>OZ008367.1:302755537-303355537 GCA_963931995.1 Phaonia tiefii
TAGCTTAGCTAGTTTAACGGGTAAAACTGGCAAAATGTTTGGAGGTTCCGGCCAGAAGCGTGCTTCGGTTGCGGCACCAAGTGCTGAACAACCTCAGACCAAAATACAAAACACATTTTGCAATGATGGTTCATTTCTGGAGAATTTCAAAAAGATTTTAGAGAAACAGCAACAACAACCAAAGCCATTCATTGCAGTGTAAGTATAATAACTTATTTAGGGAACAATTACATGGTATAATGGGTTATACGACTGGATGCTTACAGTGGAATCGTCTTTACTTGAATATTGTAATGCCTTTAAAACTCCCTGATAAACATAATTTATGGAGCAGCATTGGTAGCAAAGAAATTGTTTTAAAATGTCAGAGGTTTCAATGTCTATTCCGAATGACGGAACTCATGCGCTGTTTTTCTCTATTACTTGGTGCGTAATGAGGCATTTTTGCGACAGAAAATTGCAAAGAACGACAAAGTGTATTTCAACGGTTGGAAAAAGGAAGAAATGGAACAATGCTTACAGCATAGCATTTCTTCCAGCTCGGAACTTAAGTATTTAGGAACTTATCGTCCCGAACGAGTAAAATGTTGAGCTCGGTAACGAAACTATTATATAGAGAGGTAGATAAAAATGGTTCCAGATAATGAATTAGAATTGGTGGTTTCATTTGTTAACTATTATTTGTACAAAAAGTGCATACAACTTATCACAAATATTAGGTTTGTTTCTTTACTTTTTGTGGAAATGATAGTAAAAGCAAAATTCACTGTCAAATGCTCAAAATTACACAAAAGTAAAGAAACGTAAAAAACCACTTTTTTACACGCAAACAAATGTCAAAACACAAAACATATGTTTGACAACAAATCTTGCATATCATGTTAATTTTCACTGTTCATTTGCACACTTCCCATCTTTAAATAAGCACTCTCAAAAAGCAATCACTTTTCAAGTTAATAAAATTGTAAATTCAATAATTTTTTTTCACTTGCGTTATTTTTTTCACAAATAATACATATGTTTTTATGTTGACGTTCCGAACAGCTGATTGTTTGACACTTTACACAAACTTACCCGAAGAAAAAGTCTGTGTAAATTTGGGTAAAAGAGAAACGCATTTTGACGTTAAGAGAAAAAAAAATCTCTCTCATTTACACAATTTTGGAGTAAAGAAACGCTTTTGTGTAACTTTGTGTAAATTTGTGTAACTTTTAGGGAGTTCACATGGTGTACTATTGTATTGTATTTATCGTATATGCTAAAATAATACAACAGTTGTAAATATGTTGTTGGTATTCTTCATGTAAATATATTTTACGACTATACAACCTGAGCATGTCTGTTTTTCCAGTTACTATGTTGTATGTTCAGTGTCAGCTGTTTTTTGTTTACTATTTAATCAGATATATTGTTGTGTTTTGAAGAAATTTTGCATTTTTCTACAACATTAACTCAAGAATTAATTTTAATTGGTAAAATAAGAAATTGGACAAATGGAAGGAGAAGAAACTACTTCGGTAAGTTTTTGTGCACAAACTTTTCACACAAAACCGTAAAAATTTTATCTTTTTCGCTTCTTGTTGGCATTTTTTAATTTTTTTTAATAATTTTATTTTGTTGCTTGACGTTTATTTGACATTTTTATGACTTCTGATTTAGCACATACAACATGCTGCTCACATGCATAAGTCATATGTACTAATTTGTTAAATATGACATTACGACTTATGACTTTAGGAGACCATGTGAATTCCCTATTTGTGTAAAATTGTGCAAGTAAAGAAACAGAGCTATTATTACTGAAATGTCAATGCCTTTTTCTATCCCTGGTACATAGTACCCCTTCAAGAACACTACCAGGTACATGGTAAAATAAGTAAGGTAAACTCGTTAGAACAGCTGATTTCAACATATTTCTTGCTTAGGTGTTTCTCTTATGTCAAATTCACATGCATTTTGTTTTTGTAATTTTTTGTTTACCTTTACAGTAGCAAAAACAAAATGCCTGTGTTTGTTGTAACAATTCTTACTGCGTTTACCTTAATTATTTTACCATAACCAGGTATTTATTTACCTGGTTATCTACCCGGTATGATTAATATTTGTTGGCGACAAATATCTTGCTTTGAACTTTTATTTTGAAACACTTGCGACCGGTCAAATTCAAATGACGCAGATAAATGATGTTTTTGCACTACGTACGTGACATTAGAATAACATCCAAAGCAAACCAAAAAAAATACCGCTAATCGAACTCTATATTTTCTCTTTCCTCGTGGATCTTGTCTGTTGTTGTTGTAACGTTAATTTCAAAGTGTAATTGCAATGTTACAATTACTTGAATTTAGTCGCTAGTTAAGAGAAAACAGCTGATTGCAATTTCTTAAGATTAACCAAAGAGATGGTCAGTTTAAACTGTTATTTTTTGCTCTTTAATGATTGTTATAAGCTCTAAATATGTACATCTTAATAAAATTTGAGTGCTTTTTTAAATATTTGCCCTGTTTGAAAAATGTTGCAAAGGTTTACGTTTTCATGGAAATGCCCATATGTATGTATGTATATGCTGTCGGTGGTGCAATGATTACTGTGCGCGGCTCTTGTTCGTGAGAACGTGGGTTCGATCCCTACTTACACCACCTTACATTTATTTCGACGACGACGGTCACCGACACTATCGAGTTCGTAGCCATAAAAAAGCTTCTCAAAATACTGTTCACAACCGATGTGAAAATATAGATCCCAATCGGTGAGTGTACAGCTGAAACCAAAGAACATACATACATATAAGTTGGTCGGTGCTCGATCATATCGGGAGTCTTTTTTTTATCAACTGACCACAAATTCTTGATGGAATTCGAAACAGGGCTTTGAGCTGGCCACTTCTTCTGGAATTCTTGCTCAACAAGCCATTTTTGCACAATCTTGGGAGTGTGTTTTGAATTGCCATTTTGTTGAAAAACTCAGTTATGTTGCTGGGGAGGCGCATTCTTCAATACAAATTGGACAAATTGTTCTGCAACATACTTTGATAATAGTGCTCCTTATACATACTTCCTTCTATTTTCACCAGGATACCAATGCCCCACCAAGTGAAACATCCCCACACCATTAAACTGCTACCACAGTTTTTCACCGTTTTCTTGACATGGTGTTGCTGAATGGCTTCACCCGGCCTCTTTCAAAAATATTGTATTCTATCCGATTGGAAGCGATTAATTTTTGTTTCATCCGACCAAATCACTCGTTTTCACTCACTAGGTAACCATTTTTTATACGTTTTGCAAAAATTAATCCGATCCTTCAGATTCTTGTCCACATTCTTCTATCCACATTTTTGTATACATACATATTTTTGAGTCCACTTTAGTCCACCACTGTAGGTATAACCAAAATTTACTTATTTACTTATCCGTTCTCGGACAACCCCGGGGACCTTACAAAACGAAGATAACATATTTCGCCAACCAGTTCGATCTTTTGCTTTATTTCTCCAATTGGCAATACCAAGTGTACGCAGGGGTTCGTTAACCTGATCCCTCCAGCGGAGTCTTGGTCTTCCTATTTTTCGTCTTCCTTCGAGTTCGGTTTCGAAAACCCTTCGTTCTGGTTCGTCTACATCCATTGTACTGACATGTCCTAGCCAGCGCAATCGCGTTATTTTGATCCGCTTAACTATGTCAATGTCAGTATAAAGCTCATACAGCTCATGATTCATGCGTCGCCGATACTCGCCGTCGTGCACTATAGGGCCATAAATTTTGCGGAGTATTTTTCTCTCGAAGACTCCTACAGATGTTTCGTCTGCTAGCGATAGGACCCAGGCTTCTGCACCATAAAGCAAGACAGGTCTGGTATAGCTGGACTTTTGTTAATCGAGAGAGGGCTTTATCTCTAAAGTGCTTGCTTAGCCCAAAATAACATATATTCGCAAGCACACTTCTCCGCTGGATCTCAAGGCTGACGTTGTTGTTTTTGTCCACTACCTCGAAGTTATAACGGTTATCAACGTTCACGCTTTGGTGTAATCGCGTGGAGATACTGCTCGTTGAAACCATTAATTTTGTCTTGTCCTCATTTACCGTCAGACCCACTTTTGCTGACTCCTTCTCAATTCTCGAAAAAAACGCTGTAATTTCTCTAACTGTCCGCCCAATGATATCTATATCAACAGCATACGCGAGCAGCATGTGACTTTTGTTGCTGATGGTTTTATTCATGTTGACTGCAGCTTTTCTCATAATGATCTCCATTAAGATGTTAAAGAGATCGCACGATAGGGAGTCGCCTTGCCTGAGGCCTCGCTTAGTTTCGAAAGGTTCGGTAAGACCCTTGCCAACTTTCACTGCCGATTTGGTGTTCGTCAAGGTCATCCTGCAAAGGCGTATGAGTTTTGCAGGAATACCAAGCTCAGACATTGCTTCGTAGAGTTTCCCCCGTATCGGGCTATCGAAGGCCGCCTTATAATCGATAAACAGATGATAGGTGTCGATTTGTTTTTCTCTCCAGGATTTGGCGTAGGGTGAACATCTGGTCAATTGTCGATTTTCCAGGCCTAAAGCCACACTGGTTTGGTTCAATCAGGTCAACGATAATTGGTTTTAGTCTTTCGCACATTATACTTGATAGAACCTTGTATGCTATGGATAAAAGGCTTATTCCACGGTAGTTGGCACAGAGACTCGGGTCACCTTTTTTAAATATGTATGGAACATAGTACACTGAGACTCCAATCGCCGGGCATGCATTAATCTAACCAAATTTTGCTAATGAGCTGATGCATGCACCTTATCAGCTCATCGCCGCCAGCTTTAAACAGCTCCGCCGGTAATCCATCGGCTCCTGCGGCTTTGTTGTTCTTAAGCCGGGCAATAGCTGTTCTGACCTCGTCTTGGTTAGGAGGGGGGCAATCGACGTCGTCGCCCATATTGTGATCGATTGTCCCATCATCATTGGATATCTCAGGTACCAGTAGCGCGGAGAAATGATCTCTCCATATTCCCATCATGCTCTGCACATCTGCGATGAGATTTTCGGCCTTGTCTTTACGGAAGGAGGGCCCTGAACCATGTCCATTAGTTCCGTTTTTGACGTTTTGGTAGAATTTTCGGGCTTCGTTCTTCCTTCTGTATGTCTCAATTTTCTCACTCTCGCACTTTCTCCACTGCCGTTTCTTACGCCTAAAGAGACGGTTTATCTCCTTTCTTTTCTCCCTATACCGCTCAGTTGCAGCTCGCGTTGCAATTGACTGAAGCATTACCATACGTGCAGCGTTCTTTTTGTCATTTGCAATGCGACACTTTTCATCGTACCACGGTTTATTGCGAAGCGGTTTTTCGAAACCATGTATGGTTGCGGCAGTTTATATAGAGTCGGAAATGGGTTTCCAATGCGCATAAGGATCGTCATCGGAAGGGGGTGGGTTCTGTGCCAAAAGTTGCGAAAGCTTCCTTGAGTAGGCTGTGGCTACCTCTGGTAATTGCAGCTTTCCGATGTCCAGCTTCCTCTGCGTCTGATTTCGTAAGATTTTCGCTCTACTTAATCTTGTGCGAACCTTTACTGCTACCAGGTAGTGATCAGAATCGGTGTTAGCTTCTCTGATCACTCGTACGTCCATTACACTGGATGAGTGCCTTCCATCAATTACCACGTGATAAATTTGGTTCTTCGTTCTTTGATCAGGGGATACCCAAGAAGCCTTGTGGATGTCTTTATGCTGGAATCTTGTACCACCAATGACCATATTTTTTGCCGCGGCAAAGTCGATCATTATTATACCGTTGGAACTGTCAGCATGTAGACTGAAATTGCCAATAGTTGGATTAAACACATTCTCCCTTCCTACTTTGGCATTAAAATCTCCTAGTACAATCTTAATGTCATGGCCAGGCCAGGGTCGTACGTTTCCTCTAGGGGCTCGTAGAATATGTCTTTGGCATCATCATCTTTCTCTTCTGTCGGGGCATGCACACAAATTAGGGAAATATAAAAATGTTTCGGTTTTATGCGGATTGTGGCCATACGTTCACTCACAGGGTTGAACCTAGAGACTAGATGTAGCAGTCTTTTGCCAACTACAAATCCGCAACCAAATTCATGTTTTTTCTCATGGCAACTGTAGTTTATGTCGCAGTTTCTTTTTCTTGTGCAGTCATGTCCTGTCCAGCGCATTTCCTGGATAGCGGTAATGTCAGCCTTATAACTTTCCAGGACAATTGGATGCTTGCACCGGATCTATATAGAGTTCTTACATTCCAAGTGCATATCCGTAAATCGTGGTCCTTATAACGTTTGCGGGGGTCGTCAACAAATAGGGGTTGTTTATGTTTTCTTGTTCGTTTACGTATTTTCACTGTCATTATGAACGGTGGCGGGAGACAAACCCAGCCAAAATTTAAGATGATAATACCACATGCCAGGCGGCAAACTTGATATTTGTTAAAAAGTAAAAAATAAACTGTTAAGAATAACTATATTGTTAAAGATTTAGTTCTTTTTTGTTGTTAACGAACTATGTAAATAACTTCTCTAGCATCTTTCAGTGTTGACAGAGTCCAACTTCTAACAGTGTCACTCTTTACCATTCTAGACCAGAAGTTCCGGCAACAAACGCCGGTGAAGGCGAATCACAACCTGAACCGCGAACAGAACAAGGCGCACTTATGCCACCACAGCTACAGCAACACCAGCAACAGCAACTGCAGCAACTACAACAACCGCCACCACATCATATTACAACACAGATGCCACCAACTTCACAACCAATGACCTTCCAATTCAATCCGGCAATGATTGCAGCACAAAACATTATGTTACAGCAAGCAGTGTCAGATCATTCAAATTCAGCATCGGGTCCACCATTGCCACCACACACAGCAGCTGCGTATTTCAATGCAGCCGCCGCTGCTGCTGCTGTATCGGTAGCACCACATTTTGTGCCACCACCACCGCCACCTACAACAGTAGCGGCAGCTGCAGCAGCTGCTGCTGCGGCAGCAATGATGTTGCCAATGCAGGGTGTGACAGTGGCACCACCACCACCGCCTCCACCTCCACAGCTACCACTAAGTTTAGCCAATTTAACGCCATTGTATATGATACCTGCACCAGAACCGCTGCAGTTGAATACTATACCACAACCAAAGGAATTTGATTTGAATGCCATTCCAAAGCCCCAGTTAAATTTAGAAGCTATACAGATGCCGAATAATAATGTAACCGAACCAAATGTTATCAATGTTGGGCCGCCGGAAATAATGATGCAAAATCAAATTAGTCAAATAGAACAAGAACAGCAGAATATACAACATCAGCGTCAGTACCAACACCAGCATCAGCACCAACATCAACAGCAGCAACTAGAGTTGTTGTCTCTTCAGCAAGAGCAGCCACACGAACTTGAAAGTGATGAAGAACAGTATGGGCAACATCTCCAAGAATATGAACAACAACAGGAACAGCAACAGCAGCAACAACAACAGCAACAACAACAACAGCAGCAACAACAGCAACAACAACAACAGCATCAACAACAACAGCAGCAACAACAACAACAGCCACAAGAGCCACACCAGCAACAACAACAGCAGCAGCAAGAATATGAACAACATCAGCAAAATCTTGAGCAACAGCATCAACAAGATTTTCAGCAATCAACCCCTGAAGGTAAGCGTTTGAGAAATATACATTTTTTGTCCTTTAAACACTTTTGCAATTTTATTATTTTTTTGGAGTTTTGAATTCAACTAAAAATTCTAATTTTGAATTTTTATTTTTTATCTTGGAGCATGATTAAGTTTTATGTTCTCCTGTATTTTTGTTTGCTACCAATTCTATTCTAAATTTGCATAATATATCTATTTTTTTTTAATATTTGAAGTAATGCGATCAAGATTTTAAAGGAATTTTCAGTAGTTTTTTCAGACAATAACCCGCCCGACAATAACATACCACCACCAAGCATACAAATACCAACATCTTTAGACAATCTTATCGATTTGGTGGCCGATAATGGTGACGCATATGAAGAGACATTACGCGGCTGTAGAAATCAATTACATCCAGCAATGTGGTAAATAAACCTACAAAAGAAAAATTAATGCATAATTCGAAACAAAAGGACATTTGAGACAGCCAATAAGTTAAAGGCCCAAGTAAACGGGTTACATAAATTTGTGTAATTTTCAAATCGGCAACATTGAGACAACGGACTGTGGAGTTACGGAGTTCTGCTGCAATTAATGTGTCTCATTTTGAAAATCTCTTACCCATATTAAAGTCAAAGCTAGTAAATACTAGTAAAATAATTTAGAGTTTGACGAGTTAAAAAAAAAACATCAAATACCGCAAAAGAAAGGTTGATAAGGATCTTAAGACTTTCTAAGTTTTGTCGTGATATACAAGATCTTTTTTCTATGATAGTATACCATTTTCTATACGTAAAAGTTGATATATTCCAGCATTTACTTTATAAATTTGATATTAATAAAATTTTGAGCTCGATCGAAGTCAGTTTTAAATTAAATCCTTTATAATTATTTTAGATTCACATATTTTCTCCTTACATACTCCTCGTTATACCCATTCCTTGGAGAATAACATTAAGTTTAGCATGACATTATAAATATATAATTCATATGTATGTGATATCTGTTTCGTAATCTGATATACAATCTTTAAGCAAAACCGAGGAATTCTTTGTATTGAATTCTTAACAATTGGGACACCTTGAATGCAGCAGTCGCTTTTGTATGACTGAATCGATATGATTAAACTATTAATAACGAACATAATTGATTGTTGTTTATTGGAGTTCGATAGTTTGTATTTAAAATTCATTTTTGAGAGATCGCGTGCACTGTTTCCGGCCATAAAACCACATACATCATAGAATGAAGAAATCCTTTTAACACAACGATATTGTAATGTACTTTCTACAACGCCATCGCTCGTTTTAACAACATGGCTCTCAACGGCACCAGACAGACAGCAGGAGAGAGAGAGAGAGAGATGATATAAAATGGTATCTTGGGGGCTACAACATTCTTTCTACACATTGTCTACGATATAGAATTTACAAACATTTGACGTGGTTACCCAAAAAATTTGTAAAATATTTTTGATATTGTTTCGTTTATTCTCTATGCTTTTTCTTCTCTTGTCTCTCCCTCTTGATATTTAGGTTCCTCAGCGACAAATCATCTGAACAATATCATCATTATCGACAAGAAATAATTGATCGACGTCAGCAAAAGCTCAAGGAGCAACAACAAAAAGAATTCGAAGAAATGGAACAAGAGAAGGCGGTCAATCCAGCGGGCTATAAACAACGTCGTACCTTCTGTTCAATCGAAGAGGATAAATATGACCCGGAATCAGTTATATCAGCCGATAATGATTCAGATGATGAATATCGTCGTGGTATGATGGATCGTAATCGCGATAATATTAAACGCCGCATTGAATGTCGCAATGAATTGAGTGAAGAAGAGCGTCAAGAAAGAGAAGCCGAAGAACTGGAGGCCCAACAAAGATTGGAGAGAAAAAAATTACGAAAAAGCCGTTGGGGTGCGAAGATTGAAATGCCAGAGAGTTCATCATCATCAAGTAAGAATATAAATGCTAAAATTACAACAAGGGTAAAGATTGATATCAAGTAGGGTAAAAATTAATATATGGATGGCTTGGAGGCCAAACATGGTATCTTCTTTAAACAACATTTTTTGAAATGTTACAAATTAGTTATAAAATAGTCATTGGTAAAGCCATACATGGGGTAAATTAATTATATGACAATTATAATTTGTAGTTTAATTTGAATTACCTTTCGAAATGCAAATTCAATACCATTGGCAATTGTACTTATTTTCAACGCATTTCCTTCATATTGGCACTTTTGGTTTTCAAATATTTTTTACAGTACAGGTTTATGAATTTGAAAGTACCATGAGGCAATACCTATCAAAGCCACAAACCTCTACATATAAAATACATACATAGACAAATAAAAAACCATAGATGGTGAAAGATAAGTGGTGAATTTGAAAGTAAAGGGAAATTTTCTAGATGGCGCCGGATTGATAGATATGGGCAAAATTTCCCTGGCAACAAAAACTATTGAAAAAACTACAGTGGCGAACAGATGTGGATACATTCTAATCACGTTTGGCTTTGAATTACCGTAATACCCATAAAACCACAACAATTCCTATAATACTTCTTTATTAATATTCTTTATTAATCCTAAAACACGAAAACATAACTAGATTTTCCAAATACTTAATGCAAACAATTATTTTTTGAGCTTATGCCGTAAAATCCAATGTATCCACTTATGCCCGCTTTGATTTTTGGTGTATGGTAACACTGGCACATGAGTCAAAAGCACACACAATATTTACCATTATTTGAATTATTGTGAAATTCAACTGAGTAAGTACTTTTTGAGCCACCGGTGATAGTTTCATTAGTTTCGTGACAAAATTAAACCGAATCATTGAAATGACAAAAAAAAAACGGTGTTTCAACCCGTAGAATTGCTAAAGAAGTGGGTGTTTGCCATCGAATAGTGTTGCAAGTTAGAACAAGACGTAATGTAGAGACGCCTGAAGCCAGGAAATCGCGACCAAGATTGCTTACCAATAGATATGCTCAAGCTATGGAACGGGTAATACCGAAGTCTTCGCTCGGGGACCTTCCTGGACATCGAGGCAACCTTTCAACCTTCGGCGATTCTCAGGTAGTAACAGAATCTAGGAGTCGACAGCTTAGTGACACGCCTAATTGGGAAGGTTCTGGTGGATAGATCCGTCAAAGCTGAATGGGGTGGTGTTACAATTGCCAGGAACGTTAACAGTGGGACACCGCAGGGGGGAGTTCTGTCTCCACTATTATGGTTAACTTCTGTCAATGAACTGCTTCCTGAATTGGACAGACCTGAATGCCAGGTCTTTGCCTATGCCGATGATATTGATATCATCTGTAGGGGTAGAAACCTCAATTTGCTTAGCATTCGTACAACCAGCCCACTTAGTCTGATTTCGAGCTGGACCGCTAACAACGGACTATCACTTAACCCACTTAAATCCGAGCTTATCTTGTTCTCTCGGAAATATAAAATACCCGCATTTGAATTGCCGTCAGTTAATGGGGTGCAATTACAGTTGACGGAAAAGGTCAAGTATCTGGGAATAATTCTCGACTTGGAAACCGAATGTGGAGGAGAGGGTGAAAAGGCGTCTGTTGCTCTATACTGCTGTAAAGGGGCGATAGGAAAGCGCTGGCGACTGTCTCCTAAGATCACCTTGTGGATTTATACAGCAATAGTCAAACCAATACGTCTCTATGGCATCGTAGTTTGGTGGAGGTCCCTCCATAAGAAATATATTCTGAATTCCTTGATGAAAATTCAAAGATCAGCACTGATTAGCGTTAGTGGGGCAATGGGCACGACGTCAGGCATTGCACTTAGTGCTATCCTGAACATCTGTACTCCTGACATCATGGCCGAATCGACAGCCGCTACATCTCTGGTGAGAATCAGAGATTGTGGCGTTTTGATAGCGGGGCATTCCGGACACACTGAATTACTACACCGGATCAACTCTATTCCCGTAAAAACGGACTACTGTATCGCCTACCTTTTACCAGCGACAAATCTAAGGACTTCTATTCCGAACAGGAATTCCTGGGAAAAATCAGTATCAGATTTTTCACGGATGGATAAAAGTTGGACGAGCAAGTAGGCTATGGGGTCCATTCACCGGACCTAAATGTAAATATCTCCTTCAAGCTGCCTGATCACTGTAGTGTATTTCAGGCGGAAATTACCGCCATACTGGAGGTTGCTGAACTACTGAAAAGTAGTGTCACAACCCTCTGGAGAATATGTATCTACACAGACAGCCAGGCTGCCATAAAATCTCTGGAAGCCATGTTTACTACGTCCCTGATGATGAAAGAATGTCACTCAACAATTAGGGTGATGGCAGAGTATTTTGACATCAGGCTCCTCTGGGTACCGAGGCACAGCGACATTCCAGGCAATTACGTAGCGGATGCGTTAGCTAGACAGGGTACTACGGCACAGGTTCTTCCGGCAAAAGAAGGTGTTAGTATGACAATCTCTACCTGTCGTTTGCAGATCAGGCAGTGGGCCGATAATATGTTCAAGGACACGTGGAGACTTCAACTTTCAAACAAGCCAGGGTCCTCTGGCCACAGATGGACAGGAAGAGGACTAGGCAACTACTTAACTCGCCTAGAGGTAGGTTATCCACAATAATAGGAACACTTACTGGACATTGTCTTGTAGGAAAACACGCCCTAAGATTGGGACATAGAAACTCCACGCTCCGTAGATGCTGCATGGAAGAGGACGAGGAAACGACGAAACACCTCTTGGATTGCCCTGCTCTGGCAGGACTGAGAAGTAGGATATTCGGAACACATTTAGTTAACACCGTAGCCGTACAGGATATTCCTGTAGGTCTTATAGACAAATTCATTGAAAGGGCAAATTGGCTAGACGACTAGTTGCTATAGAGGAAACTGCAGGTATCACAATAGGCTTTTTTAGCCTAAGTGTGTTAGCCAGCGTGCTGTCTTGCAGCCTTTTCAACCAACCAACCAACCAAGTAAAATTGCCAATGGTATTTACAGTTTTTTTGAATTTGCATTTGTAGAGGAAATTAAAATTAAACTGCAAATTATAATTGTCATATAATTAATTTGCCACATGTAAGCCTATAATGTATTGAATAATTTGTGATATTGGTATCAGGTAAATGTGTGTTAAGCCTAAAGCAATCAAGCAATTCAGGCAATACAATTTGCCTCTCCTCTTCTACGATGTGATTGTTTGAATGTTTTGGGCTTAGTCTCGTATATATTTTTAGAATTTTAATCATATTTAATGGGACAGCATGTCTTTTATATTAAACTAATACCGTTTTAATTAAACAAAGTCGTTAACAAGACAACGTAGAAATGTTTGGGTTTCAAGTAATACTTCGGTGACACCTACAGTTGCAACCCTATGAAGTGGATACATGATAGTCTCTAAAACGAAATTCTGCCACTTTATTTTACATGCCGAGTAATAGATTTAAAATCATAAAATTCTCTTTACTGAAAATTCAGTTTGTTTGGGAAAAGTATTTCCTATGAGGTGATATAAACGCCTGTATAAGAAAATGTATGCCATGCCACATTTTTCTGTAGAAAAATTGTCATAGCTTAGATGTTCAATGCTTTTCACTTTGAGTGAGAAGACAACTCTCTACTTTTAAAATCACTGATTAGGACCTAAGGTTGTACACTGATTCCGAACTATTTTTGAGAAGCTTTTTAGGGCTAATTACTCGTTAGCCCTAGAGGTGATTGTCGGTGAAAGAAATGTAAGTTGGTCGAGCCCAAGTTCTCATATACAAGAGGTACGCACACCAATAATTTCTTCCAGATTTTCTAGATTATTTCTTCTAGATTATCAGCAACTCAGTTCTTAAAAGCAAAAATTGTTCTATTAAGTATCGACATTTCATATTTCCAATAGCAAATGCATCAGCACATCGATCTCTGTATAGTTGAAATGAAATAAACACATTGTGAAATAGAGTTTCCTAGTAAAACATGTCACTACAATCCTAAAATGAAATTTAATTGGTCGCATGAGGGTTCATTTGTCCCATTCAGCAATTATCCTGTACATATCTTGACCATAATCTTGAAATTGTACATACTATAAGTTTTAAACTGTTTATCGCTACTAGGATATAGTTTTGGTTTAAAATACATATATATATATGTATATATATATCAATAAAAACCTACTTCATTTTCGAATAACATACTTCAAAGGACTGTATCACCTTAAATCTATTTTAATGGACATTTAAAAATACTATGTTTTTCCTAACCTACGTTTATGAATGTTGTATCGTATCCTTTTGTTTGTCCAGGTATGCCAACCACTTTTGCCAATCAAAATAAACCTGTGTTGTCCAGCATTACACGCACTGATCAAGCATTATTACAATATGCCAAACTTAACTATGGTTCCACAAATCTTAGTGATGAGGACTGGAAGAAATGTGAAGAACACTATAAGGTGAATCTTCTTTATCAGGATATGATTCGTAAACGTCAAGAGATTGATCGTTTGGCGAAAAGTGGTAAATTTAAATATGAATATGATTCCGATGAAGACGTTGATGGTGGTACGTGGGAACATAAACTGCGTCAAGCTGAAATGGAAGCAACGCGTATATGGGCAACGGCGCTGACAAAACAAAGTGAGGGAAAACATCATATCGGTGATTTTCTACCACCCGAAGAGTTAAAGAAATTCATGGAACAATATGATGCAAAGAAAAATAATCGTCTACCCGATTTGAGTGACTACAAAGAGTACAAATTGAAAGAGGATAATATTGGCTTTCAAATGTTGCAGAAATTGGGCTGGAAAGAAGGTCAAGGCTTAGGACAAGATGGTGCTGGTATAGTGGATCCAGTCAATAAGTATATCCATGAATGAATTCGATATGTAATTATAAATACTCAGCCATTATTTTTACATACTTTTGTAACTAGGGGACCTCAACGTGAGGGTAACCAAGGTTTGGGTGTACAAAATGCTGCCACGCCTGAAGAATGTGACAATGAATATGATGCCTATCGTAAACGAATGATGCTGGCCTATCGTTTTAGGCCTAATCCTTTGGTAAGTACACGCAATAAAATATAGAAAATCATTACTGAATAACTTAAATTTGTGTGGTTACAGAATAATCCCAGAAGAGCCTACTATTAAGCTACAAACGTAAATAGAATGTACTGGACTATTATGTACTATTTACTTCATCCCTAAACTACTTGTTATGAGAACAATGCGGCCTACCATACGAGTATATAAATGTATTGCTATAAATATTTCTTCCTTGAAGTTGATATGAAATATAAGATTATTGAATTTGAATAAAATGTTTAAAAGAAAATTACATGTACTATGTTAAATAAACTAAATTTATTTGTTTAGAAATTTAAAACTACTATATAATAATTCTTAACTTGCTATATTTGGATGGAGATAAATCAACATTTCATATTATTCATAAAACATTGAAAATTAACAATACTTTTGTATAGTTTTGTTTTTGTATGTTTAGTTAGTAGTATATAAAATTATAATAACTTTGTTTAGCTTAAGAGTAAAACGTTAATACTGGAGTTTGGTTGCCTCTAGCCATGACCACAGGACATTTAACTTCACTGGAAAGCATTTCCAACCAGGACATATACAAGGCTGCAGATATTGCTTCCTAAAAAGTAAGACATATTATAAGTTTTCTCATAGCATTTAGGTAATTGTACTTACTTTACGTGGCATAGGCAATGACATCACTATTAGAGCAGCTTGTGACGAGTGCTCCACCACCAATTCATGGACACGCAATTGACGATTAGTCTTCTCCTCCATTTCTTTAATTTCCTCATTGGTCACTCCGGGATTTTCAGTGCGCGCATTAAAGCCAAAACTTTCGATTAGCTGTTTATGTTGACGCAATGTCTCCGGGCGAGGTGTATCAGAGACACCTTTGAGCATTATCAATTGGGAGTATTTAATACGGAATTTCGTCAGTAAACTGGCCATACTATATTAAGAGCAACAACAAAGTAAAAAGAAATGAATAAGAAAAAAATCACCACCATCACTTCAGCACCGACTAAGGTAAGTTAACATACTTCTTTTCTTCCATTTCTTCGTCTTTGCCATGGCTCAGGGCGAAGACACGCAGTTTAGAATTTTGCCAATTTGAACGCATGGATATAATATACGGCAAGAGCATTGTTAAACCTAGAGATTGAAAATAATTAAAATCATACGTTGCATTAAATCATGAAAGGCATTACAGATCCTTACCTCCATCATCATATAACCAAAATACATCTATGGTACTATTTGCTGGTAGTTTACGTGTGAATATCGTTACTGCATCCAATATATGTTTGGGCACTTCCGATCCACCCTTTGTTAAATATGTCACATTATCATCTTGATTTAGTTTATATTTCTTTGAACTACTCATATTCGGCATGGGAGCTACTTCTGGTGTAGTGTATGATGAGTTAGTACTATCACATGCGGCCAAATTTAAATTCGAATCCACGTGCAATAAATCCGAAGCAGCGGTACTTGGTGGGATTAGGATATTTGTGAAACCTTTAGCGTTGGCCGTGTTGATGTGACCCAATCCGTTAGGACCGCCGTAAGAGATTTCCGGATTTAATTCAGAGAAATCGAGACCGTTGGGTAAACGTAAAATTACCACACCCATGCGCATAGAGAAGGCATTGCTGAAAAGAAAGAAAAATCACAAAATTTAAATACATTTTTATTATAAAAATATATTAGAAAGTGAGTATTGTAAAAATGTTTCAATACAATTATTATAATGTTGATTGTTGTCCTTTATTTTGACTGTATTAATTTAGTTCGGCAAATCGAAATGTTGGGAATATCTAAAAAATCTTGAAAACAGTTAAATCCACTTGTATTTTCATTTGTTGACCTCAATCCGAACTAAATAAACACAGTTTCAATAAAACATATTTTCTCATAAGACTGTGCCAGGTCCCTAAAGAAGAAGTATTCCATAATAGACACCTTACTGCTGGTTTGTGATGAACACATGCAGATTAGTTGTTCCATGAATCATTCCTCATTACAGATTTTAGGAAAGTTTACCAATCAGACAGTGTTTCATCAAAACTGATGTAAACTATTAGACTGTGTGTAGGTAGTTTTATGGATCTCTTTACCAATGTCTGCCAAATGTGCCTTGTGTGTATACAATCTGGGCCCCTCATACACGTTTACTACATCGTAATATAAGATGGTTCTTGAAAGTATAGCATTTTTTCAGCCCCTGTGTTCTGACACCCATTTAAGGTGAATATCGCACTATAGAGTCATCTCATTAAGAGATTTGGGTCAGTCCTGGGTTGATATTTATATTATCACGCCTGTTCTGGTATCACGACGATTTTAAACGACGAACGATTTTAAGATCACGCCGGTGATTTGTAGGTGTTCTTAAAATCACGTGATTTTATATTTTCCTTACCTCGTTTTTACTGAAAACCCTCGAGAGAATAGTGATGACGTTCAAGCAACACATACATATATCAAAGGTC
This sequence comes from Phaonia tiefii, assembly GCA_963931995.1. Taxonomy (NCBI): domain Eukaryota; kingdom Metazoa; phylum Arthropoda; class Insecta; order Diptera; family Muscidae; genus Phaonia; species Phaonia tiefii. The sequence continues at coordinate 302,772,731 of OZ008367.1, forward strand.
GATCAGTGGAAGCCGCACTTCATGATGTAACGCACTACATAGAGGAATCTCTCAATATCAAATAGTATACACTCTCCGTATGCATAGATATTGAGGGAGCGTTCAACAATGTCCAGACCGAAACACTCATCCAATCCTTAGACCAGTTTATGATGGACCGGGCATTAAAGGACTGGGTCAATCAACTGCTCATATAATATCTTAAGCCGCATTCAGGTATACCGAGATTTTAAAGATTTCGAAATTTGAATCCACCTACATTAAAATATATTTGCCGTACAAAAATCAGCTGTTTATGCAAATGAAGTCTCGAAAACTGCGAAATCGCAATATACCTGGACATAGCTTTGCATCAATAGTCCCCTGTAATTTTATACCCTTATCAGTCATTTCAGTGTTTAAACCAGGGAAGGTGACATATTTGCCACCACTTTAGGTATGTTCATAAGTCCATACAAGCGATGTGTAACCTTATCAGTCATGCAATCAACAGATTGTTCACAGTCTATAGTTCCCCTGGTGACACCACATCGAGGCGGCTGATACTTAAAGGGGTTGAAACGTCTCATTGCTAATTTCATCCCCGACTGAGTCACAATTTCTTATATATATTTGTTTCCCTCATTCAGCGAGTCGTCAAAAATATGTTTATACATAGGAGATTGAACGAATCTGCACTAGTAGTAGTCCAGTAACCAGAGTAGATCTTTCGGGCACCCTATCGTCCTGCTGCCCAATGCCAGTATTCTCCTTAGTCATGAGGCCCCGGAAGAACCTTGTATTGATTTGGAGAAACCTCCAGAGTGTATCAAGTTTTAACTTCAACAATGAACAATAATAACCCACAATAGAATATGGGACGATATGGTGGAGCGGCCCGGATGGAAATAAGAGCAGAGAGTAAATGAAATCCGAACTTAGTCGATTTATGGGTGTTTTAACTGGACACTTCACTCTGAGGGTTCATCTACATCGATTTAGGCGATGTCAGTCACTGTCCAGCTTTCCTGAGGTCAAGACTCCAGTACCTCCACTATAATACAATACTTAGACTCTATAAAAACTGCCGCAATAACCGTACTTGGTTTTGAAAAACCGCTTCGCAGCAAACCATGGTATGATGAAGAGTGTCGCATTGCAAATGATGAAAAGAACGCTGCACGCATGGCAATGCTTCAGTCAATTGCAACGCGAGCTGCGACTGAGCGTTATAGGGAGAAAAGAAAGGAGGTAAACCGTCTCTTTAGGCGTAAGAAACGGCTGTGGAGAAAGCGCGAGAGTGAGAAAATTGAGTCCTACAGAAGGAAGAACGAAGCTCGAAAATTCTGCCAAAAAGTCGAAAAGTAAGGCAATGACGGAAATCTCATCGCAGTTGTGCAGAGTAGGTAGAGATGATAATTTTTCTGCGTTATTGGCACCTGAGATATCCAATGACGAGACAATCGATCAAAATTTGGACAGAACAGCTATTGACCGGCTTAAGAACAATAAAGCCGCAGGAGCCGTTGGATTACCGGAGGAGCTGTTTAAGGCTGGCGGCGATGAGCTGATAAGGTGCATGCATCAGCTCATTACCCAAATTTGGTTAGATGAATGCATGCCCGGCGATTGGAGTCTCAGTGTACTATGTTCCATATTTTAAAAACATTGACCCGAGTCTCTGTGCCAACTACCGTGGAATAAGCCTTTTATCCATAGCATATAAGGTTCTAGCATAATGTGCAAAAGACTAAAACCAAATATCGCTGACCTGATTGGACCATACCAGTGTGGCTTTAGGCCTGGAATCTATTTGTCGACTATAAGGAGGCCTTCGATAGCCCGATACAGTGGAACTCTACGAAGCAATGTCTGAGCTTGGTATTTCTGCAAAACTCATACGCCTTTGCAGGATCACCCTGACGAACATAAAATTCGTAGTGAAAGTTGCTAAGGAACTTACCGAACCTTTCGAAACTAAGCGAGGCCTCAGGCAAGGCGACACCCTATCGTGCGATCTCTTTAATAGAGATTATTCATGCTGCTGATGATATAGATATCATTGGATGCACAGCTAGAGAAGTTACTGCGGTGTTTTCGAGAATTGAGAAGGAGTCAGGAAAAGTGGGTCTGACGGTAAATGAGGACAAGACAAAATTAATGGTTTCAACGAGCAGTGTCTCCACGCGATTAGACCAAAGCGTGAACGTTGATAACCGTTATAATTTCGAGGTGGTGAACGAATTTATATACCTCGGATCTGCCGTAAACAAAAACAACAACGTTAGCCTTGAGATCAAGCGGAGAATTGTGCTTGCGAATATATGTTATTTTGGGCTAAGCAAGCACTAGAGATAAAGCTCTCTCTCGAGTAACAAAAGTCCAACTATACCAGACTCTCATACAATCTGTTTTGCTTTATGGCGCAGAATCCTGGGTCTTATCGCAAGCAGGTGAAACATCTGTAGGAGTCTTCGATAGAAAAATACTCCGAAAAATGTATGGCCCTATAGTGCACAACGGCGAGTATCGGCGACGCATGAACCATGCGCTGTATGAGCTATATCCCGACATTGACATAGTTATGCGGATAAGATAACGCGATTGCGCTGGCTAGGCCATGTCAGTAGAATGGATGAAGACGAACCAGCACGAAGGGTTTTCGAAACCGTACTCGAAGGAAGACGAAAAATAGGAAGACCAAGAATCCCCTGGAGGGATCCGGTTGACGAATCCATGCGTACACTTGGTATTGCCAACTTGTGAGATAAGGCAAAGGATCGAACTGGTTGGCGAAATATGTTATCTTCGTTTTGTAAGGTCACTGACCCCTCGGTGTTGTTCGTGACCGGATATGTAAGTAAATCACCTAAGGGGGACGGAATGGAGTACGTTGCGGACATTTTTCACAACTTGAATTCCTATGAAAAAGTAAGAGGTATTCACGACACTAGGAAGGAAAGACAACAGGACGATCACAGAACTGGGAAATGAGGCGTAGCACCAGTGAATGGACTCCTCTTTTCCAACCTACATTAATTTATCTGCCAAAAGGCTTATTATAATAAATAATCTGTAGGCAACCCTGACTGTTGAAGAATAATCTATAGAGGTGATTTTAAATACTTTCGACTTACTTCAGTATACCGAAATATGATTCCACTTCGTCCTTGCTGCAAACACACCAATCCGATTTATAGCCCATCAAGACAATATTAGGTGTAAGTTTTCCAAAGCCAGTCGATTTCATTAAAGCCTTAACGCCCTCTTCCATGGTGAAACCATCGATAATGTTATAGAATGCTTTGATTTTACGGGCATTTAAATATTTTTGTCCCTCCTTCAATAGTTGCTGGCGATTCTTGTAACCTAGACTCAACTAAAAGGGGAAGATTGAAATAATTTATTATAAAATAACCCGGAAGTTATAATATCCTGAGTGAAGGAAAACAAACACTTACCGGTACAACATGACCCACAAATAGCAATGAATTTTGTTTGGTCAACAAGTAACTAAAATCAATAAGTGGAGGTCGTGATTTTGGATCACCGGATAACACCAGCACTTGTGGAGTATAGTTTTTCACATGATCCGAAACATTTTGCAAACGATGGACGGCCGTTACGGCAGCCTTATACTGTTGCGCCTGTGTAGAAGAACCCCAATTAGCCTCAGGTTTGCGATACATCACCACCAAGTACAAAGCGAATATTATGACCAAGGTAATCAGGGACGAGATGTAGTCAATCAGGAACATGATGCCAATGCAAAGAACGAACCCAAACAAACTAATCCAGGCATTGTAGTACTGCGTATGATATTTTAAAGAATGTTAATAACATTTAGGAATACACAGTTACTCTATTTTTATTACCTTAAATGTTGGCCTCCAACCCAAGGGTTTCACAAATGCCGCATGGAAAGTACAGAAATTGATGAGAGCATACGAAGCCAAATAGAAAGTAGAGATCAAGGGAGCAATCACATTCAGCTCGCCAATAACCAGGAAACCGGCTGAGATCAAAAAGGTTAGCACATAGCCTCTGTAGGGTTCTCCATGTTTGCCATAGGGTTTAGAGAAGTAAATTAATCCAGGATATATTTGATCAATACCCAAGGCTTGCACCAAACGTGGCACAGACAACAAGTTGGTCAGGGCTGTACTTAATGTGGCGGCAAAACAACCAGCATAAATCAAAGGACCCCATAAGGACATCAATTGCATTACTGAGTACGAATTCGCCAACCCGTATTCACAAGTCTGAAGAGAAAAAAAGTATTAAGTAAATTTTAGGATTTTGTTTAAAAAACAAAATTCTGTATTCCATTTTCGATTTAATTGGAGTCGGATTCAATGTCTAAGAAGATTACATTTCCAGAAAAATCATAAATATTATCATATTTATAAGATTATCAATTCTCTTTATGTCAAAGTGAAATACACAACACCACCTATACTTACATGTTCAGCCGCACATGCCAATTGAGAGCCCACAACGGTTCCATTTATCAAATCACTAACATTTCCCGAAGCATCGCGCACTGCTGCTCCACCGGCAAATAACACAAAGATGGCATATGAAATCATGGACAGCAATAGAGCCCAAAATGTACCCTGTGGAATAGCACCACCGGGATCCTTCAAATCACCGCAAATGTTGGCACCTGCTTGAATGCCCGTAACACTGGGAAAGAATATAGCAAAGACGCTAAAGAAGTTCTGGTTGACCTTCTCTGAGAAACGGTAATCCGAAGCAAAGTTATCTTTGAAAGTACCCCAAGAGAAGCCAACAAATCCCTTGGCAATACTATCAGCATCTCCACCAGGACCAATTGCCGCACCGATCAGGAAATTGAAAATCGCCAACACAATGGTAACAATTAGGAAATTTTGCGCTTTTGTTTCCCATTCCATGCCCACACAGCATACTAAGATTAAAACTAAAATAGTAACCACTCCCACAATCCGCACATCGTTAATGCCATTGTCTATGATTTTCAAGCCATTTGATCCTGTAATTAGAAAGTGAAATGTTTCGTTCATCCTTGAAGTCTTTACAACCTCAAAACTTACTCAGTAGTTCATTTAAGGAATCACAAAAACCAATTGTATTCATGGACGCGGCCACAGCATTAGCAAAGGCAAACACTACACCCACACTTGCACCGAATTCCGGACCCAAAGATCGAGAGATAATAAAGTAAACACCACCACCCTTGACCTCGCCGTTTGTACTGATGGCCGACAGGGATAGCGTTGTAATGACACATACCACCGCTGAGATACCGATAATCAAGAGAGTCTGCAGGATACCCGATTGTGCAACTACCCATGAGAGACGCAGGAAAAGCATTACACCCCAAATATTCAGCAGGCATGGTATCATTACACCCACAATCCATCCCAGTTTAATGCCATGTCCGCTGGGTTGGGCCGGTTGGTCCGGCATTTCAATATTCTGTAAGAAAAGTAAAAGGATAATGAAGATTAGATTTTGTGTTGCAGCAGGAATATTAGCAATGTAACTAAGGGTGATTTAAAACAGGTATCTTGAAAATTGGTTGCTTTGTTTTTGAAACGATTCCTAACATCTGTCCCAAGGTTCGAATCATTTCGAATATATGTCGTATCGAAATCAGAATTTTTCAAGTGAGATAAAAAGGAAATTTGAATCCAAGGGGAATAAGATTATTTCAATACTAGTTGTTTTTTGTAAGCTGCCATCAGCTACCAATCATAGTAATTTTGACGTTATCTCTTTTGGGCTAGGTAATAGGTTAAAAAAGACTGAAAACATACCGGATCAGTCAAAACGTTTAATTTTGATTCTTGGAACGACAATACATTGATACAAGTCTACGAAAGAGGTGAAACAAACCACATTTTCAAAAAAATTCCATGCCACATGAATTCATAACGTTCTGACTGCTCCCGTCTGTTTCCAGCAAAAGGTTGAGAAGTTGGGGTCGAATCATTTGGCTTCCAGTAGATCGGTATGATTATGATCGGTATGATTTTAACTTTTTCTATTTAAGCTTTTTCAAAATTTTTACAAAATTTGAAACTAGATAATCTAAAGGATGGGCCAAGTAAAATTTGGAATTTAAACCTGATCAATAATACCAGATGATCAATTTGAAGCAGATGATCAATTTGAAATTTATGAATTGACTGATTATTTTTTAAAGGGTACAGATTTACGAAATAGGTCGCTTTACCGTTGAAGAAAATTGGGAAATATTAAAAACTTTCATCCAAAGTTTTGAGTCTTCAACTCAAACTGTAAGAAATCTACGAAATAAATTCGATAGAATTAGAGTGCCATCAACGCAGTTTGTGGATCAATTTGTGAAGCGAGCTCGTCAATCCGGGCCCTTATTGGACAAACGAACTGGTGTACTTGCTCGTCCAGTGCGCTCAGTGGAAAATGTTGCCGCTGTGGCTGAAAGTGTGCTCAAACAGCCATCAACCGTTTGCCGTTTGCAGCAAATCGACCTCGATGTGAAGGCTTATAAAGTCAAATTTGTTCAAGAATTGCAGCCTCGCGACCATCCGATGCGTTTTCGCTTCGCTGAATGGGCTAAAGACCGCTTGGCTGAAGATGAGCATTTCATCTTTATATTTTCCCATGAGGCACATTTTCACCTCGGGGGCTACGTCAACAAACAAAATTGTCGCATTTCGGGCTCGGAGAATTCACACGTCGTCCAGAAGAAACCGATGCATCCACAACGAGTGACTGTTTTGTGAGGTTATAAAATGAGGTATAAAGCTTATAGAGTCCAATTAGTCCAAGAACTCAAGCCTTGTGACCAGCCGATGCTTTTTCGCTTTGCTGAATGGGCTCAAGATGGCTTGGCTGAAGATGAGCATATAATCTTTATCTTTTCCCATGAAGCTCATTTTCACCTCGAGGGCTACGTCAACGAACAAAATTGTCGCATTTGGGGCTCGGAGAATGCATCCACAACGAGTGACTGTTTTGTGAGGTTATAAAGTGGGGTTATGAAGCTTATAAAGTCCAATTAGTCCAAGAACTGAAGCTTCGTGACCATCCGATGCGTTTTTGCTTCGTTGAATGGGCTAAAGATCGCTTGGCTGAAGATGAGCATCTTATCTTTATATTTTCACATGAGACTCATTTTCGCCTCGTGGGCTACGTCAACAAGCAAAATTGTCGCATTTGGGGCTCGGAGAATTCACACGTCGTAGGGGGGGTACCAATGCATCCACAACGAGTGACTGTTTTGTGAGGTTATAAAGTGAGGTATACAGCTTATAGAGTCCAATTAGTCCAAGAACTCAAGCCTCGTGACCAGCCGATTCATTTTCGCTTTGCTGAATGGGTTAAATATCGCGTGGCTGAAGATGAGCATCTCATCTTAATCTTTTCCCATGAGGCTCATTTTCACCTCGGGGGCTACATCAACAAACAAAATTGTCGTATTTGGGGCTCGGAGAATTCATACGTCGTCGAGGGGAAACCGATGCATCCACAACGAGTGACTGTTTTGTGAGGTTTTTGGCATGCCGGCATCAAAGGTACATTTTTCTTCGAAAATTAGCAAGGAGCCGCCGTTGCCGTCAATGGCGGACGTCAACGTGCCATCCTCAGAGTTTTTGTTCCAAGTAGTTGAAGAGAATTACATGGACAATTAGAGATCGGCGCTACGTGTCACACAGCCAACGCACTGTGTTCGGAAACCGCATAATCAGCCGAAACTCGAAAGTTCACTGGCCGCCACGCAGCTGCGATTTAACCCCGTTAGACTATTATCCCTGGGGCGCCATGAATAGTAAGTGTAATGCAAACAATTCCTAGTCCATTGAGGCCTTAAAACACGAAATCGACGCTGTCCTTGACGTGATAGAGGCCAAAACAATCGAAAATGTACTGCAAAATTAGGTAGAGCGAATGAGGTACTGCATCATCTACACTATTCTGCAGGCGTTTTGAAATCCTTTTGAATAAGAAAGCAAGGCTTTCAATAAAGCAAGAAATTACTGAATTTCTGTTGCTGAAAACCAGATTATCGCAATCCTATCAACATTAATTAAAACAAATATTGAAGGTTTTCGCCATTACTTGTCAGAGAAACCGAAGCTATATGTGGAACTATATCCAAGCTTTCCACCATTACTTGTCTGAGAAACCGAAGCTATATGTGGAACTATATCCAAGGTGTGGCCATCGGTAGTACAATGGGTAGTGTGCGCGCCTCTTGTACTTGAGATCCTGGGTTCGATCCCTGCTCTGACCACCTTAAAATTTCTTTCGACGGCGGTCACCTCGTATAGTGACGGCGACACTATCGAGTATTTAGCCATGAAAATACTTCACAAAAATACCGTTCGGAACCGGTGTAAAACTGCAGGTCCCAATCAGTGAGTATAAAACTAGAAAGCGCACAGCTCACTGGTTGTGAGAAGCTCTCTCCGATTCCTTCATGGGATGTAATGGGAAACCATTTATTTATTTTTTTTATATCCAAGGTATTATATGCCATCTAATCCCCACAAAATATTAATACATGGTGCGGATATAATTCAACAGTATTCTTTGCCGATTGTCATGATATCAGAAGAGGCCAAGAAATAAAGGTTTTAGAAATGTACGCGAATTTCATAATTCGGAATTGACTTTGAGTGGCCAAAATTCAATATCTTTCGATTTAGTAAACATTTTTAAATTCTGAAAAAACTCAATTGTAGGTAGGAGGATTATTTGGAGATATTAAGATTAAAAAATCGGATAATTTGGTATATTTTAGGAAATATTCCAAAGTTCATTACTTTTCTTATTCTCCTATTTTAAAGGAAACCAATGTGTAAGTAGGGACAAACAATCACTCTGAACAATAAAAGTCTTCGGGTAGTGACAAGTGTGAATACAGGCCAAAATACTCTACCCTAAATTGCTCTATGTCCATGAGTATTATTGAGGTGAATTTGATTGATAAGTGCATTATAACAATGTCAGGTATATACAACATTTAACCGTCATGTTAAAATCAAGAAACCACCCTTTTCTAAGAAATTAGTGCAATGTATCAAAAACTGTTTCAGATGCAGTGGAAGAAATTCGAAAAAAGAAATTAATTATTTTCGATTTTCAAAATTTGAATAAAGGTGCGCACACACCGGATCATAGACGAATATAGCATAGACACATTTATTCTCTCATCTGACTTTTCATTTCACACCCTTCGTCGTAGGTTTGTGGAAATGAGAGAAATTCAACAAAAATTAACTTACACCAGGTGGAGTTACAAAATATGTTCACTTAACTTTTTCATGTCGTTTTGGTGTACAACTGAAAATTTTTAATGTATTTTGCACTCTACCTGGTATTATTGAACGCATATTTTCCATCATCCAATGTTTACTTGCAACCATACCTATGACATTTAATTTATTGAGAGAATTAATGTGTCTATTACACGTTGCCAACTGACAACGCAACTGAAATAAAAATTAGTATTATGTACAGCAGCTTTTGCTACCGTCGATAACAGAGCCTTGACAACTCGGTAACTGTGAATGTTGTAAACAAATAATAAATCTAAAGTCATTTTGAGATCTAAAAGTGTCTTTAAGGAAAAACAAAGAAAAACTATTTTAATTTCAAAGACGAATTATTTTTTGATGATGAAGACAAAGTACAAAACGTGACATCTATTAGAAGACACTTGAGACACACTTAGGTCAGCTGTCCAAAAATATGTAGATCACATAATTTTAAGTAAAATAAAAAAATTGGCGGCGACTCCTATTTTCGGAGTTATGGATTCCCAAAGTTTGAGCGTGCTGGAGGGCATTACATTTGTGGAACCATCTTAAATGATCAAGATAATGTCTGTTTTGAGTAGAAATAAATAAAAAATTTATATAACTTGCTTAGTTATCGAGATATTACACAGTGCAACACGAAAAAAAATAACCATATACGGACACCACTACGTGATAAAAGACTAAAAAAAAAGACCCGTGTCTCCCAATTTTTCCCAAAGTCATGCACTTTTTTTTTTATGGGCCGCCAAAGATTTGGGGCCTCGGTATCATTTTCGTAAAATCTGATCATTTTCTCAGGCTCATATCTTGCAAACCGTTCAGAATTTCGATTTACTCTCTGAGGCAAAGTTGTAGCTCTTGCCATAAAGAACAAAAACATATAAACATATAAAATCAAAAAAACTTCACCTTCCAGATCAAAATCGCAAAAAACTTTTTTTTACCTTTTTTCCCGTGTTCAGGTCCATAGGTAGCAAACCGTTCAAAATTCAAGGAAACAATCAACTACAAAAATTTACCTAAGATCTCAATAAACAAATTTCTAGAACATATAAACTTCCTAGAGATGATTCTTAACACTCTTTAGGTAGCACGCAAAAGTGAAAAATTTGCCGAAAATTTTTTAATTTCATTTGGATCTTCATAAGTAACACCACTTGATGTACTCATTGCTGTAAATTCTGTAGTACGATCTGGAGTTGGCGGCCTTGGTGATACAAAATTTTCAGGTGCAAGCACTGGTAGTGTGGCTGTTGCAGTTGCTTTATAAATTTTGTTCTTCTCAGAGTGTCGATTTAGACGACATGTGTAATTTACGCATGCATAGCAACTGGTTGCATCATGATCACCTGGGCGATTAATCCAGTTTACCGGCTTACAATACTTCATAGTACCTCTGCCTCCACTCAACCATGCCATGAGATTGTTATAACATTGGCGACACACTGTATTAGATGTGTAATTTTCACCGGTCAAGTCCACTTCGTCGAAAAACAATGTATATGCTCTTTTGAATTCACTAGTTAAAAGATTATTTTCCTTCTGAAATCTTGTAGATGTTTTTTTCTGGTTTGATGACCGCAAACGTAGCAAAATAAATCAATATTTTCACACTGCATATTGAAATTGTCAGTTGCCAATGTTGTGTGCGAATTATACTGTAGCACTTTCACTTTTTTTACTTTCATTTTCACTTTATAACTTTCACCGCTGAGCTCTCGTTGACGTCGCGCTGTGTAATGCCTCGATGTGAGCGTCGTGTCTCTTTTATATTGTGTCCTGCGTCCCTTGTTGCGTGTGCTGCTGCTGTCGGTGCATGATCGCGTGATACCTAAGCGCTGCCTAAACGGTGTTAACCCTTGGACAAACACATGGTTCTGGCCAGGCATATTTCATTTTTTGCTACCTATGGACCTGAACAGGAGAAAAAGGTAAAAAAAAATGAAATTAAAAAATTTTCGGCAAATTTTTCACTTTTGCGTGCTACCTAAACAGTGTTAAGAATCATCTCTAGGAAGTTTATATGTTCTAGAAATTTGTTTATTGAGATCTTAGGTAAATTTTTGTAGTTGATTGTTTCCTTGAATTTTGAACGGTTTGCTACCTATGGACCTGAACACGGGAAAAAAGTTAAAAAAAAATCGAATTTTTTTAAGTTTTTTGCGATTTTGATCTGGAAGGTGATGTTTTTTTGATTTTATATGTTCGCAATTTTTGTTCTTTATGACAAAAATGATCACATTTTTACGAAAATGATACCGAGGCCCCAAATCTTTGGCGGCCCATAAAAAAAAAAGTGCATGACTTTGGGAAAAATTGGGAAACACGGGTCTTTTTTTTTAGTCTTTTATCACGTAGTGGTGTCCGTATATGGTTATTTTGCCATGACTTAAAAAATTACACACAGTGTTATTGAATGTTTAATTTTTAAAAATTATCGAATACTTTTTATTTATTTTTTCAAAAAAAATTAACCCACAAGTTATAATAAAATTTTTGTTATGACGCTCTCTGCGTGACTGGTCTTAGGGATATTCTCCTCTGGTGCTTCGCTGCTTTCGCATAGTATTGTTTGTGTTATAAACTTGTCATGGCTCAACTTACGTTGTCGGTGGTTTAGAAAGAAGTGGTGCATCTAATTACAAAACATTTGTTCTGGATTATTTGTTTTTACTCGAAATCGAAGTTTCCTGGTGTGGTCTAGGTGTTTGGAGTTTTCCAATTCGCAACACCCACGATAATATAGTAAATTGGGTGCACAGTTACCGCTCCACAAAAATAAAGGCACGATTAAATTTGTGAGTACCCATATTTAGATGTTTCTAGCCGTTACTAGCTGGTCGCGTTTTTTGGACCCTGTGGATGGGGCCGTCCGACAAAATAAAATATATTTTTTGTGTTCATATATTTTGCTCTAATTTCCTTTTTTATGATCAAATTTTTGGCGGTGTCCGAGCTACGGAAATTCTGCCGCTAGTAATTTCTATTTTATATAAATAATATTGTGTTCTACACAAATTTTTATAACCATTACAATTTAACAACAAAAAATTAGGATTTCTTTTAGAACCACAGATTTTGACTCCTTATCGTTCAGCTGAACGTTTTGTTTGTTTTAAAAACTACCAATCCAAGAATTCAATATACAAGGTGGCGCAAAAGTAAACTTCCGATGTTTTTTGGCTGTAATTTAAAAAAAAATGATAAACTTTGATTCTTCTTGTGGATTATTTTTATTTGGTCTTTTAAATTTTTTTACATCAAGTCGAGAATATGATGTCATGTAAATGGCCGCCGCCACAGTTGATTGTCATTTGAGCCCTTTTTATGGCATTTTCCATCACTAGGGCCCAAACTTCCGGCGATACGTCCTCACATTCTTGACGGATATTGTCTTTAAGAGCTGCAAGAGTCTGAGGCTTGTTGACATAAAGCCGCGACTTCAAAAAGCCCCACAAAAAGAAGTCTGGAGCGGTCAAATCAGGCGATCTTGCTGGCCAGTGCAAATCGCCAAAACGGGAGATTAGGCGCCCGGGAAATGCATCCTTCAGCATATCGGTTGTGGCACGTGCAGTGTGTGCCGTTGCACCGTCCTGTTGGAACCACATGATTTCCAATCCCAATTCATCAAGTTGCGGCAAAAAGAACTCGTTGATCATTGCTCTGTAGCGCTCACGGCTCTTCCATGACATCGACGGCGCTTCAATGACATCCTCGGCTACAGCAGCAATATTCTCTGCAGAACGGCTACTCCGGGGTCTGCCACGCCTGGCAGCATCTCGTGTTGTGTCAGTCTCTTCGAGGCGAGCGGCTAAACGTCGCAGTGTTTCACCAGTAGGCGTTGGACGGCCAGGAAATCTGCGACGAAATTCACGTTGTGCCAAAGTCACCGACCGATTATTGGTCAAATAAATAGTCAACAATATTCCGCGTTCGGGAGCAGTGTAGCGTAACATTGTTTATTAACGTGTATTTCGCATGTGTTTACTACACAAATGTCAAAACAGAACTGACATTAGGGGCCAATTGCAAAATTTATAGCATTTTCTGATAGGAGGATTACTTTTGCGCCACCTTGTATAAATTCAAACATCCAATATAACCACTATCAAGCAACTGAAGTTGCCATAAGTAATAACTTTTCGGCAACTGGCAACGCAGCTGAGGTTCGGTTGCTATCGATAATCGGCCCATAAGTAAACTAGTCAACTTAGGGATATTTTCAACAGTTTTCTTTGAATATACGATTATCCAATATCTCCAAATAATCCTTGACTCGTTATCTACAACCGGTTTTTTACAGCATTTTAAAATGTTTACTAGATCAAAAGATATTGCATTTTGGCCAATGGAAATCTATGCTGAACCACTGTGCGTCGTCGAGAGAAATGTAAAGTGGTCAGAGCGAGGATTGACGTTTACAACACCGATAGTCAGAGTTAATTGTTAAAAATGTTAATTGTTAAATTCATTAACTAAACGAATTGTTTACCTACCAGGAATGCAATCTCAGAGGACGAGGCGTAGGAGGGCCAACTAAATTCTGTTCGATTTTGTTGTTTGATCTACAGTAGACGCCAAAATTTTCCCCAACCCTGTTACGTATTACAGTAATACATTACGTATACGTCAGGTGTTACATTTCATTCAAAATGCTTGCTGGTTAACTCGTATTAACCCAGTTTTTTGCAATTATTGCCAGCATTTCTCTAAACTAACTTAAGTTTATTATAACAAATACAATAAATTTAATATTACAAATAAAAAAATTGTTAAATTTTGTATAAATAAAACTAAGTAAGTTGTAATTATAGGTGTCAAACATGAGATATTTTAATCTAAAATGAATTATTGATTTTTATTTTGAAATTCCATAATAGAACAAGAAATTCTATTAAGCACAACGTTTGATAATGAAATGGACTCAATGATATGTATTACTATTAATTGAAAAGCCCCTTCCAATACTACATCTTAACTAGGGTTTTTATACTACTATAATATGATAAAGCACTTGAGATATACCACGTAGTATTGGAGCAGAACGTCAGAGACCAACGATGGACTGAATGAATGTGTTTGCATGGTTTTGATGGCGAGGGACAATAGGACTCACTTGTATATCATTTACTTCCAATGACAATAATTTATTACTTAATGTCAATGAAATTTAGGAAAAAACAAAATAAACTATGATTTTATCATCGTTATCCCCATCAGACCACAAAATCACTTTAAAACGTGTGTGAAGAAGTTATCGCAATTATCATTGCTTGTCCAATTTTGATTTTGACATATGTATTTGAAGTGCATTTATTGTGACATGTGTATGTCATCAGTTAATCGGTGATGTCGATAAACTTCAATTTAATTTGAAAATTTTTGTTCAGCTAATCACACAAACAATTTGACAATTATGATAAAAATCTTTATATTTTTTTTAGAATTAACAATAAATAACAATGGGAAGAATCACGTGCTGAAAAATAATAATAATCAAGTGACAGCACTGTTCTACATAAAAATAATGCAATGTTTAGCGCGCGCGAATCTTGTACACGAGAACATGGTTTCAATCCCATACTTTAACACCTTTCATTTCTTTAGACGACGATCGCTTTGCTTAGTGACGGTGTTGCCATTGAGTAATTACCTGCCTAAAAGATTCTCAATGCATAATCTTTGGTATTCGGTGTAAAACTGTAGGTTCTGATCATTAAGTCTGCAAATTTAAATTCGCACATCTCACATGTTGTGAGAAGTTACCCAGGGATCAGGGTCAGGGACAGGGAAGATAACATATTTCGCCGACCAGTTAGATCTTTTGCTTTATTTCTCCAGTTGGCTATACCAAGTGTACGCAGGGATTCGTCAACCTGATCTCTCTAGCGGAGTCTTGGTCTTCCTATTTTTCGTCTTCCTTCGAGTTCGGTTTCGAAAACAATTCGTGCTGGTTCGTCTTCATCCATTCTACTGAAATGGCCTAGCCAGCGCAATCACTTTCTTTTGATCCGCTTAACTATGTCAATGTCAGGATAAAGCTCATACAGCTCATGATTCATACGTCGCCGATACTCGCCGTTGTGCACTATAGGGCCATAAATTTTTCGGAGTATTTTTCTCTCGAAGACTCCTACAGATGTTTCGTCTGCTTGCGATAGGACCCAGGATTCTGCGCCATAAAGCAAGACAGGTTGAATGAGAGTCTGGTACAGCTGGACTTTTGTTACTCGAGAGAGGGCTTTATCTCTAAAGTGCTTGCTTAGCCCAAAATAGCATATATTCGCAAGCACAATTCTCCGCTTGATATCAAGGCTGACGTTGTTGTTTTGGTTTACAGCAGATCCTAGTTATATAAATTCTTCCACTACCTCGAAGTTATACGGTTATCGTTCACGCTTTGGTCTAATCGCGTGGAGGCCCTGTTCGTTGAAACCATTAATTTTGTCTTGTCCTCATTTACCGTCAGACCCACTTTTGCTGACTCCTCAATTCTCGAAAAAACCGCTGTAATTTCTCTAACTGCCCGCCCAATGATATCTACATCATCAGCACGTGACTTTTGCTGCTGATGGTTTTATTTATGTTGACTGCAGCTTTTCTCAGAATAATCTCTATTAAGATGTTAAAGAGATCGCACGATAGGGTGTCACTTTGTCTGAGGTCTCGCTTAGTTTTGAAAGGTTCGGTAAGATCCTTACCAACTTTCACTGTGGATTTGGTGTTCGTCAGGGTCATCCTGCAAAGGCGTATGAGTTTTGCAGGAATACCAAGCTCAGACATTGCTTCGTAGAGTTCCACTGTATCGGGCTATCGAAGGCCGCCTTATAATCGACAAATAGATGATAGGTGTCGATTTGTTTTTCGTGGGTCTTCTCCAGGATTTGGCGCAGCGTGAAAATCTGGTCGGTTGTCGATTTTCCAGGCCTAAAGCCACACTGGTATGGTCCAATCAGGTCAGCTATAATTTGTTTTAGTCTTTCGCACATTATACTGGATAAACCTTATATGCTATGGATAAAACGCTTATTCCACGGTAGTTGGCATAGAGACTCGGGTCACATTTTTTAAATATGGGACATAGTACACTGAGACTCCAATCGCCGGGCATCCATTCATCTAACCAAATTTTGCTAATGAGCTGATGCATGCACCTTATCAGCTCATCGCCGCCAGCCTTAAACAGCTCCGCCGGTAATCCATCGGCTCCTGCGGCTTTGTTGTTCTTAAGCCGGGCAATAGCTGTTCTGACCTCGTCTTGGTTAGGAGGGGGCAATCGACGTCGTCGCCCATATTATGATCGATTGTCCCATCATCATTGGATATCTCAGGTACCAGTAGCGCGGAGAAATGATCTATCCATATTCCCATCATGCTCTGCACATCTGCGATGAGATTTTCGGCCTTGTCTTTACAGAAGGAGGGCCCTGAACCATGTCCATTAGTTCAGTTTTTGACGTTTTGGTAGAATTTTCGGGCTTCGTTCTTCCTTCTGTACGTCTCAATTTTCTCACTCTCGCGCTTTCTCCACTGCCGTTTCTTACGCCTAAAGAGACGGTTTACCTCCTTTCTTTTTTCCCTATACCGCTCAGTTGCAGATCGCGTTTTTATAGAGTCGGAAATGGGTTTCCACTGCGCATCAGGAGGGGGTGGGTTCTGTGCCAAAAGTTGCGAGAGATTCCTTGAGTAGGCTGTGGCTACCTCTGGTAATTGCAGCTTTCCGATGTCCAGCTTACTCTGCGTCTGGTTTCGTACGATTTTCGCTCTACTTAATCTTGTGCGAACCTTTGCTGCTACCAGGTAGTGATCAGAATCGATGTTAGCTCCTCTGATCACTCGTACGTCCATTACACTGGATGAGTGCCTTCCATCAATTACCACGTGATCAATTTGGTTCTTCGTTCTTTGACCAGGGGATACCCAAGTAGTCTTGTGAATCTTGTACCACTAATGACCATGTTTGTTTGCCGCGGCAAAGTCAATCAGTATCATACCGTTGTCGGAACTGTCAGCATGTAGACTGAAATTGTCAATAGTTGGATTAAACACATTCTCTCTTCCTACATAAGGTTGCCAGTATACAAATTTCAGCAAAACGGCGGCGAACTATAAAGTGTTGTTTCATCAAGACAATGCTCCAGATTTGCCACCATTGAAGAGGTGCAGTCTGCGGTTGATGGATATTTTAAGTTCTTACTATAAACAGGATATCGAAGCTATTAAATATCGCTGGAAAATGTGTATCGAGCTAAAAGGAAATTATGTTGAAAACTATAGAAAATTTTTGCCAACTTTTTTGTGTCTTCTTTGTTAGGTCGGCTAGTTTTGGGACCGCCCTCGTATGCACATTTCGAATAAGTAGGTACAATTAAATTTTCTTTCGGCGGCGGTCACCTCGCATAGTGACGGCGACACTATCGAGTTTATAGCCATGAAAAAGCTTCTCAAAATACAGTTCGGAATCGGTGTAAAACTGTAGGTCCCAATCAGTGAGTGAATACTGGAAAGGGTACAGCTCAGTGATTGTGAGAAGTTCTCCCCTGTCCCTTCATGGGATGTAATGGGAAACCATTTATTTATGTTTTTAGGAACAATTAAGAGGAATCCAAAAAAATACTCGTAATATAAAAGTTTATATCTATGTGAGGGGCCATCATCCCCTGCACCATATCATTGCTTCAATTTTCAACAATTTCCCTGTAAATTAGTGTAATTAATAAAACGTAGTATTTAATAGATCGCATTGTATAATTAGTGTTAGGCATTTTTACGACTTCACAGTCTCCCAACACCAAATACTCATTCATACATTTTCTATTATTTCACCTCTATCTCACCCAATTAATTAATCATTTAGCAATTTTGTGTTCCGCTGCTCTTGCGTGATTTTTAACTATTTTATTCAATTACACTGTGTGTAATTTTTTAAGTCATGGCAAAATAACCATATACGGACACCACTACGTGATAAAAGACTAAAAAAAAAAAGACCCGTGTTTCCCAATTTTTCCCAAAGTCATGCACTTTTTTTTTATGGGCCGCCAAAGATTTGGGGCCTCGGTATCATTTTCGTAAAAATGTGATCATTTTCTCAGGCTCATATCTTGGAAACCGTTCAGAATTTCGATTTACTCTCTGAGTTATTGATGGTTCTGTTTCAAGCTTGAAAGCAGTGTTGTTGCATGTGTCGAACCGAAAACCTTCCATTCCGCTAGCAATGGGTATCAACATGAAAGAAAGCTATGAAACATTGAAAGATATAATGGAAAAAATCAAATATTACGAAAATAAATGGAAGATTTGCTGTGATTTGAAGGTCATCAACATTTTGCAAGGGATCATCGATAAGGGCGGCTTCCCAAAATTCTTTTGTTTTCTTTGTAATTGGGATTCACGCTCACCTCTGAATCAATTCCAATGTAACTCGTGGAGGCCAAGAGGAAGTGTGGATGAACAAATACAACAACATAGACTGAAGAATGCACATGGTTCTGGCCAGGCATATTTCATTTTTTGCTACCTATGGACCTGAACAGGAGAAAAAGGTAAAAAAAATGAAATAAAAAAATTTTCGGCAAATTTTTCACTTTTGCGTGCTACCTAAACAGTGTTAAGAATCATCTGTAGGAAGTTTATATGTTCTAGAAATTTGTTTATTGAGATCTTAGGTAAATTTTTGTAGTTGATTGTTTCCTTGAATTTTGAACGGTTTGCTACCTATGGACCTGAACACGGGAAAAAAGGTAAAAAAAAATCGAATTTTTTTAAGTTTTTTGCGATTTTGATCTGGAAGGTGAAGTTTTTTGATTTTATATGTTCGCAATTTCTTTATGACAAGAGCTACAATTTTGCCTCAGAGAGTAAATCGAAATTCTGAACGGTTTGCAAGATATGAGCCTGAGAAAATGATCACATTTTACGAAAATGATACCGAGGCCCCAAATCTTTGGCGGCCCATAAAAAAAAGTGCATGACTTTGGGAAAAATTGGGAGACACGGGTCTTTTTTTTAGTCTTTTATCACGTAGTGGTGTCCGTATATGGTTATTTTTTTTCGTGTTGCACTGTGTTAGTGATATTATATGTTTTGGAATTCATTACAAAACTATTGGAGAAATATTTGTGTGACTTGTGTAACTTAAAATTACATTTATGATTTTGATCAGTTCATATAAAATCAGAGTTGCGTTTTTCTCGAATGTACAAATTAACTGAACACCCTGTCCCAAGTTTGGTTGATAAAATAATATTACAACTACTTATATATTCAGGTTGGGAAATGCAATTAGTCGATAAATTTTAGCAATTAATTTTTATTAAATTACTTTGCACGTGTAGGTTTTATAATTTAGGTTTATTAACATCTGGTTTGTGTTCTCATACAAATTCAAAACTAATATCAGATGAATTCCACTCAAAATCATACTACCGCGTTAATTACTCTCAGTGGAGATGTAGCTTTACACTTATGCCTGTATTCCAAACTGGTATTATATTAGAAAAAGTTTTCACAAAATTTCCAAAAATCATAATTTGAATACCCAATTTCTTCTTTCTGTTTAAACCTATGGAGTAACCAAGCACGCAATAAATTCAGCAATCATAAAATATTCAAATTGAAATTCTACTTAATATTTGTGACAGCAAATGGCAAATTCTACTTAAAATTTGTGACAAGAACAGTAGTTACAAATGAATAACGTAGTTAAATTAATTGTTTTCGAAATCAACTACGTATTTCTTTAACTACGCTACTACGGAATTTTATCGGTGTAGTGTATTTGGCTTATTTTTTTTTAAATTGTTTTCGTCAATATGGGGGCAATTTGATTATAATTAGAAAAATATATTTTCAAAATTTTGACAGCATTTTTTTCACGGCAGCATTTCGAAGTCTTGATCTAGTATATCTTCCCGATTTTTCGTGTATTTCTCATTGTAGTTCGCGAATTAGATTTTATTTAGATTTGTTGTATATGTTTGATAGTATTTTCATCTAAAATACAAAATGAAGTAAATTGAAAATTTAATTGAAAAATTGGAAATACAAAATATGCATGATGGAATTTTCAAAATGATGCCATGGAAAAATAATTTATCAAAATTTTGAAAATATATTTTTCTGTGTATGCTTGACATGATACGTCGGTTGACCATAAAAATAAAATTACCTGAATACACTAGGAATTGAAACTTCAACGGCCGGTTGCGGACCATAAGTTTCTCGTATAAAAAAAAAGGTTGACGTTCCCGCAATCAGCTCTTAACTATGAATCTTTTGAAACCCCTTCTCAAACAAAGAATTTCAGTACACCCTAATGCACATAATTCTGTTTTAGCAAGAGCAATAATTAAAATACAAGCACTAAAACTATTTTCGTTTAACAGAATTATGATTTAAAATCATTTGAAAAGTAATGTGGATCCTTCGGACTCTTATGGTCGTTTGAGGGTTAATGGGCGCAAATCACTACTACATACAATATAACTTAAAGCATTTGTGGCAATTAGTTTTTGTGTGTGCTCTCTAGAGTGTCACAAACTAAAAAAAAACCAAAACTAATAGCACTGCAACAGTCGGTTTCGGGCCTCAACCAAACCAAAAAATTGTGAAAGTACTTGGACGTGGTATCACAAAACCCCGATCGGTTTTGCCCCTATACGTAAAAATTTTTTTCACAGGCCGAAGAAATAATCGATTAACAGTGCACTTTTCCTTAGAAATATATTAGAGGGAATTGTGAAACGGGAAAATAGCTACAATTTTGTCAAAGGTTGTAATGTAATATTTCAAGTTGTTTAGGATTTATTGAAGTAAAATCTGAAATAGGACCCTGACCCTTTGTGATGCCACGACCAAGTACTTTTACAATTTTTTGATTTGGTTGAGGCCCGAAACAAATTCCTTGCATTTGTGTCACAGTGTAATTTTTTTAACTTTATTCAG
Source organism: Phaonia tiefii (assembly GCA_963931995.1). Taxonomy (NCBI): domain Eukaryota; kingdom Metazoa; phylum Arthropoda; class Insecta; order Diptera; family Muscidae; genus Phaonia; species Phaonia tiefii. The sequence continues at coordinate 302,793,949 of OZ008367.1, forward strand.
ATCGTACTTTTCTTCACCCTGTGGCTGTGTTTTAAAAGACACTTAAACAGTTAAATCTGCATTCACACCAGGGATGATATTTGTAATGGATAAGGTCTTTTTTACGTTCTTTCGTTTTTAAAAAGTCCCCAACTCCAACTAAGAGTACTTTCGGATTTGACTCACCAAATTTTATATGAGAGGCTTTTAAATACAACACATGGCAAAATAAGTGAGGTAGAAGCAGTAGGAATTGCAGGAATTTTGTTTTTATATCAAGGGCCGACCTTGTCAAACTCAGCTGATCGAAATTGCTAAGATTTATTTATTGTAATTTTTTGTGTAATAAGACAGAAATGTGGTCGCCGGTGGTGCAATGGTTAGTGTGCGCGGCTCTTGTACATGAGAACGTGGGTTCGATCCCTGCTCCAGCTGATTATTGTATTGAAAAACAGATGTTTGGTTAAATTAAATCTCCAAATACGTGATTTCGACTGCCATGTGTTCATGACTTAAATCGAACCACAGACTTGTCAGTCATGAGCATGAACATCAGCTATCGTTGATGTTTATTGTCAGTTTTCCGCCCTTCTTCATACAAAGTAAGAATGTAATCGAAGTTGTTCGCATCACTATCATGTGTACAACATTTATTGGTAATATTTGTTCAAATTCATCAATCAGATAAAAGTGCAAGTAAAAGAGCAAACAAAGAAAAAGGAGCAAGATTTATATTTTGTTCGAATTCATTACTGAACATTTCAGTTTTTTTGCGCTGTTATAGTAGACTTTTATGTACTTTGTAATAAATCACATTCATATACATTTAATATTTTGTACAATTTCTTTCCCATATTTGCCTAATTCATTCCATTTTATTGTTTAGATGCTTGCTTTTATTTACAGTCACCGGGCAAACGCTGCGCTTTATAAAATATACAAAAACGCACGTATTTTATTAGCTAAACGCATGTTGACGTAGCGGTGAAAGTCGCGATGCAAAACACATAAAATCTAGGGAAAATTATGTATTGCGTGTTGCGCGATAAGGTCGTAAGAAATTTTTCTAACATTTTTCACAGAATCAAACGAAAAAAATTAAAATATGAAAACAAACAACACAAAAGTCCCTACTCTAATAATAAGGGCGAGTTTCACACTCGTCATTTAAATGCTCAATTTGAAAGCTCACGGAAAATTTTCATATTTAATGACAAACATCGGGCGTTTATAGTCCATTTAAATGGAGAATTTCCAACTGTGAAACTGAGCATAAAACCCTACTCTAAGGGCGAGTTTAAAACTCATCATTTAAAATCTCAATTTAAACGCTCACAGAAAATATTCATATAAAATGACAAACATCGGGCATTTAAAGTCCATTTAAATGAAGATTCAACAAACTGTCTTTTTTGTTGTGTTGGAAACATGCTGGAACTTCAAAAAATTTATAGACATGGTATTTTCACGGTATAACATTTATCCCTCTCGTAGGATGATGTTGCCAGATGTCAATTAAAAATGATGCCAATGTAATTTTTGTTGTTAATTGATGATATCATACAGTGTGGATAGAATCGAATCGAGAAACTAAATTGAAAAAATATTTTGGTCTGAAATCAATAATTTTTGTTTGAACATTTTTCATTCAAGTTGTTGGGTACAGATTTATTCATTCAAGTTATATCAGTAGCACAGCTGATTTCATTGTTTTCATTTTGTTCGTGCCTAATATGTCAAATTTTGTTTACATTTCTGTTTTTGTTTACATTATTAGTTTGTACACAAAGTTTCAAAGAATTTTTGATAAAATAGCTGGATGTATTTGCGAAAACAATTTGTTAAATATTAAAGACCTTTACCAAAATCGGCTGGAATCTTAATTTTGAGCACTAAATTTAACACAATTGAAATTAACTACCAATTTTCACCTTGTGTTTACATCAGCTGACTTTGACATATTTTTGAAATATCAGGCAAAATAATTTCATCAACAGCTGCTGGTATAATCAGAATGAATATATCTTGTTTTTGCATATTAGGCAAAATAATTTCATCAACAGCTGCTGCTATAACCAGAATGAATAATTCTTGTTTTTGTATATTAGATAAAGTACCTACCAAAATGTTATCAAGTTGCTTCTACTTTTATGTTCTGACATACTACATAAGATACAGCCAAGTTGTGAATAATTAAGAGAAAAGAGGGGGAAAGAGGAGAGAAACCGAAAACAAAAACTGCAATTAGTGACACAATTGAACAAGGCAAGGCGGCCAATAGTATAGAACTCTGAAGGGGCCCTTAGACCTGTGGATAAGTTGCAGCGACTACAAGTTAACATCAATTTATCCAGGGTGTAAAGCCCGGTATTCAGTTTTTATGAAATTTTCGTTGCCATACGAAGTACGTGTATAAAAAATATCGAAAATTTCATGGAGCGCAAATTTCGCTCAAAAAATCAAAATACAGCAAGTAAAATCACATACAGGGTTGTTACGCCAAAGTTATTTCGTGCGAAAACAATTGTTTGATAATTGTTTGGGACCGACATTTTGACGTTTCGATAATTTTAGCATACTAAAGTAATACCACATGAGTTAAAAATAAAATGGAGTGCGAAGAGGAATTATTCGCCCTTAGTACGGTTGTCGTTGTATTTTTTTATGTCAACATCACTTCGTGTCAACATCGTCGTCACATCAACGCTACTTTGGTATTCTGTAACTCTCTTGAGATGACGTCGACTGTTTATCGATAACCTATTAAAAACATAAACAAAGTTGTCATTCGTAGTGAATGAAAGCAGGAAGAAGAAGAACAGTTTACATTTGTACTTCTATTATTTTATTTAATTTGGTGAAAGTTTTTCCAAGTTCCTAACAAGTGTTTAATTATCGTAACCATATCGACTCCGATTTGGAAGTTATAGGATGTAGACGACCTATATCACCAGGTTAGGCGAATGGAAGCGGTGCATTGAGAGGAGTTCTCCATGGAGGCACATACAGCCTTTATTGGCCCCAGAGCTGCGTGTATTGGACGTAATGCAGAGCAAGAAATGATCTCATCGAATTCAACATGGACCGAACATTCGATTATCTTAAAGGATTTGAACTGTACGTTTCGTTAGCGGCCGCTTGTTTGAAAGATATCAGACTAAAATGAAAAAGACACCAATTGCATGACTAAAAGGGCGCAGAGCAGGCATATACATATGTCACAACAAGAACACATGCACTGCCTAGGCAATGCATCTACTATACTTCTGGGCACTTGACACTGAAGACACCGAAGCCTGAAGTTCTAACTTTACCCTGAAGGAACTCAATTCCAGCAGCTAATTTTGACTCAGGGCTGTGACCGTGTTAATACCCAATCTTATTTTTCATTAATTGTTTGTTTAAGTTTAAATTATTAAAAATAAGGCCAATAAATTAGCATTAAAACGAACCCTTTGTTCATTGCATTCAGGGGGATTCTATGGCACAGCTGATCGAAAAGGTACTAGGCCGATGATGGAGAATGAGAGAGCAAAGAAGACAGGAACTAATTTTAAATAGTGTTTATTGACCCTAATGACAGCTAAATGATGTTTTATATTGTTTGTATTGAACGAAAATACGAATTCCCTTCGATTTCTGTCTGTTTTATGTCCAACGAAAGTGTAAAATTGGTAAAATACCGCAGTAAATAAAACTCTATGAAATGGCCTACTACCTCGTCGTCATGAAGAGGCAGCGAAGAGAGTAATGGCAACTCTTAAGTATTTTTGGATTTTTGAGAATTTTTTTAAAATTTCCAACTTCAAACCGCCATAACTTTCGCGCGCCTTGATGAGAATGATGAACTATAACAGATTTCGTTTGCTTAAGTATTACATTATATTCGTGCAAAACGATATTAATGTGGCATAAAAAAAAATGAAAAAAAAAGTCTAAGTGTAACAAAAAAATACTTTTGCCCATATACCGTCGGACAGACAAGTGCGCTTACATACTCGCCATACGTATAAAGCGCACCCTTTTCGGGAAAACTCCTGCATAATCTCCTTGTGGGTTTCCATCCGACATTAAAAGTTGCGATCTAAATTTTTTTTTATCCGTAATTCAAAAATAAAACTGGACATTTCTTTAATTCAGAAAAATAATTGGGAATTTTCTTCAAGTCGTTATCAAAAATTGTGTCGACAGAAATAGAGTCGTTTCAATTCAATGTCGACGTCAATTCTAGTTACAAAATACCAAATATATGTCGACAGTTGTCGTTAGTGATCGATAACGACTACACAAATACCGATTTTCAACTGTCGTCACAAGACGACCTCGTTTTATGTCGACGACGACAACCGTAATAAGGGTGATTATTGAATTATTTGCAAGGTAAATCAAAGATATCTGGTAACTCTCCGCAACAAAATTTTCCGTTTACAAATAAATTAATACGGGGCTGAAGGTGAAGTTGGTGGTTTGTACAAACTAGTTGAGGTAAAATCAAAGCGATTTTGATGCGATTTTTTGCGCGCCTCTTGTACTTGAGATCCTGGGTTCGATCCCTGCTCTGACCACCTTAAATTTCTTTCGGCGGCGGTCACCTCGCATAGTGACGGCGAAACTATCGAGTATATAGCCATGAAAAAGCTTCTCAAAATACCGTTCGGAATCGGTGTAAAATTGTAGGTCCCAATCAGTGAGTGAAAACTGGAAAGCGCACAGCTCAGTGATTGTGAGAAGTTCTCCCCGGTCCCTTCATGGGATCTAATGCTAAACCATTTATTTTATTTTATTTATTTAGTGTAAGGGGAAGTTGCAACAACTTTCATACGCATTTCAAAGAGAAACGTTTATGAGGCAAAATGCAAATAAATATAACACAAAATAAATAACATAAACATTATCAGAAAAATATAAACTAAATAAATATGATTACTAGTATTAATTGTAAATATTCAAAGAATATAAAAGTAGTGTTTTTTCTTAAAATTGGTGATATTTTCGTAGTGCGCTCAGCACCTTTCATTTTGACAGCTGACAAGAAAATGAAGTTTCAACAACTTGTTTGAGAGTGTAAGGGCAAAATTGAAGTTGATGTGAAATAATCGAAGTTGATGTCAACTTGACATCGATCAACTTATCTATAGGTCTAAAGGCCCCTTAAGGCGCTGATGAGAATAGTCACAAACTTCGAAACCATCGTCTGCCAATGTGAGTTCATATCCTAGGCACGACTTTTTAACTTTTTCACTGAACGCTGAATAACCTGATCTGTGTTAGCTCATTGGAAACTAAAATCTTCTATTAAAAACAAATTCAGACAGAATCATATAAAAATAAACACCGTTTTATTTGCCAACTAATAAGCGGAAATAGCTTAGTCACAACAAAACAGACTTTAAATTTCACTACACATTTCGTAAATTTAAAATTTTTTTAGACAACATTATTGTATTACAATAAATTTCTCAAGAAATCTTAATTAAAGTGTTAATTAATATCGTTTTATATGGGGTACCAGACATACATACAAACGTAGATCCCTCCATTGTTACGATATATTTTGGTGTTTAATTTTTGACAAAACTGTGCTAATTAGCCGTTTGTTTTTTTTTTTTTTTGTATATTTTCTTTATTATTTTACTGTGAATAATATTAATATTTTGCCTAACAGGGGTATAAATAATAATAACATTTACTATTAACACATTTTTGTTTAGCTGTCGAACGTGGGTAAACTGTTTAACTAATTAACAGCTTTAGATTAAGCAATGCTAAATAGATTTTATTGGAATTTAGTTTGAAATCAAGTATTGGCTGAACGAACATTTTAGTGTGTCTTCTCTTCAATTGTAAAATACACTTTTTGAAGGGCGCTAGAGGAAATGATGCCGAACTATAAATTTTCTTGGAAATACCGAGTACGCCATATTTTATGTCGGTATGAGAATATTGAATAATTTTAAAAATATAACCAATTTCCATAAAAGTAATATTTTTTTTAATTAATTTAATACTTTACAATTCATTTGAATTAGTTTTTGAACACTATATTGGCTACGATAGAATGTGTAATTTTTCTATAAATTTTTCGATAATCTCGGGCGTTATAGGAACGATTACGCGTTGTTTGTAAGCGATACATGGTAAAAATTGTAATGAATTGGCGTTCGACAACATGTGTCCTTAAGTCAATGGGCTGACACAAAGAGTATGGAATTTTAAAACGAGAAGAAAATTTACTCATGTAATGGAATGCCAACAAAGAAAACGAGTGAAGCGCCTCGTTTCTCTTCCTTGAATATTTCAATACACGACCAGTTTTCTGATGATGTTACAGTATCTAACTATAGAAATTCCAACCATGTTTAAATAAAATTACATAAAGTATCTATGTATGTATTACATAAAGAAATGAGTTTGAGTGTATAGCGTCGACTTTTCTGGTTCTCGTCTACGAGGGTTGCCAAATTGCACCGGTTTTTTCTTCTCTACTTGTACATCCTTTTTGGCTGACAAATGCCAGAGTTAGTTGCCATACGGACATAACAGATGACTTACCCGTTACATTTATTCAAACGTAGCTGTTCATTTTGTCGCTGCTATAGATAAACCTCCACCACTATAAAGCTGCTTCTGCAGCTCTTCTGCTCCATATACAGAAATATGGAGTCTACGACGTCTTCATCCAAGTGCATTGGACAAATCATGGCAAGGTTTATGGATTGAAAGCCTTGAATACAAGCTTCTCGTTCTCAAAGCCATAGGCGAGGGGTGAACGCGTATACTTGCTAAGAAACATTTGAATATATTTATTTTATCTCACTATTGCGATAGAGACGTTACCGCTAACAGTCTGGAGATGGAGAATGGAAACATCTGGTTAGCGTCAACCTATATGCCCTATGAAGATACTGGTCCCCGCCCGTCGCTTCTGTTGAACAAATTAATTGAGGCGCAGAAGGATAAAATGGGTCTTGTTCTGTGTGCGGACGTCAATGTCAATAATACAATTTGGGGAAGCACCAACATAATTGATAGAGAAGAGATACTTCTACATAGATTATGATTTGTTCACTAACCTTTATGTTTGTAACAAAGGCAATGAGCCCACCTCTATTACTAAAGATTTGCATCATAGGATACCTTTGAGTTGATCAAAGGATTGAAGACGTCGAGTGAACCTGCCTTTCCCAACCATCGTTACTTTAGCAGAATATCGCCGTTTTGTCTGTTCCAAGAACAAATTGGTTCCGTGGAACAAATTAGGTCTGAACGGTCTATGAAAATCATTCGTCTCTCCGAACCAGCTTACCGCTGAGGTTAACGATTTTACCGATGCTCTCACCTAAGCTCTTAACTGGTCACTTAATTCCACATGCCCCACCGGTTCGTACCGGTGGGAAAATCGTGGTGGAACAAGGATCTGCAAATCCTGAGAAAGTCTTTAAAAAGCTTTTAATAGGGCAAAGTCCTCAAGGACGGAGCGAGACTGAAATGTGTTCAAAAATACACTACAAGAATATAAGAATGATGGTCTTGGAGATATTTCTGCAAAGTCATCTCCACGACTCCCACCTCTCTGGGGTATCTAGGGCACAATACGGGCGATGAACAAAATCCAGTGAAGAGTCGTTAGACCTCCTGCTTCCAGGAAACTGGTCCGAAACCAAAGGTCGAACACACCGAACAGCCACATCATCTCGCACGATGCGAGAAATATCGTGACAAAAGAAACACAACACTGGGCAATAGGAAGTTTTAGGCACTACAAATCATATCTCCCTGACGGCATAGTTCCAGTGGAGTTACAAAGTGGGCTACATATTTTGGCTCTCTGGTTACTGTGACTTTATACGAGCTGCATCAAGTTATCCTATATTCTAGTTAGATGGAGAAAATCCAAGGTGGTATTCATTCCGGAAGTGGGAAATCGTTGCAAATTAGTCCAAATGACTTTAAACCACTCAGCGTCTCATATTTCCTGTTGGAAAGCATTGGAGAGGATGACTGACTCATATCTGTGAACGACCATAGGTAATTCCAAGCTTTCCCCATGCCAACATACTTACAACGAGGATAAATCTACGGAAACCACTCTGCACGCGCTAGAGAAATCTATTTACATAAAGGATTACACTCTTGTCGCATTTGTCGATATAGAGGGTGCGTTTAACAACGTCTTACCAGGATCGACAAAATCTGCGCTATCAGGACCTTGTGTTAACCCGTGGTCATTAATTTGATCTATGAATTACGAGAAGGCACATAACCTCGTGCCCGAACTTAACTCGAAATTTGAATAAAGGAATACCCCAAGGGGGAATCTTATCTACACTCCTCTGGAATTTAGCACTGATCAGAGTTCTGCTAGAGTTGGAGAGATCAGGTTGTACAGTCGTAGCATATGCTGACGACCTGGCTATCGCAGTGAAGGGAAAATACTTCTCGACGTTCACGGATGTGCTCCAGAACTTAATCAGGAAATTCTCTAAGTGCGCCACTGGGTGTAAATCCAGAGAAAGCCGGCATCGTACTCTTTACCATGAAGCAGAAGGTTCCGTATATACATCCCTTGCCTCTATATGGTAGAGAAATTTGCCTAAAGAATAGTACAAGATATCTAGGTGTGATTCTCGGCAGAAGGTTCTGGTAATATTGTGTATCATGGGTGACCTTCGCGTAACCCCTACCAAGGGTTTGAGGGGTATCCTACACCTGTTACCTCTAGATTTGGAGGAAAGGAAAATGGCTGCAAAGTCGGCAACACGCCTAGGACATTCTTCGCAATGGATCACCACCCATATGGTCATGGATTGAATTTGAGGGATCTACGGCAGCCCACAGTAAAAGTTGACTACACGACACCCTCTTAAATTTTTGAGATAAATTTCTCCACTCCTATCCCGGACAGACTGTACTGCAAGGGAAGCATACCAGGGGTCATAGGCTTCTATACTGATGGCTACAAACTATAACAGCCCAATTCTCAATAACAATTCCCCGGGAATTTGTTCCCTATTGCTTATTCCTCTATTCTAAACGAATTTCGAAAATGGGAATATCTTCCCCGGGGAAAAAGTAGGTATTATGAATGTCATAAATTGGGAGAATGTGATAACATTTGTATTGGATTATTCCCCCACAAATTGAAGGGAAGCTCTGTGCAAAAATGTAAGTATTATCTTTTCAATAAAAAAATTAAATAATTACTTTTAGTTTAATCAATATTATGGCATTATTTTTGCGGAATAAATTTACTTTACCTTATTTACCATATGTCAGATCTACACCAAAATCTCACCACCGAGAAAAGCGTGTGCACTTTCAAAAGTTTTATCAAAGTTAGTAGAAATGGGTATCATTACAAAGGTATTTCTAAATTCTATAAATCTTTGTATACACTAGGGCGGGTTAATTTTTTTTTGATGAAGCGTATAGCAAAAACGTAATCTATAGGTGATTTTCAGAAATTTTGCTCAAGAGACCATAGCTCTAAGTCGGATTTGGAGCCCCCAAAATTTCAAAATAGATATTTTTCCATATATTCATAGAATAATTTAATTAAATTCGTCATAAAATCGGATAGAATTATAGTAGATTTCTCAATGTGGGAAAGGTATTTTTATCACCTTTCAGAATCTGTATTGATACCTATATTTTTTTTTATTTTTAGTAGAGATATTAGGAATTGTTTTTCGAAAAACAGCCTAAAATGAACTTATTCTACAGATATCAATACAGATACTGAAAGGTGATAAAAATACCTTTTGGGGGCTCCAAATCCGACTTAGAGCTATGGTCTCTTGAGCAAGATTTCTCAGAATCACCTATAGATTACGTTTTTGCTATACGCTTCATCAAAAAAAAAAAAATCGTTCCATACAATTTGACCCGCCCTAGTATACACGTATTTATTTTTATTAATCCATTGGGGGTTAATTAAAAAAGCAATATTTGTTAACCTCCCTTTTTTTAATAAAAATGTAATATTTTCAAAAAATTGGTAGATTTTTTGGTAGACTCCGATAATAGACAAGACTTTTGCCTGTTTTAATGTATAATTCTCACCAATAACCCTTCAAAGACCGTAGACAATTAAGTTCAAAATTTTGAGTACATTTGCCTCTTTTTTCACCAAAATTAATAAATTATTTCTAAAATATCGCGTGATTTAACACAAAAATACTATGCCAAAGTCACGAAGTGGGTGTTGGATCGCACCAGACGATAAAATCCCTAAGGCACGCAGAAAGCTTTATAACACAAAAATAATATGAACTTTAATATTTCCGGTCTTTAAAGGGTTATAGGTGAATATTATACCCTAAAAAAAGTTAAGGTCTTGTCTATTATCGGAGCCTACCAAAAAAGAAACATAATAGGGCGTTTTTTTGAAAAAAAAAAATGTTTATCAAAAAAGTGAGGTTAAAAAATCATTTATTTTATTTTCCTCCCCAATTGGTAAATATAAATAAAAATGTTTATACATATATAAATAAAAATGTTTATACACATATTTATAGGGTTTAAAAAGGCCTTTGTAATGGTACCGATTTCAACTAGATCGTATAATAAATGGCTGACTTATGCCCGATTATATATTCAAGCTTTGGAGGTCTATATATATTTTTTTTATCTTTTTTTGGACCAACTCTATTTTAGGGGCAATTGAGCAATTTTTTTCATTTTTTAGGAGGTGTATAGAATTTTTTTTTAAATAAAAAAAAAACAAAAAATTTTCCCGGAGGCCCATATTTCCCGACTTATGGCCCTTCAAAGTTCAGATATGTAACATGTTCGGTTCGAGTAAAATTTTTGTAACGTCGAAATGAAAATAAATTTTTGAAAATCGTTAAATTTATATTCCACCATGGCTCAGGCAGGCGGGGGGGAGGGGGGGGGGGGAGGGGTACAAATTCCCTCTGTACATTAAGTCGATGTGTGGCAAAATCAGAAAAATCGCGCGATTATTTTAAAATAATTTTTGATATTTTGATGAAAACAGGTCCTCATATTATGTTGGAAGTTTGATAACAAAACTTTAACTTTTTATATCCCCGATCTTTCAAGGGCTACTGAGCCGTATTATACCTTGAAAGAAAGCCTGAAATCTTCTCTAACGGGTTTTTCAATAATTTTTATTTTTTAAATAAAACAAAACCGGTTTTAGATACCAATGAAATTATTTATTCCTGTGAAAGTACGTTCGATGCCATTATGTATGGAACTCGATTTCTTTTGCATGGTCACCACGGGCACGCTTGCAGGAGTCCAGACGCTGAACCCAATTTTCGACGGCTTTCGAGCATAAATCGGCCGATACTGCTGCAATTTCACGTTCGATATTCGTACGAAGTTCATCAATCGTCGCTGGCTTGTTGGCATAGACCATAGACTTGACGTAGCCCCACAGGAAATAATCTAACGGCGTCAAATCGCACGACCGAGGCGGCCAATCGACTGGGTCATTTCGTGAGATAACACGTTCACCAAACTTGGTTTCCCATAAATTGATTGTGGCATTCGCTTGTGGCGCCGTCCTGTTGGAACCACATGTTATCCAACTGGGGCCAAAAATATTCGGTTATCATTGAACGGTAGCGATTCGCATTCACAGTAATGTGCCGGTCTTGATCATCACGGAAGAAGTACGGCCCAATGACGCCGCCGGCCCATAAACCGCACCAAACCGTAATTTTTTCGGGATGCAATGATGACTCATGGTTTACGTGTAGATTGCTGTAGATTGATGATTTTCCGATGAAAATCCGAATCATATTCAAGTTGTTGCTCAGCCCAATTCACGAACATACGACGCTTATGGTGGCCAAGCGGCATCAGTTCTTGCGTCAATTTGATCTTGTAAGGATGTATGCCAAGATCTTTTCACAAAATTCGCCACAACGACGTCACAGAGATGCCCAACGCTTGAGAACGACGTGTGAGAGACACATTTGGGCTTTCTTGAACTGAAGCCTCAGCGGCAGCAATATTCTCGACACTACGGGCACTTCTTTGTCTCACTGGCACGGGAACATTTTGTACTGTGCCTGTGGATTAAAATTTATCCACTAGACGCTCAATGTTGATCTGGTAGGACGATTATGACGACCATAAATTGGACGTAGCGCTCTTAAAGTTGAGGCCACTGACTCCAAATTTCGGTAGTAAATTTTAATAATTTCGACTCGTTGTTGGCTCGTATATCTTTCCATGATGAAATGGCAAACCTTACTGAAGAGAAATGTCAAAAGAGCGGGAAAAAATATGGCGTCGTTTGTTGTCCCTATCGATTTACTTTTGTAGCGTCTCAACACTACGGTCTATTTTTGAAAAATAATGATTTTAAAGAAAAATGTGAGGTAATAAAATAATTTTTTTAAAATTATTCCACAATGGGTTAATAGAAAGTAAAATATTTTTAACCGTATTTGTAGAGTTTAAAAAGTTCTTTCTAATGACATAAATTTCAACAAGGTCGGAAAAGTAGTTTCAGAGGTATAGCCGACTATACACTCAAGCTTTGCAAGCCCATATCTCAAGAAGATGGGCCGATCGTACAAAACAAATATATATTTCAGCTCAGCTTAAAAATTTATATTGATGATAAAATTTTGATTCCATTCCAAGAAATGCCCCTGAACTAGAGTTTAGCCAAGTAAATATGTTCCCTTATTTACTTACAAAGTTTGCGGCAGCTCAAGTGAATTCGTCGCATCGCGTAACTATCTCCTTACACACGTTTGTTGTTGCTTCTCCTGCTCCCGGTCGTTCTTCTGTTGCCATTCTAATGGCTATGTTGTACATTTTCACTTATTTTGATTATTAATTAAGTTTTATTTGCTTAAAATTATTTGCATTTAACAACCAAAACCAAACGTCATAAAGCAAAACAGCTGACTTCGAAAATTCTGTTTAGAATAGGAGGATTTTATTCCCGGGAAAAATTAATTAAAAGAAATGAGTTCCCTGGGAATGTTTAGAATTGGGCTGATAAACTACACACAACCACAATCAGAATATTTCCTAATAACAGTCAGCTTAACTTCCCAAGAATTAATGTATGGAGTTAAAGTACAATTTGATTTTTTGCATAACAGCAGCCAGACGAAATTCCACACGCTACAACACCAACAGGCAGTCCCATTCTCTAACAGGTTACATCACACATTACAACTATAACAGCAGCAGGTCAAATTTCCTAAGAATTGAACTATGCACAGCAGCAGCCTGATCAATTTCCTAATAATTAGGACAGGCCGCCGCCAGGTTACCCGACCAAGCCGCCGCCGCCGACCCAGAAACAATCGGCGTAAATCTCTAATAAGTGTTTCTACAAATGTACCATTAGTGGTAGGCTATTTCTGAATAAACTGATCTATTATGTTGTCAAATTTATTTCTATGTACGGACGAATAATTTCGTCACGTTACAGTACGTTACGTTAAAAGTACGTAGTTTTACATACTAAACTCAAAAATTGTATGAAAGTGCTTACAAAAAATAGTTTGGGAATCATAAGTTAAACTAAAACTTTTAATATGTTTATCTACAAATAATGGGGTTTTCAAATAGATACTTGACAACCTTGAATTTAATTTGGGAACGCACTATTTCACTGATCATCTAAATGTTACTTTCCTTTTTTTGAGTAAACTCAACATTTTCATCATGGTAAAGTACAGGAACGAACAACGCATGATACAAATACAAGGTAGTAGCGTTAGCATTGTTGTAATTTCCGTACCCAGTTATTGTCAAAATCAGCTGATAAAAATGTACACATACAGGTGAAATCAAAAGAGAATGCACCAAGGGGTACTGACTCGCCAGTTATTCAATTTAGTACTTGGAGAACAGATAGAGAATGTAGAGACTGGAATTCAGCAAAAATGTTCCTCAAATACACAGAAAAAAGCGAATGCTCAAATCAATTACGATATTTGTCAATTCAATTATTTTTATACTTGGATTTCCGCCAATGACGATTTTTGTAAATTCAATTACTCGAATTGTAAGATCGTAATTGAAAAGTTTTCAATTAAAGCAAATATTTATTTGAGCACAGATTTAATCAAAATTTCTTAATATTGTTGATTAAATTAGTAATTGAGTTAAGCATGACTTTAATCAATTTTTTATGGAAAATTTCAATTACGCGTGTAATCAAGTTGAGTGAGTGCTTAATCAAAATTACATAATGTTTCGATTACGCGCGTAATCAAGTTGAGTGAGCGTTTAATCGAAATTATATAATGTTTTGATTACTAGCGTACTCAACTTGAGTATTCTGGTAATCAAAAGTCGGTGTTCGCTTTCAATCGAAATCGGTAATTTTTAATGATTAACATTAACACCCAAAATAACAAAAACCAACATCTCATATTTTTTGAACATTTTATTTTTATAATTAATTTCAGTTTGATTAAATAATAATTAAGAAAAACATTTACAGGGATTCAAAAATAAAATTCAAAAATAAAAATTATGGTATGTCTTTTTTTCGTTTGAACATTTATTTGTAAATTCTCAAAGATGTGTTTTGATTTCGCAATAATTTTGTAGCACATGTGTTGTTGCTGTCATTGTGTTGACGAGTGCCGATTGCAATAACAAAACACCGTTTGTAACGGATTTTTGGTGATGCGCATCTTCCACTTGTTCTCCCTGACAACAAAAATTCGCCTTAAAAATCGAACAAAACAACGTCAAATAACATATAAAGAATGTTGTAATTTCAAGTACACAAGTACTTGATTCCAGTGAAATTTTAATTGATCTTCTTCGCTTTATAAAATGTAAAATTGTTGAACCAAGTATTCAAATGATTGAGTCAAATAATGAAATAATTGAATTTTATCTCTGTTTTCAAGCAAATCAGTAATTGAAATTAATTCGGGAATATTTTTTTCTGTGTAATCAACTGTTTTTCACTTTTGTTTTGATTTTTTCGTTCGTGGTCGCGTTCTTAATTTCGGGTAGTTTTGTGAAATATTATATTAAAAAAGTGGTAAAAAGTGTTTAAATTAATAAAAAATATAATAACAAATCAAATGCAATACGTTTATTCGGTGTAAGTAAATTACACACGACTCAAATCCCGAAAATCAATATTCAAAAAAAGCGAAGCATAGCGCAAAACAAAAGTGAACAAACACATTTCCTTTTACTACGCTGTACTCTATATGTTTCCCAAGTATTCCACGGAAGTCGTTAGTACAAAAAATAACTAGTGCACACTCTTAAAGTATTACTCGGTGGAATGCACTCACACAAACAACTTTGACATTTACTGGATACGATGAAATGTAAACAAAGGAAATCATATGGGCTGACGCTACTACCTTGTATTTGTATCATGGAACAACGTATGTAAGTTATAAAAATGTACTACCGCAATTCGGTGTCGGAAATCGCAACTTTAAGAGCGTTAACTCCAATTTCGGTCGTTATTCTTTGAGTTTACATATTCATTGTGAAGTGACGAAAATATCGCTGCCGTTCAGGCGTCCGTAGCAAACGATCCAAATCAGTCGATTCCGCGGCGTTCTCAAGAACTGGGCATCGCCAAGAACACTTTATGGCGAATTTTGCGTCAAGTTCTTGGTTTACACTGATACAAGATCAAGCTGACTCAAGAATTGAAGCCGATGGCCCATTAGACGCGACGTACGTTCTCCCATTGGGCTCTGGAGAAGATGCGCCAAGATGATGAATTTCATCGCAAAATCTTCTTCTGTGACGAAGCTCATTTTTGGCTCAATGGGTGCGTCAATAAGCAAAATATGCGTTATTAGTTTGGTGAAAATCCACGTGTGCTTCATGAGTCACCACTTCATCCACAAAAAATAACTGTTTGGTGCGGTTTGCATGTCGGCGGCGTCATTAGGCCACATTTTTCGTCGACAATAACGATCGTCACGTTACTGTGTATGGCGATCGTTATCGAGCCATGATTACCGATTATTTTTGGCCCGAATTGGAAAACATGGTCTTGGACGACATGTGGTTTCAACAGGACGGTGCCACAAGCCACACAGCACACGTTACAATCGATTTATTGAAGAGTAAGTTTGGTGAGAGTGTTATCTCAAGAAATGTACCAGTCAATTGGCCGCCTCGTTCGTGCGATTTAACGCCTCTAGACTTTTTTCTTTGAGGCTACGTCAAATCATTGGTCTATGCCAACAAGCCGACGACGTTGGAAGAACTCAGAGCCAACATTGAACATGAAATACCGGCCGAAATGTGTGATCGAGTCATCGAAAATTGGGTCCAACGAATCGACCGCTGCCGACTTGACCGCGGTGGCCATATGAACCAAGTCGAGTTCCATTCATAAATGCTTTGATTGTATTTCAAGTCGATCATAGAGTTTTGGAAATATCTCAAATGGTTTGCGTTTTATTTAAAAAAAAAGTTGTCAAAGCCTTATTGGAATACCCTTTATTAAACAATAACATTAGGTCTATATCGGAAAATATTAATACATATTTTTTTCTTGCCTTGGACAGTTTACATGTCCCATATGTACGTATGAAACAAATCCGATTTTATCTGGACAAAAAGGCAGCAATAAGTGTTTTTCACAGTTCACAATTTTATCGATTTGTTCTTTATTATAGAACTACGTATTATTAGAAATATAGAATTGTGAAGTGTTTTCAAATGGGTGTATTATCTTCAAAAAGAGACATTTAGAGAGTTCTTGAGAAAATGATATGTGTATGTACTTTAGAACGTAACTAGGGTAAACAGGAATCGTTGATTAGAGAGAAATCGTCGTACATTTATTATATTTTTTTTTTTGTATAATATAATAGCAATTATAATAGCAATTTTGTAAATGACACTTTACCTCTTCATGCACCGTTTCACAGTGTAGTTCACCTATTGAGGGTCTCTTCAGATTTCTCTTTGACGTTCTGTAGTTATCTAAGCGCGGTAGAGCTTCGCTGTAAAAAAAATGAAAACAAATTGATTAAACAAAATGTTTTACAGTAAAGACAAATATAGTTTTTTTTAGTTCAACATCAATTATAATTTGTTTAATGCCTAACAAAGTTTATTTAGATTGGTTGGTTTAACAGTATGTTTGTATTTTTTGATTTGTTTTTAATTCAAGCATATATTTAAATAGACATGTATTTTAGGGTGGAACTAATTTCTCAATCGTGGTGTTTTCGTCGATGGCCAGATGAAATATTGATACAAAGTTGTCCCAATGGGAATGTCTTGTCAAATTTTATCGATGTTTTTTTAACATAACCATTAAGCTAATAGCTGACCAGGACACCATTTTCAATATTCCGTAACATGGAGGAGGAAAACAGCTTTTTGTTCTTGTGTTGGAATAATTGAGCTTTTCAGTATGAATTGCTACTTAGGGATTTTCGATCGATACTAATTCGATTATGTAAAATTTCTCATACGAGTTTTTACATGGGTAGTCCAAGGTAAAAAAAAAATCTATGAGTGATCGAACTCACGGGCGATGTGTTAACACGTGTTTGTTACACGGTACCTGTTCGATTTCTATGAACACATGTGTTTGAAAAATTTCAAGCTCTTTTAAACGTTAATAAATTAATTTAATAAGTATTGGGGCCTAATCACCGCATTCGATATCGAGTATAATTGCATCGAAATGGTGATAGTTCGGATCACGGCAGTCGATATCGTAATGCAACTATGCGATATTACATTCGACAGCTCCAATGTCATCGAAACAAAACAAAGACTAATAATTTTGCAGACACCAAAGAAAAAAAAAGAGTACATCGGCAAAATGTAAATAGTTTTAGTTTTTTTTATTGCAAAATATTTAATATTTATTTATTTTCAGGGAGAATTTAAACAAAATGTAGGAAAAAAGTGTTTCAAGACCAAATACAAATAAAATAAATGGCAAAATTTTCAACAATAACATTTTCAATTTCACTAGAAATGTTTCTAACTATTTTGCAAACTGTTCTTTGCGCTAGTCCAAGTAGAAAATCGTTTCCTACATTGTGTTGGAAGCTACCGCTGGCCAAAAGATGTAATGTTGCGGCGACTTGCAGTATTGGTGTAACCGATGTCGACATATGGCCAGGAACATTAATTGCCGAGAGGACATAACTGCATGCTTCTTTTGAGAGCCTAAATCGTCTTTTGAATCTATATTGAATAAAACACATTAGAAATAATTTGCTTTCTGAAGACATTAACTTACTCAACTTCAGGCAGCGACAGAGGATTACTTTTATCGCGATTATTTCTTCTAATTAAAGTTATGTACATAAGATTCATATTGTTACTCAAATACAAGGAAAAAAGTTATAATTGGCAAAAATTAATTGGATTAACGATACATTTAAAAATTAATGTAATAAGAACTTTGAATTATACGGGTATCAAGCTTTTAGTTCATTGTTTGCAACTTATTTTGTAGTTGTTCTATATAATTATGTTCGAAAAGGTAGATCCAGAATGTGATGTTTCTTTAGCCGTCTAGTTTCATTTGTGTCATCCAGTAGGGTTATAGCCAATAAGTTGGGATGACTGCTTAACCTTTGCAAATATCTCGAACTGTATGTTTTAATCTCATCTTTGACTGTTTGCATTTTCCAGTCGTTGTGAATTGTGTTGTTCGATACAAACCATGGTGCATCGACAATAGACCGCAAAGTTTGTCTTTTACCAAATTCCAATTTTTTTTAAACATTAAGATGATAAATTTACTTTGTCCATATAAAGCTTTGTCTTTTACAAAATTCCAATTTTTTTTAAACATTAAGATGATAAATTTACTTTGTTATTTTTCTTTTGACATTTTCTGCTTAACATATGTTTGCAGCATTGCAAAAAGTCGGAGTAGCTAATTTAAAATTACGATCGAATGCCGTGATCTAAACATTAGGTAGTGTCGAAATTTTGTTTCATTCGATTTTGAAGACGACATCGAATGCCGTAATTAGGCCCTTGATCAAGGTTTATACGAGTATGATGCCCAGAATGCAGTCAATTCCAAAAGACATTATACGAAATGTACTTACTTCCATTATACTTTACATAAAATTTAGTTTAAAATTGTTTTGTTATGGTTTGAAATAGTTTTTTTTTGTGCTGAAGGCTCTTTTGCTATTGCGCTTTCTTTTTTTCTTACATATGCTTTAACATTAGATCTAATATTGTTAAAATAAATAAAGCAATATTTAGCTTACTGAAATAATTGTTTTTGTTCTGTCATAAACAGAGCGACACCAAAAGTATTGAATAGTATAACGAACTTATTGCACTCTTTTTCCGCTCTCATGTAGAGAGTCTGAGTAAAAGAGCATAAACGAGTCTTATTCTCTTTATAGAATATTTCAATGTAAATGCACCATTTCGACAATGTTATTACATAAAACAATACAAAAAGCATAAATGTTTCAAAAGGCAGCAATGTTTCACATCAAAATCATGAATGGACCAAGTAATGACTAAAATAGAATAATACGTTTTGAATCATTCGCCAGATGTCGCCAGTGCTTTTGAGTCATACAATTCGTTCCATGAGTTCTCTATACTATTCAATAGTCTTTGGCGGCGACGACCTGCCTGGTTGTTCGCTGCCGCTACATCAATACCATCATACTTATCTTCAGGCAGAGACTATTGTCTAAATTAACATTTAGACACACATAATTCTGTGCCGAAAAGGAAAAACGACTTATGTACATTTCCAACTTTTTTAGATGAACAACTTTAGGGGGTGTTTTCCATGAGATTATCTGAAATTTAATTAGATATGTAAACAATATATGGTGCATGACTTCCTGATTCAAAGTCAAATTAAACAAAAACTAGATCTGGAGGTAATTGAGACCCCAGTGGTAATCGTAGTGCCCTTAATCAATATTTTCCTAAGTGCACTTAAGACGTTTTTCCTTTTTGACACAGAATTGTTGTGATAAGAATATAAAGGGTTCGGGTCGAAATCCCGGTTATAACAAAATCCTGGTTTCAAAATCCTGTTTTCAAAATCCTGTTTTTCATAATACTGTTTTACAAAATACTGCATTTCATAATACTGTTTTGCAAAATCCTGTTTTATTGCGCGGCGAACATTTTTGTAAAAATAAAGAAAAAAAGCGCTTTTTTTCTTTATTTTTTCAAAAATGTTCACTGTTATAATTAAGTAAAATTTATCTCAATTTATATATATGATTATTAAAATAAACCATAACAAACCCAAAAGACAAAAAAAATTATTAGAGTTATTAAGACATGACATGAACATTAGCGGTCTCCGCTAGCTATTAACTTCAACATTGCCATGAATTATAGCTAGTCGAGACACCCTGTTAATAACAGCTGATCTCATTGCAGATGTTATCTATCAGGCAGTTGGGTAATGAGGTCGTGGTAGCTGTAAATACCATTTCAAAACGCGCGAATGGAGAAAGACGTTACATAAGCTTAAAGAAAAGAAAAGCGTACACAAACATTAAAAGAGTAATAAGAAAAAGGTGTGAATTAAGCCATACAGACTACCTAAAGCGAATTGCATAAAATCTTGTACTAATTTAAGTTTATAAAATGCATTGAAGGCGAATTGCAAAAAATCTTTAACTAATTTAAGTTTATAAAATGCATTGAAATTAATTTTTTGTTAAATGTTTTTGTTAATTTTTGAGAATTATATACTTTTGTTGAAGTTACTTTTAATAAAATAAATTTTGTAAACCAGCATTTTTACTTCACAGTATTTTGCAAAACAGTATTGTGAAATCCAGTATTTTGTAAAACAGTTTTATGAAACACAGTATTTTGTAAAACAGTGTTATGAAAAACAGGATTTTGTCAGTTTTTTTGACCAGTATTTTGTCCAAACAGTATTTTGCTTACCAGTATTGTATACATATCCCGAATATAAATTGTCATTATTTTCTGAATTTTACTGTAAATTGTACTTAAAATGCTATCATTGAATTTATATTGAATTGTTATAAATTTGAACTGTACTTTAAATTGTACTTAAATTGTCATCATTGAATTTTTCTAAACTATTATACAAAATGAATTGTACGTAAAGTCACCACACTATGATGAAATAACTTTAAAATCTATAACTGCTAGAATGAAGTTACATTCGATCATGAAAATTGTTAAACGTTTACATTCTCAGCTGCATTCTTAAAGTGAGCATCAGCCCTATTCCCCGCAATAAAAACACAACTTTGGTTTAACCGCAAAACTCTTTGTTTTTCTCTACTTTTTTAACTCACTACTTTCTCATTGGGAGAAATTAGTGAAGGATACCCCGCTAACTCATTTACTCGCAGGTTGGATTCCCCTGTGTCCCATTAACAACCCTTTGGGAGAAATCGCCAATACAGTCCACTCAGCTCAACCATATTAAAACACAGTGAAATGGTACAACAAACAACCACGTATGTGATGCTAACGCTATGTTGTTTGCATGTGTTCACTTTGATAGATTGCCCTACCCGTGCCTATAGATGTTAACACATCAAAAATATTTTCCAAGTGACATGTCACCGATTTTGAAGAAATTTCGCAAAGTAAGCATATGCCAAGAAAATCTCAACCCCAAAATTGTAGCTTTTTTTGAGGATTTTTGTGGGTCAAGCTTTCAAAGGTATCAGTATCGATTTTTCTTCAAATAATTCGAAAACGGTAAAAGCTAGGCTTTTGTTTTTTTTTGCAAAAAACATGTTTTTTTTTCAAAAAACTTAGCGTAGCAAACCGGAGCCATTCTTCGATTTTTATATAGTTATATATAATATAAATATATGTTAAAGCGGCGTTTGTGCCAAACACTCTGCGGGGTTCGGCATGTCGGTAGGATGCAAAATGTGGGAGTTATAGCCATTTTTGTAAGGCAACCTCCCAAATTTCAATACAAGAAAAGACAGACAGCAAGACAGGTTGTATGAGAGCCTGCTATAGTGGGATCTTCGTTTCTCGAGAGAGGATCTTATCTCTGAAGTGCTTGCTTAGCCCGAAATAACACCTGTTTGCAAGCACAATTCTCCGTTTGATTTCTAGGCTGACGTGGTAACTTCTATTTACGGTACATCCGACGTAAATTAATTCGTCCACTACCTCAAAATTATGACGGTTTACCCTTTCATCTAAACGGGTGGATGTTCTGCTTGTCGAAACCATTAATTTTGTCTTGTCCTCGTTTACTGTCAAACCCACTTTTGCTGATTCCTTCTCAATTCTCGAAAAAACTGCAGTAACTTCTCGCAGATTTTGCCAATGGGACTTTTTTAATTATTTTTTGGGCGAAATGATTAAAATCTCTACTCCTTTGCACACATGCATTCTTCTTCCTATTTTCCTATTACCATCTCATAATCTGTCAACAGTGCTGAGCTCACTATTTTCAGACTAACTGATGGGAAACTAAACTTTTACATCGATTCCGAACGGTTTATAGTACGATTGGGGACAAAGCTATATTTTCATGAACTTTTTAGTTTTTGAATTGTGCGCTAGTATTATTTTGAACGCGACTGTGCTTTGTGCTTTCCGCAAATCCGCATGTCAGCCGCATTAGTTTGAGGCGTGCTTTAAACAAACAAAAATTGGTTTATTCAAAGACGAGCAAGAATTAGACGACCACAAGATGTGCGCAATTTGGCAATCCTGATAAAAGAGAACCAAAAAGTGGTAGCAATTCACTCAAACGCATTTCTCTCTCGCGTCATATCTTGGTTACTTCATACTTTTTGCATAGTTTATGTAATTTTACTTCAACATGATTGGAATTTGTATAGTTATATACAATAAAACCATAGAGTAATCTCAGACTAGAGAGAATATTTGGCTCATCTGACGTTTCCTTTCACACTCTTCGTGATGCGGTCGGAGTGATAGAGAGATGTTTGACGAAAAGTGATATACACCAGGTGGAATTACAATAACTTCTTGCTTTAATTTTTCATGCCATTTTGGTGAAAAACTGTGAAATTTAAATGTGTTTTAAACTTTTTTATTGACTGTTATTGTTAGCATACATTTGTGTTGTATTTAACACAATAATTTTAACACACAAAACGAAATGCCGTTGTTGTTATTTTGTTCGGTGTTTTGAACCATTGCCTCTATCTGGTATTAGTAAAGCAATTCTTTTCAACATCAAACCTAAATATCACACTAGGCCAAATGTCATAAATTTGGTGGGAGAGCTAGTAGATCTACTATAAGTATTAATCTATGAATAAAACTATCAAAAAGCTGCACGTGTATTGAAATATTCAATGAAGAGAGTAAGAGAGAGAGAACAGAGAATGGTT
This sequence comes from Phaonia tiefii, assembly GCA_963931995.1. Taxonomy (NCBI): domain Eukaryota; kingdom Metazoa; phylum Arthropoda; class Insecta; order Diptera; family Muscidae; genus Phaonia; species Phaonia tiefii. Next base: position 302,817,216 of record OZ008367.1, read on the forward strand.
AGGGTTTCACTCGTTTTGTGTGTTGGCATTCGAGTGAAGAGAAATTTTGCCTGTCTACTTGTACATCGTTTTTGGTTTATTAAAGGCTTTTGCACATCAAGATGTGAGTTTAAACGTCGACGCGTTGAAAAATACTCTACGCGAAAGAACACCCTAGTATAAACACTGTCATTCCTATAAAATTGTATATTTGCCTATCAATTAATTTTTCATACTCGTTGTTTTAAATTATTGGTTTCTATTTTTTGAAAATTTTTTTTAAACATATAAACACCAAGAACAAATGATAAACAAAGAGCGTCAAAACAGATAGAAAAATGGATCAAGCAGAGTTTTTTTTAAGGACACTGCCTGAAATTCAACGCACGGTGTTAAGAAGGTCCGGTATGAAAGCCTCCATAAGCATGGGTGTACACAACTTTTCGGCATCGACGTCAAGCGTAAAATACGCCTTGGTGTGATCAAGTCTTAAATCGCATTTTCCCATTACAATTTTAATAGTTCAATATATATTTTCAATTCAGTTCTTCATCGTTATGATTTCATTCACAATAGGGGTCGTAGTTACAATGCTTGCATACATTAGCATTATTTTGTGTGGACAGTTAATTGATATTAAGCGACACTTTAAATTACCGTTTATATTTCTGTCTTATGCAGCCACAAACTAGCAGTATGAAAAAATCATCAAAACCATATTAGTTATCGTTATTTTGAATTAAAAGATTAGAAGAAGAAATAAAACATTTGCAGGAATTACTACATGTAGCTAAAGATCCTAATTATCGCTAGTTTGTCGTTTTCTATTCTAGCAAGTAAGCGAAAATTACTAGCTTGGATTGAAAACGCACCTATTATTATAGTTTAACTATATGTTTAGTTACATCGTTATGGTTTCATTCACAATAAATGATAACACTAATTTCAATTGTTATTTACTGAAATTTTACAACATAAGCAACAAATTTGAAACTGAACTGAAATCGTTGGTACTGTGCCACCCCAATGTACGTATCTCGATACAATGCGAGTAATAAACTCTAAAGTCAATGAATTTTATATTTTTTTTCGAGATTTCGGCAGTGTAGTTTTTGTTTTCGGGGGTTTTGCTTTTGTTTAATTATTTGCAATTTGTTGTTGGAGATCGAACAACGAGATCAAACAAGTTAAAACCGATATCTTTCAGTTATTTTCATTTAGTATTTTTTTCTGATGGGACCAAATTTGTTGTCGTTGTTTTGTATCGATAATTTTTAATAAATCTTTAAGTGCGATAATAATCACAAATCTTTCTGAGAAAAAGTCACAAAATAATTGTTTCAAATATATTAATTAACCAATTAAAATGCACAACAAAATAATAGCAATTTGAATAAGACTTTGAGAACATAAACCTTTTCATTTTATAAAAGATAAATGGACAGTGAACACACTTTTAACAGTTTTACCTAAACAAGTACGTACAGCTCGAAACCATTCACGATAGACCTTGTTTACATGTACATATACTTGTGAGAGCTCCCGCAATAGCGATGACGCAAACTTTGAAAATTGGGTATTTGACAGAACGTAACGGGACCAAGTAATGCACTTATATTAATTTATACATAGATTTGTCAACTCGCTCTTCGGTTTATTGACTGAAGGGAAGCGAACTCGTGGAAGTTGCAAGTTTTAACTTCAAAAGAAGAATTCTGTCGCTGAGGTTTGATAAACACAGCTGAAATTGTTACTGTGAATGTTCAATATATGTAAATATATGAAAATCACGAATATATAAGTATAAAATTAAAAATGGAGGATTTTCTTCGATGTCCGCACAATTTGTTGTAACTAAACAGCTGACAGAAGTTTGTTTCCTCATGGAAGAAGCGCAAAGTGAACCGTGAGATGAGACGGATAACAAATTTGTTATAAAGAAAAAGAGCGGTCTGTAAAAGTTATAAAAAACAGATGTAATTATACAGATTACAAATTTTTAAAAAATATAAAAAATTTTAAATATCAAAAACAAAAGAAAAATTACATGTCATTTATTTTGAATGAAATTGTGGTTTCCATTTGAATACACTAAAATTAAAAAAAAATCGATTAATTTTTATGCACTAATGATGTCGGAATTCGAATATTGAACTCTAAACGCGAAAGCCAAAAACATACATACATACATATGTATTTAAAGCTGTACAAAGAGTATATGAAAAGTATATGAAAACATTTGCTTGATATCAAGGCACATTAAAAAGGTGGTGGTACTACGATAGCAAACACAACAATATACATTTTGTTTTGTCTGGTATTTTCCACGTTCAAATTCAGCACAAATGTATACTAAGAATAAAAGTAACCACAAAAGAACAAAATCAAAATACATTTGTAGTTGAAAAACAAGAAATACATAAGAAATGAAAACAAAAATGAAGTCGGCTATTTTCGAGGTACCACCACTTCAATGCCCCTTGATTGAAATGGTTGTAAACAAACGTACTTTTCATGCGTAGTGTGACGTCAAACAGCGTTGCATTAACCAAATCTCAAACATTTTTTTCTTCATTCTTAGACAGCCAGGTAAAACATCCGATTTGTCGGATGTCAAAATGTACAGGAAATCAATAAAATTTTTTTGATTTTCGCTTTAAATCCCCTAAAGTGGCGAAATCACGAAAGTCGTTGTCAGTGCGAATGCCGTACTACGGAATCTGTAATGCTGCCCACATACGTTACAAGTGGGTGCACAACTTTTTAACAGTGCAGACAGACAGGGCCAACGGCGGATAGAAACCAAAAGAAGAAAATCCAGGTTCGACATATTGCATCCTGGTCAGCGTCTGATCCATAATGGGCTGCAATCAAATATCCTGGCAGTGGTCTGGGTTTGCATCCCGCCACCGTTCATAATGGCAGCGAAAATACGGAACGGAAAAACATAAACAACTCCTATTTGTTGACGACCACCGCAAACGTTATAAGGACCACGATTTACGGATATGCACTTGGAATGTAAGAACTCTATATAGATCCGGTGCAAACATCCAATTGGCAGATGTTCTCGAAAGTTATAAGGCTGACATTACCGCAATCCAAGAAATGCGATGGGCAGGACATGGCTGCACAAGAAATAGAAACTGCGACATATACTACAGTTGCCATGAGAAAAAACATGAATTTGGTTGCGGATTTGTAGTTGGCAAAAGAATTTGTGTGCATGCGCAGAGAAAGATGATGATGCCAAAGACATATTCTATGAGCACCTAGAGGAAACGTATGACCACTGCCCTGGCCCTGACATGAAAACTGTACTAGGAGATTTTAATGCTAAAGTAGTCAGGCAATCTAAGTAGTAGTAGTCATCCAACTACTGACAATTTCAGTCTACATGCCAACTGTTCCGACAACGGTATGACACTGATTGACTTTGCCCCGGCAAAAAAATAGTGTCATACCGTGATTGATTCGAGCATAAAGACATCCACAAGGCTACTTGCATATTCCCTGATCAAAGATCGAAGAACCAAATTGATCACGCGGATCACGTACGAGTGATCCGAGGAGCTAACAGCGATTCTGATCACTACCTGGTCATACGAAACCAGAAGCGTAGAAAACTAGATATCGGAAAGCTGCAATTACCAGAGGTAGCCACAGTCTACTCAAGGAAACTCGGAATTTTGGCACAGAACCCACCCCCTCCCGATGACGGCAGTGTAGAAAGCACGAGATTGAGAAAATTGAGATATACAGATGGAAGAACGAAGCCCGAAAATTCTACCAAAAAGTCAAAAACAGAACTAGTGGACATGCTTCAGGATCCCCCTTCTGTAAAGACAAGAACAAAAATTTCATCGCAGATGTGCAGAGTATGTTGGGAATATTTAGAGATCATTTGTCTGCGCTATTGGTACCTGAGATATCCCTCCTAACCAAGACGAGGTCAGAACAGCTTATGCCCGGCTTAAGAACAGCAAAGTCGCAGGAGCCGATGGATTACCGGCGGAGCTGTTTAAGGCTGGCGGCGATGAGCTGATAAGGTACATGCATCAGCTCATTAGCAACATTTGGTTAGATGAATGCATGCCCGGCGATTGGGGTCTCAGTGTACTAAGTTCCATACATATTTAAAAAAGGCGACCCGAGTCTCTGTGCCAACTACCGTGGAATAAGCCTTTTATCCATAGCATATAAGGTTCTATCAAGTATAATGTGCGAAAGACTAAAACCAATTATCGCTGACCTGATTGGACCATACCAGTGTGGCTTTAGGCCTGGAAAATCGACAACCGACCAGATTTTCACGCTACGCCAAATCCTGGAGAAGACCCACGAAAAACAAATCGACACCTATCATCTATTTGTCGATTATAAGGCGGCCTCCGGTAACTCGATACGGGGGAAACTCTACGAAGCAATGACGGAGCTTGGTATTCCTGCAAAACTCATACGCCTTTGCAGGATGACCCTGACGAACACCAAATCCGCAGTGAAAGTTGGTAAGGATCTTACCGAACCTTTCGAAACTAAGCAAGGCCTCAGGGAAGGCGACACCCTATCGTGCAATCTCTTTAACATCTTAATAGAGATTGTTCTGAGAAAAGCTGCTGTCAACATGAATAAAACCATCAGCAGCAAAAGTCACATGCTGCTCGCGTATGCTGATGATATACATGGATATCATTGGACGTACAGTTAGAGAAGTTACTGCAGTGTTTTCGAGAATTTAGAAGGAGTCAGCAAAAGTGGGTCTGACGGTAAATGAGGACAAGACAAAATTAATGGTTTCAACGAGCAGGGCCTCCACGCGATTAGACCAAAGCGTGAACGTTGATAACCGTTATAATTTCGAGGTGGTGGACGAATTTATATACCTCGGATCTGAAACAATAACGTCAGTCTTGAGATCAAGCGGAGAATTGTGCTTGAGAATAGATGTTATTTTGGGCTAAGCAAGCACTTTAGAGATAAAGCCCTCTCTCGAGTAACAAAAGTCCAGCTGTACCAGACTATCATTCCACCTATGTTGCTTTATGGCGCAGAATCCTGGGTCTTATCGAAAGTATCTGTAGGAGTCTTCGAGATACATCTGTAGGAGTTCTCGAGACGAAAATACTCCGGAAAATTTATGGCCCTATAGTGCAAAACGGCGAGTGTCGGCGACGCATGAACCATGAGCTATATCCCGACATTGGCATAGTTAAGCGGATCAAGAAAACGCGATTGTGCTGGCTAGGCCATGTCAGTGGAATGGATGAAGACGAACCAGCACGAAGGGTTTTCGAAACCGAACTCGAAGGAAGATGAAAAATAGGAAGACCAAGACTCCGCTGGAGGGATCAGGTTGTCGAATCCCTGCGAACACTAGTTACTGCTAACTGGAGAGGTAAGGGAAAAGATCGAACTAATTGGCGAAATTTGTTATCTTCTTCTTGTACGGTCCCTGACCACTCGGCGTTGTTCGAGACCGGATAAGTAAGTAAGTTGTTACAATGAGAAGGGAAAGACTCTACGGAACATGTCCTCAATACGTGTGCCCTCAAGAGGATTTTTCCTACGTGATCTTTCGTCTTTAGGGACCTTTGAGAATTGGTTCATTTAGGCGTCGATAGGACTTTCAGCATCTTGATTCAAACAAAATGGTTCTAGTTCTAGGGTCTAGTGCTTAATCATAATGAACTGAAATGTTTAATTGTGTCATTTTATCGAGTGTTACTAGCACTAACACTTTACCTATTCGAAAAGAGACTATGCAAATTTGCCGGCGACAGCAATCAATTTTACATGATGTCATTGGGCGAAAGTATATCCAATCTGTTAACTTTTCTGCACACTTTCGTTCATGTTCGTCTAGAGAACAGGTACTTCTTGACTAACAATCGGTACTCGAAAAACATTGCATACACAAGTGCTTTTCTTCTGACAAAGAGTAAATTAGTTGTAATGAAAATATGCATTCTTGGACATACTGCTTCCTTGGATGTACTCAAAGAAGTAGTTGCATTGTAATGATTAAATTTTATTTTTGCTGCTACTGTTTGTCCGTTAATTTTTCGTTCAGGATTGAACATTATTTCTGTCTCGGTAGTTTGGTTAAAAAGAAAAAATTCCATAGTTGGTAAAACAGCTATTGTATCCTTAAAAGTTATCTTTGTTCTGTGGACAGGACGCGTCAATGGCATTTTCTTCTTCAAAAATAATCAAGACTAAAATATCCCAATCAATGGAGTACGGTATAGAATGCGTGCCCAATGGCCAAAAATACGTGACATTGACTATGAAATTTTAGTCATGCTCACTTTTGAAGAAGAAAGACAATAATATTACTATCCACTAGACATGTGTCATATATTTTAGTTGATATTGTCATAGATTGTGATTGGAATTTCCTGGTATAATTTTAAATACTAGAAACCACACAACCTTTAATTCATATTTAAATCAGAATTAAAATAGCATCGATGATATGCTCCATGGTTTTTCTGAATTGACATAAAAAGTGTGTAATCATTTACACACAAAACATTCTGTGATCAATTTAATAATTAAAATTTGGATTCTAAATAAAATATCATAAAGTCATTTTCACGTATACCGCGATTTCGCTATTTTCGGGATTTGTATAAGCAGCTGATTTTTGTACGGCAAACATATGTTTGGTGGGTTGAAATCCCCAAAACTTCGAAACCTAGGTATATCTTAAAGCCGCACGCTGAAAATCTGTATTTTTTGTTGTTTCAGTGCAAATATAACGTGTTTGTAGATTGCCGCAAATACAGTATACTTGTGTTCAAACACAATGTGTTTGCTACGCAATGATTAATAGGTTATAATATATGTTTTTGTACCCAAATGTGGCATTGTTTGTTGAAAACTGCTGAAAACAACAACGTGGCAGACAACAAGGGAACAAAAAACCAGCAGATCTTCTATTCATGAAAACCATGCTTGCAAACATATACAGTTTCCTGAAATATGTTGCTGGGACCATTTTTTTCGGCGTGTGTATTTTACATTTATTTGAAAAAATAAACTACAATAATGATACGGCGGTAAAAATATTTAATTTTATAGATAAAAGGTTTGACATTCCGTATTCAGCTTTTCAATGCGCGTCGTTCGAAACCCATCGATTCAGTACTAACAATTTTCAATGAGGTGCCAGGGGACCCCCTGTTGGAACGAAGTTCCTTTCGCTATGTATTATGTACTAGTTAATTCCAACACGCCTAGGACGCCCGTTGAAAAATACGATAATTTAAATGGATCTTTAAGAAAAGATACTTTTTGATAAACTTTGATAAACTTTTTTTAAGAACATTGTTTTTATGTAGAAAGTATTTTTTTTAAAAAGTATACTTTTAGATCCTCTTTGTAAGAATATGTATTATATTTAGCCGAAAAGGTTATTTTTTAAACAGAGGTACTTCTTTTATTAAAAGCTAATGGTTTTTTTTAACAAAAGGTACTATTTTTAAGAAGAAGTGCCTTCTGTAAGAAATAACCATAAGAGTATAATTTTTTTTTTACAAATAAATACTTTTTTAAAAGTAGGTAATTTTTAATGAAGTGGTACTCTTTTTAGGAAAAGGTTATTTTTTTAAGAAAATGTACTTATTTTCAGAAAGGCTACTTATCTCAAGAAAAGAAAAGGTATTATTTTATTTTTAAGAATAGGTAATTTTCTCTTAAGAAAAGGAATTTTTGTAAGAAAAGGAATTTTTTTAAGAGAATGTATTTTTTTGAAGAAATGGTAATTTTTTTAGAATTGGTAATTTTTTTTAAGAATATGTAAATTTTTAAGAGTAGGTACTTACAAGGTGTATGGAATATTAAATAGAGTAGAAAATTTACTCATGGAGTGGAATGCCAACAAGTGAATCGCTTGGATTCTCTGCCCTCTCTCTTACTCTCTTCGTTGAATATTTCAATACACGAGCAGTTTTCTGATGTTGTTACAGTATCTAACTATAGAAATTCCAGGCAAGTTTTAATAAAATTACATAAAGTATGTAAAAAGTATGAAAAAAATCACGTTATGACGCGAGAGAGAAATGCGTTTGAGTGAATCGCGTCGACTTTTTTTGGTTCTCTTCTACGAGGGTTGCCAAATTGTGCCGGTTTTTTCTTCTCTACTTGTACATCCTTTTTGGTACTTATCTCAAGAAAAGTTATTTCGTTCCACAAAAAATTTACCCTTTAAAGGAAAGGTAGTTTTTTAAGAAAAGGCAATTTGTTGTAAGAAAATGTAATTTTTTAAGAAAAAACAAACTCCTTTTTTAAGAAAAGGTACATTTTGTAAGGAAATTTACTTTTTTAAGCAAAGGGACTTCTTTAAGATATGGTATTTTTTAAGTAAAGGTACTTTGTTTAAGAATATGAGTAGGTATTTTTTTTTGAGAAAATTTACTTTTTTTTAAGAAAATTCACTTATTTAAGAAAATTTTCTTTATTTAAACTTCTTTCACTTTGGCGTTTCTAAATTTACTTTTTATTGGGTTCAAAACTACAATATATACTAAATATTGGTTACAGGCTCCACCTAGAAAACTTCCCATTAAATAAGAAATTTTCCAACATATATTAGTCTAGACACAAACCAAAGCAAAAGTACCCAATATACAGGGTGGTTCAGTCACGACTGGACAAATTTCACCAGCGTATTCCTTGGCTCATTTCATGAAAATATGCCCATCTACGACCATCCCCGAAAATGCAAGGTGGCGAAATGGCAGCGGTTTGAAAATTTTCTGATTGGTGGTCGGAGGGTACTAGGGTAAAATTGGTAACTTCTGAACCAGTGGTCGGATTTTTTTGTTTTTGGGGTTGTTGGAAAGGTCTTTGGGAGACCTTTCAGAATCAATAAAATATTAAAAAAAGTGAAATCGCCGAAATACAGAGATTTAAAGAAAAAGTTTAAAAAAAGACATAAGAATGTGCACATTACCCCAATTTGCTCAGCCAGATGGCAGATATCTTAAAAGATAGCTATTCAAAATGCCCTAAACGATGCCCAGAGGTCTTACCGTTTCAAAGTTCAGCCAATTCTTCAGCCAAAAATTTCAACAAAATAAAATCTTAAACGTGTCAATTTACAAAAACAAATGAATGTGTGCTGTTATTTCGCTTCCAAAAACAAAACAAAAATGTTTGTATTTCAGTCAAATGGTCATAACTTTGGAACGGAAAGACCTCTGGGCTTCGTTTAGGGCATTTTGGAAAGATAAGCGGTAGGGCTGTCTTTTAAGAGAACAAACATAAGTTACCTGCCATCTGGCTGAGAAAATTGAGATTATGTATGTGCACGCTATTATGATTTTTTTTCAATTTTTTTTTTTGGAAGCTCCGTATATCGCCGATTTCACTTTTTTTTGATTCTGAAAGGTATCTTAACGGCCTTTCCAACAAGCCCAAAACCAAAAAAATCCGACCACTGGTTCTGAACTTAGCAATTTTACCCTAGTAGCTCTTGTGCATGAGGACGTGGGTTCGATCCCTACTCTGACCACCTTAAATTTCTTTCGACGACGGCCACCTCGCTTAGTGATGGCGACACTATCGAGTACTTAGCCATGAAAAACGCTTCTCAAAATACCGTTCGGAACCGGTTGAAAATTTTAGGTCCCAGTCAGTGAGTGTAAATCCAGAACGCGCACAGCTCACTGGTTTGTGAGAAGCTCTCCCTAATCCCTTCATGGGATGTAACGGGAAACCATTTATTTATTTATTCTCCGACCACCAATCCGCTGCCATTTCGAATCCCTGCATTTTCGGCGATGGTCGTAGATGGGCATATTTTCATGAAATGAGCCAAGGAATACTTACTTATCCGGTCACGAACAACCCCGAGAGGTCAGGGACCTTACAAAACGAAGATAACATATTTCGCCAACCAGTTCGATATTTTGCCTTATGTATCTAGCTGGCAATACCAAGTGTACGCAGGGATTCGTCAACCTGATCTTTCCAGCGGAGTCATGGTCTTCCTATTTTTCGTCTTCCTTCGAGTTCGGTTTCGAAAACCCTTCGTGCTGGTTCGTCTTCATCCATTCTACTGACATGGCCTAGCCAGCTCAATCGCGATATTTTGATCCGCTTAACTACATATGTCAATGTCAGGATAAAGCTCATACAGCTCATGGTTCATATGTCGCCGATACTCGCCGTTGTGAACTATAGGGCCATACATTTTTCGGAGTATTTTTGTCTCGAAGACTCCTACAGATGTTTCGTCTGCTTGCGATAGGACCCAGGATTCTGCGCCATAAAGCAAGACAGATTGTATGAGAGTCTGGTATAGTTGGGCTTTTGTTACTCGAGAGAGGGCTTTATATCTAAAGTGCTTGCTTAGCCCAAAATAACATCTATTCGCAAGCACAATTCTCCGCTTGATTTCAAGACTGACGAGATCCAAGGTATCCGAGGTATGACGAGATCCGAGGTATATAAATTCGTCTACCACCTCGAAATTATAACGGTTATCAACGTTCACGCTTTCGTTGAAACCATTAATTTTGTCTTGTCCTGATTTACCGTCAGACCCACTTTTCCTGACTCCGCCTCAATTCTCGAAAACACCGCAGTAACTTCTCTAACTGTACGTCCAATGATATCTATATCATCAGGATACGCGAGCAGCATGTGACTTTTGCTGCTGATGGTTTTATTCATGTTGACTGCAGCTTTTCTCATAATGATCTCCATTAAGATGTTAAAGAGATCGCACGATAGGTTGTCACCTTGTCTGAGGCCTCGCTTAGGTTCGAAAGGTTCGGTAAGATCCTTACCAACTTTCACTGCGGATTTGGTGTTCGTCAGGGTCATCCTGCAAACGCGTATGAGTTTTGCAGAAATACCGAGCTCAGACATTGCTTCGTAGAGTTTCCCCCGTATCGGGCTATCGAAGGTTGGTGGAATAGGAATATGCTGGTGAAATTTGTCCAGTCGTGGCTGAACCACCCTGTAGTTGGTAATACTGGGTTGTAGCATAATAGTGTCAAAAAAACTTTATTTACTTTGTTTTCATTTAGCCCCCATTCCGCAACGTGCGATAAGAAACTTCGTTCCAATTATTAGAAAATTTGTTGTTTGGATTTTATCGAGAAAACCCCGTGTACCACAACATATCAGTTACCAGTTAATAAGGGCCTTTTTGGGAAATGCATCACTGCTCTGCAACTGATGCGCAGCACGTTCGTAAATGCAACATCTGACAACTTTGCAGGTGTTTTGAGACCATAATTGCAAACAAAATGCGCAACAAACAAGCATCTGCAACAGTTGTTGCATTTCCGAATAGGCCCTAAGCTCTTCTTGAAATTCCCTTTGTAATTGTTTGTTTTTTCTCCTTCAATTAATACTAGTAGTCTATTTATTAAAATTATAATTATCATAATAATACTAAACATTATCGTTTTACAACTCTAGTGAGAGCGTAAAGTTAATTTATTACAGTTTACAAATTCATAAAGATAAGACGACAGAGAGGTTAGCTAGCATTTTAAAACAAAGTTGACAAAACTAATAGCAGAATAATTGTGCAGCAGAATTTTAGAATGCGTGACGTATGAGTAATATTTAAATTTACCCGCTGATAACAGACGAGTCGGCAGTAAGAAAAATAAACCAGAAACTACTTTAATGTAGACAGAGTGTGGTGGGAATATTTTAAAGAACTGAAAACAAACAAGCGTTTGAAACTTTTAATAATCCATTTTGAGATGTACAGTGGCGGCTATAAGTATAAGTATTTTGACTAACAAAACAAAAAGGCTTTTCTGTATAAATACAGATTTTTTTTTCAAGAAGTTGTGACGGGGATTTAAGCAAGTTGTTATTGATTTAAAGCATATAAAGTATTAAATTAAAAAATATAAAAAATGGTTGAAATAACAACATAATATTTGTTTTTGTCTACAGCGTCATGATTTTGACTGGAACGGAAAGATATTTGTAATTCATTGCGAATGCCAAACAACATGTACGAAATTTCAGTGTATTTAAAAAAAATATATATTGTCAGTTCGCTTGGAGAAATTTGTTAAGTCGTCCAGTTAAATATTATCACATCTCTTTCGCCTGTAAAATGTTGTCTTCTTTAGTTCTTGTTGATGAAATGAGAATGGTACAATTTACATAAACCCAAAGGTTCTCAATTGTATACAAATCAGGACAATAAACAATTTTTTTGCTCAAGCTTTATTTGAAAGCTTATAGGGTAAAGTATTTTTGAGATTTTTTTCAGATTTTTCAGAAGAGGTTTAGAGGTGGCATAAGCCGACTTTCTCCCAAAAATCGGGTATACCGGACTTTTATTGAATTTTACATCAAACTCGGTCAATGACCACGATTTTCTTAGTTTGTAAGTTAACATTTTTACATCAAACAGTCCAAACTTTTATTGTATATGCACAAACCACCAGTTTCGGCAATGATTTTGCTCAATAAGGTACCGCGTATTAATTTTTTTCGTAAATTTTGGGAAAATTTTGTTAGGTCTCTTAGAAAAGAAATGCGAGTTACAATTGAAAGAAGATGCTATCCCAGTTATAGATCCGCCTAGAAGAGTACCATTTTGTCTCCATGACGACTTAAGAAAGGAGATAGATCGTTTAGTAGATATTAAAGTTATAGCACCAGTTGAAGAACCAACCGAATGGGTCAATTCAGTGGTACTTGTTAAGAAACCTAATGGAAACCTTAGACTTTGCCTTGATCCGCGGAATTTAAACGCTGTTATTCTCCGGCCACATTATCCATTCCCTAATGTTGAAGACTGCAAGTCAAAGTTGGGTGGCTCCCGATACTTCAGCACATTAGATGCTAACTCTGGTTTCTGGATGGTTCCATTAGGCGAGTGTTCATCTAAGTTGTGCACGATTAATACGCCTTTCGGACGATACCGATTTTTGAGACTTCCGTTCGGAATAAATGCGGCACCAGAAATTTTTCACGGTGAAATGTTACGTCTGTTTGGGGATATAAAGGGTTTAATCATATATATAGATGATTTTTTAGTTCATGCGTCAACGAGGAAAGAGCATGACAATATTTTAAGAGAAGTTCTTGACCGAGCCAGGAAAGTGGGCGTAAAATTTAATAAGGCTAAAACAAAAATTGGTTTTAATGAAATAAAATTCATTGGCCATGTGTTCAATGAAAATGGCGTTAAGGCGGATTCTGATAAGATTGAGTGTATATTGAAAATGCCAGCTCCTAAATCAGTTACAGAGCTTCAAAGGTTTATGGGCATGATTAATTATTTAAGATCATTTATTCCAAATTTATCGGAAAAGAACAAGCATTTACGGGACTTATTAAAGAAAGACGTTGAGTGGCATTGGGAAGCACCGCAAAGTAGAGAATTTGAGAATCTAAAACTAGAAATCACCAAAACTCCAGTATTAAGCTATTTCAATAGAGATCAGGAGTTAGTGTTAAGCGTAGATGCATCTAAATTGGCTGTGGGCGCAGCGATACTACATAACAGAAAGCCTATTGCGTATGCATCTGCTTCACTCACGGAGTGTCAGATGAACTATGCTCAAATAGAAAAAGAGCTTTTCGCAATATTATTTGGATGCATAAAATTTCATCAGTTTGTATATGGCGGGAAAGTGATAGTTGAAACGGATCACAAACCACTTGTAGCTATTTTTAAAAAACCTCTTTATAAAATACCTGCAAGGTTGCAACGATTTATGCTGAGACTTCAAGCATACAACCTGGAAGTAATTTATAAACCTGGGAAATATCTCTATATAGCTGACACTCTTTCACGAGCTCCACTATCGAATACTTTGGGTGAAATGGATAGTGATATTGAATTACACTGTAATTTGATAATGACCCAAATATCAGAATCAAACAGTACTCTAGACATAGACGATATTCGAAGAGAGCAAGAGAAGGATAGCGTGATAAAAACGATTAAGGTATATATTAGTGAAGGTTGGCCAAAAAATAAAAAGTCTCTAGCCGATGGCACAATAAATTACTTTTGAATTGAAGATCTGGTTTTGAAAAATAATCAAATAATTATTCCAAGTAAATTGCAGCGGTATGTTTTGTCTAAAATTCATGAAGGACACTTTGGTATAAATAGATGTCAGAGTATGGCTCGCGCTTCTGTCTATTGGCCAGGCATGAACAATGATATTTTTAATCTAGTATCAAGCTGTGAAATTTGTTTAAAACATAGCAACTCAAACCCTAAAATGGAGTTAATGCCTCATGAGATCATAAGTATACCCTGGTACAAAGTGGGCTCTGATATTTTCGAGTACAAGAAAAATAAGTATATACTAGTTGTTGATTACTTTTCAAAATTTATTGAAGTAGAATTGTTGCCTAATGGTTACTCAAGCACACAAGTTGTTACCAGATTGAAATCAATATTTAGCAGACATGGAATACCACAAGTTTTCATATCGGACAATGGACCACCATATAATTCACAAGAATTTAGCAGATTTTGTCAATTATGGGGTATAAAACATACCACCTCAAGTCCTTACTTGCCACGTTCGAACGGGTTAGCGGAAAGGTCAGTTCAGATAATAAAGAAAATTTTAATTAAATGTGAAGAGGATAAATCTGATCCATATACAGCTCTACTGAATCACAGATCAGCTCGAAAGGAAGATTTACCGAGCCCTTCGGAACTATTAATGTCAAGGCAACTGCGGACGAAAATTCCGACTATGAATGTGAACTATAAACCTCACCTAGTTAACATAGATAATTACGAAAATAAAGTTAAAGTTAGAGATAGAAAAATAGCTAATAACTACAACAGAAGAACTAGTAATTTGAAACCACTAATGACAGGAGAGAATATATTGTTTAAGAAAACACCCTCCTCTTGTTGGTATCCTGCAGTGGTGGTTCAAAATGCTAATTCCCCAAGATCATATGTAATTAGGACTGAAGATGGAGTAATGTATAGGAGAAACAGGGAACACATTCGCAGTATTAATAAAAGAGTGCAGGACTTTAATTGGCATGCGTCATTAGGTGGTGCCCCGAGAATAAATAGGTTAGACAGAAATGGTGACGACAGTGATGTTATTGGACCGGATAATCAAATACAGACAGCAAAAGACATGAATGAAGGCGATAATACAATAGCTTGTGGGGAAAGCGGAATGTGTGATAGAACGAAAGTGGATGGTAATATTCCGTTAATGGAGGCTGGAACTAATTCATATGTTACAGGATCAGGAAGGACAGTAAGACCACCAATTAGATTTACTTTTAATTAGAATACTGTAAATGGATTTTTTATAAGTATATTTAATTCACTTTTGCAAACTATTTTGTACATAAATATATATAAAACATTAATATATCTCTTAAGAAAGGGAAGATGTTGTATTATTATTGTAAGTTGTACACAGTTGTTTAATTAAGTACTTTACGAATATTGTATGAGAAGAACTAAATAAAGATCATTCTGATAATAATACCACAAACGTTTTATATCTTTTAAAATTCCTATGAAAATGTAAAACACTATGAAATGTAAAACACTAAAAAGACGTATAAATTCCAAGTAATTTTGTAAAAAAAAATTTTGAATTTGCGGATACTGTTCCAGAGTATACCATTTTAAAGCCTTTCACCCATTGTATGAAACTAATAATATTATAATCTGTTTTTACATCGGATTTTCTATAAATTTCTATGAAAATTTAAAATACTAATGATGCAATTTAAAAGATGGGTAAATTCCAAGCAGTTTTTGTAAACAAAAATTTGAATTTGCAGTTACTGTTCCAAAGTTATGCCACTTTAAAACTCTTTACCCACTGTATGAACATAATAATATTATAAACTGTTTGTCTCTTTCCATCGGATTTGGTTTGAACATTGTATTATTGAAAAAATCTAAATGCGCTAAGTAACTACAAAGAATTACACGTAGCAAAAAATGGCCCCGGCAACATATATGCAAACATATATGTTTCCTGCAATATGTTGCTGGGGCCGTTTTTCCTGCGTGTAACTCTTTGTCCTTACTTAGCGCATGTAGATTTTTTCAGGAATATAGTGTTTAGAGCAAATCCGATGAAAAATTGGCAAAGAGTTTATAGTATTATTAGTTTCATACAATGGGTAAAGAGTTACAAAATGGCATAACTCTGGAATAAAAAAAAAAAATAAATGGTTTCCCATTACATCCAATGAAGGGACCGGGGAGAACTTCTCACAATCACTGAGCTGTGCGCTTTCCAGTTTTCACTCACTGATTGGGACCTACAGTTTTACACCGATTCCGAACGGTATTTTGAGAAGCTTTTTCATGGCTATATACTCGATAGTGTCGCCGTCACTATGCGAGGTGACCGCCGCCGAAAGGAAGTTTTTTTTTTGTTTTTTTTTTTTTAAGGTGGTCAGAGCAGGGTTCGAACCCAGGATCTCATGTACAAGAGCCGCGCCGACGCTATAACTCTGGAATAGCAACTGCAAATTCAAAATTTTTTTCTACAAAAGTGCTTGGCAGTTATCCGTCTTTTAAAGTGCATCATTAGTGTATTAAATTTTCATTGAAATTTAAAGCAAATCCGATGCAAAAATAGCAAACAGTTTATAATTTTTTATATTCATACAATGGGTAAAAGGCACTGGAACAGTAACAGGAGATCAAAAAATTTTTTCTACAAAATTGATTGGAATTTATACGTCTTTTAAAGTGCATCATTAGTTTTTTAAATTTGCATAGGAATTTTAAAAGTTATAAAGCGTTACTAACAAAATTTATCCAAAATTGACTAAAAAATGTAATACGTGGTACCTTACTGAGCAATATCATTGCCAAAACTGGTGGTTTATGCATATATAATAAAAGTTTGAACGTTTTGCTTTAAAAATGTTGACGTACAAACCGAGAAAATCGTGGCTATTGACCGAATTTTAAAGAAAATTAAAAAAACGTCCGGAATACCCGATTTTTGGGGGATATTCGACTTGTGCGACCTCTAAACCTCTTCCGAAAAATCTGAAAAAAATCTGAAAAATACTTTACCCTATAAGCTTTAAAATCAAGCTTGAGAAACCATGAAAATTGAAAAAGAAAAATTTTTGGGGACACCCTAAGGTTTACCCCTGAATCTCTTAAAAATACTCTTGTTGTACTCCGGTTGTGACGGTAGATTCTTTTTTACATCTAATTTTTTCGAATCGTTTCAGATGGATTACATTAAAATTTTCAAAAACCGCATTTTACGGGTCACACCATTGTTTTTAGTAATGGTTCTGAAATACTGTCTCATTTTTGTTTATATCTGCGGTCTGTATAAAAGTTTTATTACTTTTTTTTAGAATTTCATATGAAATGACCAGTGACTTGACGTCCTAAAACAAAAACTCGTATTCAAACGCTTCTCATCAAATTATTGTTTCTCTGTAATGGAAATCTTGTGGTTTGTTGAAAAGATGTTATTGGACTTAGTCTACAATTTAAATTTAATAATTTCAACCGCAATTGTCACTTTTAGAATGGATATAACTTAGTATTTATTTGAGGTGAATCAGAGAATCATAATATTATGTGAATTATGTACAATGGTGAAATACGATACATTGGTGAAAGCAACGTCAAGAAACAAACTTAGATTCAAGCCCGACATTCAGTTTTTATGAAATTTTCGTTGTACTTATTACATGTGTAAAATATTACGAAAGTTTCATAAACCGAAAGTTTTGCTCACCTTTCATTTGCTTCGTATTCAACTCTGAAACAAGTTCGTAGGCAAAATCAATTACAGGGATGTTACGCCAAAGTATTTTCGTTTCTTTTACCCCGCTAAAGTTAATTATAGCTTAATTTGTACGGGACAGCTAAGCGATATTAAGTGGCATTTCAATTTCCCACTTAAATTCCGACTTGAGCAATGACAATATTGCCACATGTTAAATTTCAAGAAATGGCAACAAAAAGTTATCTTATAAACATTTTGTTATCATTTCTTGCGAATGAAAATGTTATCAAGGAGACACTCAAAAGCAGAAATTTGCAAAGTGGCTTACATATTTTAAATTCATTAAATTTATTTTCTTTAATGGAAGACTACGTATACTTTTTATCTCTAAGTTTGAAGGCTACACTTTTATTTCCGATTGAAAACAAAATTGGAATTAAATTGTACACAACAACGCTCGGTAAATGTTATCCATATTGATCATGGTAGAATTATCTACCAGGTATAGTCGTTTACACAGATGATGACATTTTTTCCATGTCATTTTTCATTTCACTTGCCCCAAATCATATGTATGTATTTTGTTTGTATACTTTTTTGTATTCTTGTATTGTTGGTACATATATATTTGTGTAGAGTTTGACAACTGAAACGAATGAACGAAAATACAATTAGCCTTATTACGAATGTCGTTCTCGTATTTCGACTACGACAGGATTGTAAAAGATTAAAAACGAAGTAGGCGTGTTATCTTTACTCTTTTACAAAACTGTCGTAGTCGAAACACGACAACGACATTCGTAATAAGGTTGAGTATCTTTTGTTGCTGCTTACAACTACAACAACATCTGCTGCTATCAGGTATTTGTTGGCACTGGCTACAAACGTGTTGCCGTATCGCAATTTGTTCACCCATTACAGCAAATGTTGCCACATTTCGTAGTATTAAGTGTGGATCGTTTTATTTGGAAAGTGGCGGTAGCTTAATGGAATAAAAAAACAGCCTTAATTGTTTGATAATTGTTTGGGACCGGAATGTTCACATTTCGATAATTTTAACAACCAAAAGTAAAACAATATAAAGGGTTTTTCAATAAGAGCGCTACAAAAGTTTTTTTTTAAATAAAACAAAACCGGTTTTAGATACCAATGAAATTCTTTATTCCTGTGAAAGTTCGTTCGATGCCATTATGTATGGAACTCGATTTCTTTTGCATGGCCACCACGGGCACGCTTGCAGAAGTCTAGACGCTGAACCCAATTTTCGACGGTTTTCAAGCATAAGTCGGCCGATACTGCTGCAATTTCACGTTCGATATTCGTACGAAGTTCATCCATCGTCGCTGGCTTGTTGGCATAGACCATAGACTTGACGTAGCCCCACAGGAAATAATATAACGGCGTCAAATCGCACGACCGAGGCGGCCAATCGACTGGGCCATTTCGTGAGATAACACGTTCACCAAACTTGGTTTCCAATAAATTGATTGTGGCATTCGCTGTGTGGCTTGTGGCGCCGTCCTGTTGGAACCACATGTCCTCCAAGTCCATATTATCCAATTGGGGCCAAAAATATTCGGTTATAATTGAACGGTAGCGATTCGCATTCACAGTAATGTGCCGGTCTTGATCATCACGGAAGAAGTACGGCCCAATGACGCCGCCGGCCCATAAACCGCATCAAACCGTAATTTTTTCGGGATGCAATGATGACTCATGGATTACGTGTGGATTGCTGTCTGACCAATAACGCATATTTTGCTTATTGACGAAGCCATTCAGCCAGAAATGAGCCGACCATAAATTGGACGTAGCGCTCTTAAAGTTGAGGCCACTGACTCCAAATTTCGGTAGTAAATTTTAATAATTTCGACTCGTTGTTGGCTCGTATATCTTACCATGATGTAATGGCAAACCTTACTGAAGAGAAATGTTAAAAGAGCGGGAAGAAATATGGCGTCGTTTGCTGTCCCTATCGATTTACTTTTGTAGCGTCTCTGTTGATAAACCCTTTATTTGACAATAGTAAATTTTGACATTTTCATCAAAAGAAGAAGGCTTACAACGCTATTGATATATAATTTTGCTCAATGAATATTTTTAGAAAATATTTGTCATTGCAAAATTTCTTTCAAATTGCTGGAAAATTTCTAACAAATTGCTACCAAATTTCTTCATCTTTCTTTGTATTGTTTACAAATTAATGAAGAACAGAGCTACAAGCTACAAGGTTGTAGCAACCGTAAATTCGACTGTTGCCACCGAAGTGAGGTAGCCACAACCGAATTGAGGTTGTCAGGACGGAATTTAGTCCCCCTAACTGAAGTGAGCTTGAAGAAATCTCGTTTCATAATTGATTCGGTTGTGACAACAAAATATTTAATTGTATCTATTATTTGAAATTAATTCGGATGCAACAACCGAAATTGGCACCAAATTAAACAATTGAATTTGGCATCAATTTGATTGTAACTATGGAATTTGGTATTAATTCCCACAATTAAACTTTTCAGTCCGTGAAAACTGAAACAAGCATTGATACCTTGTGTCTGGCTGGAAACAGAAGGTTCATGGATCTCCTGCTCACCACTATCGGTCAGATTTGTCTTGAGCATACACAATCAGTAATCATTGTGGCCTTCGGTGGTGCAATGGTTAGTGTGCGCGCCTCTTGTACATGAGATCCTGAATTCGATGCCTGCTCTGAACGCCTTACATTTCCTTCGACGACGCTCACCTCGCTTAGTGATGGCGACACTATCGAGTACTTAGTCATGAAAAAGCTTCCCAAAATACTGTTCGGAACTGGTGTAAAACTGTAGGTCCCAATCAGTGAGTGGAAATTAAAAAGCGCACAGCTCACTGATTGTGAGAATCTCTCCCCAATCCCTTCATGGGATGTAACGGGAAACGGTTTTTTTATACACAATCTGTGCCTCTCGTCCATTTTTTCTGTATCACCATATAGGAGCGGTCTTGCAGGATATTTTTGCAAGTCGCTAGAGGAATTCCTGTTGAACCTGTAATGAATACTGGACTATTATCCCTCTGGCAGTCGGTCATTTCTCCACACTCTCTCCTTATTGTGTATTTAATTATAGTTAAGAAGGAAAAATAAGCACTTCCAAGTATGAGAACAAAATGGAATGTGGAAACGGCTCGGGTGTTTTCTCCGAAGAGGCAGGCCTCAATATATCATTCAAACTCCCAGACAAGTGCAGCGTTTTCCAAGCGGAGATACTGGCCGTCAAAGAAGCCTGCGCCGCACTTAAACTACAGCGAAGAACAGAGCGCATTGGAATATTTGTAGATAGCCAAGCGGCTCTCCTATCACTCAAATCTTACAACACTGCATCTAAACTCGTTAGTGAATGTAGGGAAAAATTTATCGAGCTAGGCCGGCTGGCCAATGTGGTTCTTACTTGGATACCAGGCCATAAGGGTCTCCTAGGGAACGAAAAGTCAGACGAACTAGCTAGGGCAGGATCCTCTTCCACCGAACTCCATACGGTGTCAGTGGCAACGCCTATAGGGTTGGACAAAAGGGGTATTTTCCTGCATTACCTTGAACGACCGAAGACCAGATGGGATAGAACGGAAACGTGCCGCATATCCAGAAACACATGGCCTGAATATAACATTCACCGGACTAACTCTCTGATTAGCCATATTCAGGGAGACATATCTAGGCTAACTGGCGTGCTGACCGGGCGCTGGCCAATCGGTAATCACGCAAGACAGTTGAAGCTGCCATATAATGACAACTGCCGTGCCTGCGACGACGCAGAAGAGGAGGAGACAGTGGAGCATCTCCTCTGCAGGTGTTCGGCTCTGATGAATAGACGCCTGAAGACTATGGGCCGTCCCTGATACACGAGATAGATCTAGGGGATCTAATGAGGTATCTCCGATTAAAAGGCTGGATATAGATACGGTACTTTGGACCTTCCGGGGTCATGTGGTATGCAAAACGGTGTCTCAAGACACTAATTGATGCTAAATAGTATCTTTAGCAACCACGAAAACCAACCAACCATGAGAACCCAATGCGCCATATGAATCTGTTACGAATTCGAGACGGATCCGTTTCTGCAAACATTTTGTCCGAGACGGACGTCCGTTACGGACTCATAACGAATTCGTTTTGAAAATTGAAAATGAAATTCCTCTCGAAAACGCGAATCGTTTGTTGTACTTTTTCGGATCCGTCTCGAACTCGTAACCAACTTAATATTCGAACTATGTAATCGATTTCAGATTCGTTTTTGGAAGTAAAATGATTTCGAGACAGATCCGCTAAATCGCAATATCACTGATTCGCTTTTGTATGTTTTTACGGACACGTAACGGGTTCGAGACGGAACCGCCAAATCACAATTTCACTGATTCCCTTTTTTGTGTTTCTACAGACTCGTAACGGGTTCGAAACGAATTCGAGAATCCAGATTTCGCTTTTTTATGATTTTACTAGGATTGGATCCGCATCCGTTTTTGTGCACATTGGGTAGCAACAATCGATAGCTTGTATCGGAAAAACGAAAGCAGAAAGGTCGTACGATTTCTTTCAAATGACACAGAGGTTAATTTCATTTCTCTCTCTGCGAATCGTTGTATTTACACTGATAGTCTAACATGACCTTAATTTGGTAGATTCACACGTCGAATGTAGTACTCGTTTCTCTTTTAATTGAACTCGACGCAATCGGAGACACTGCGGTCTCATTGATATCTTCCTTAGTTTTCCAGATATCGGATATTAAAATGAGAAAAAATTTATATCATTTTATAAATTTCTTTTCATTAAAATTCGCTTTTCTTATGCGAACCGCTAAGTTGACATGGCAACAAAAACTGTGATAGCCCTATTTAATTCTAAAAAGGATATGATGTGCTGGAACTGAGGACTGTACCCGCAGTTTTTTCACCGGATATATACAGCGGTGGTGAGATATATAGTGCTCTGTGGGTTTATCGTGTGGTGGCAAATGCTTGAGACGTCCAACTAATATGCACTAGTGTGTAGGGTTCAGGGAAAGGTAACGATGTGAATCAACGGGTCCTATGCGTAATGGTACATTTGCCGCTAGTTAATATTCTAGGGATTATAGCAGATTGATACTGCATCTAATGTTCGGCCAATTCTACTCTCACAATGATTGGAATCGGTCATGGAACAGTGTTGGAAGATTTTCCCAACATTCCTGAATTCGACGACTAGACGAAAGCGGGACTACTATTCGATCGGAAATACCTGTCTGTCATACTTGAACAAACAAAGGGAGGATATGTGAATTCCTACATGGATTGGTCGGAAATTAATTATACACTAGGCAAATAGGGTTTCCTCTTCTCTCGTAGAATAACTGATCATTGTAGCGTTTATCAGACATAAATCCAGGCGCTTAGGAAAATCACCAGTTTTCTGAGGGATAATAGTCCAGCAATGTTGAGGGGTCAGCAAAAGTGGGTCTGACTGTAAATGAGGACAAGACAAAATTAATGGTTTCAATGAGCAGGGCCTCCAAACGATTAGACCAAAGTGTTAACGATATAATTTCGAGGTGGTGGACGAATTTATATTCGTCGGAGATCAAGCGGAGCATTGTGCTTGCGAATAGATGATATTTTGGGCCAAGCAAGCACTTTAGAGATAAAGCCCTCTCTCGAGTAACAAAAGTCCAACTATACCAGACTCTCATACAATCTATTTTGCTTTATGGCGCATAATCCCGGGTCTTAACGCAAGCAGACGAAACATCTGTAGGAGTCTTCGAGAGAAAAACACTGGGAAAAATGTATGGTCCTATAGTGCACAACGGCGAGTATCGGCAACGCATGAACCATGAGCTATATCCCGACATTGCCATAGTTAAGCGGATCAAAATAACGCGATTGCGATGGCTAGGCCATGTCAGTAGAATGGATGCAGACGAACCAGCACGAAGGGTTTTCGAAACCGAACTCGAATGAAGATGAAAAATAGGAAGACCAAGACTCCGCTGCAGGGACAGGTTAATGAATCCCTGCGTACACTTGGTATTACCAACTGGAGAGATAAGGCAAAAGATCGAATTGGTTGGCGAAATATGTTATCTTCAGTTTGTAACGTCCCAGACCTCCCGTGGTTGTGCGAGATCGGATAAGCAAGTTAGTAATGTTGGAAATCAATATATTCTCTGACATTCATGCGGCTATCAAGTTCCTGAATTACCTGAATTCAACACCTGCGCAGCATTGCCGCAGATCTCTTATCGAGATGGCCCTGTAGTACGATATTCGCCTTATATGGGTTAAATCAGCACGTACGAACTGACCTTAGAGGTTACACAGGAATTGGAACGTGAAGGAATTGGAACGTGAGACGCTCATATGTGGTAATGCACGAAAGATAAGAATACAGATTGTATACGCATAAGACAAACCTGACCGACATCCATCAACTTTCTGCCTGTAGTCATGCCTAAGGTACCAGCGTTTGAGTCAGTTTTGCAGGGACACTGATAGGAATGTTCAGGACAAATTATTTCTGTATAAACTTTAACGATGAGGTAAAAAAATAATCCACTGAACATCTTCTATGCGTGTGGGATGCATGAGGATGTCTACTACAGGATCCTACTTTTTTAGGAACCTTGGAGGATTATCTCATTTGGGCTTTGACATGATCTTGAACATTTTGGAGCAAACTAAATTGTACTCTGACGGGGCGAGCATTTAATCTAGTTCGCCCGTGGTATCTAAGAAGTTTAAGCGAATCGTTTATCGACTGCCACCTACAACACCTAACCTAAACTATGCGCTCCATAAATTTGTTATTGCATTTTTTATCATTTATTTATTTTTTTTATCATTTACTGCTGAAATAAAAAAGGAATATACATGTATATCACATCACTAACTTGCTTGGAAACAATTTTAATAATCTGTGTTTTACTTAATGTGCCAAAGAACAAGTTATCGATCAACCTCATCCTCATAAATGACAAATCTGTGGTCCGCTAAATGGAAACCCTAAATCGAACATAAAATTAAATTAAATACACAATATCGATATCATGGTTAGTTATCGGAGGCGGAAAGTTTTTTGTGCCACTAAATAAACGCCCGCGACCTACCACAACGTCGTCATTTCGGTGAATGGGCCTTAAATAAGCTGGAAGAAGATCACAGTTTTTTTTTTTACCGAAATATAGTCTTCAGCGACGAGGCTAATTTTTGCACAATAGGTACATCAGTCGATCTCTGACTTTTGATTTGTGCAGACGCGATGTCAATTGACACGTTCTGCTCAATATACACGTTCTGCTCAAACCGTCTCTTCGAATTCTGCTGCTAACTTGTTATCTCTGACGTCGGATGCTGCCGTTGTTAAGTCATCAGTGATACTGCCTACCAATGCTGCTTCACACTCCGTCTGATTTACCCCCCAGTTTACACTGTTCTGATGATACGTAAATTTCATAAATCATTAAATTTATATTCCACCTAGTCGCCCGGTCGGCAGGGAGGTTCAAATTCCCTCTGTGCCTTAAGTCGATGTGTGACAAAATCAGAAAAATCGCGCGAGTTTTTAGAATTAATTTTTTTATTTTGGTGTGTAAAAACTACAACTAACGACAACAGAAATAAAAGACAACAACGACAAAAGGCAACAACACCAAAAGACAAGAACAACAAGTTGATTAAACCAAAAAAGTGAGGTTAAAAAACATTTTTTAAATGAGCCCTCAATGGGTTAATAAAATGAAATATATTTATATACAGAATTATAGAGTTTAACAAGGTCTTTGTAATGATACATATTTCAAGCAGATCCGATGGTAAATACCTGGGATATAACCGATTATATACTCAAGCTTTAAAGGCCTATATCTCAAGAAGTTGGACGTAGCGCGAAAAAAAACTTATTTTATATTTTATATAACTCAACGCAAAAGCCTTTACCGTTGGTGAAATTTTGGTGCAGATCTGATTTTGCTGCTATAATAATTTTATGCCAAACACTTTTTAGCAACTTGAAAAACTTTTACCAAATTAAATTGAATAATTGAAGTACAAATGTAAACTGTTCTTCTTCTTCCTGCTTTTATTCACTACTATTGACAACTTTGTTTATGTTTTTAATAGGTTATCGATAAACGGTCGACGTCATCTCAATACAGTTACACGACAGACACGAAGTGATGTTGAAATAAAAACGACAACGACGTCAACGACGTCAACGACGACGTCGACAGGAGTAATAAGGGCGATTGTAAATAAATAAATAAATAAATCAATTTGTTGTAAAGTCTATTAAATCAATAAATTTGTAATTCCAAGTACACAAATAATTGGCTCAAGTGAAATAGTAATTGGTGCCAATTATATTTATTTATTTCCTAATTTTTCGGTACATTTGTTCAGTCAAGCACTCGAGTAATTGATTGAATTAAACAGTAATTGGGTCGGATTTTTGTCTTTAAACAAATAGTTAGGCATTTGATGATGAACTTGTCACGGAGTTCGAAACTAGTCATGCCAGTGAGTGAGTGTTGAACTGAATTGTCTATTATTTCCAACAAAAACCAACCATTTTTCAATGAGAAAAATGTTAATGACTTGTAAGCTTGTAGTATGAATTTCTCATACGTTAACCAAAAACTAACAAATTCTTAATTTATACTTTTAGGCCAATAATTTTTTACTGTGTACGCAAATAATTGGTCTAATTGAGATAGTAAGAATATCCTGCCTGCGAAAAAGGATCAACAAGTACTGCTGACGTCGAGTTGACACATTATAAAATTAAATATTCAAATGTGGAAACACAGACAGACTTTGTTTAAAATAAAAAAAAAATAATTTTCTAGATGTGGTTGAAAGCAATGAATGGAATTTTTATGTTCCCAAAAAAAAGTAAAAAATTACATTAATAATAGCCTGTTTTCGATGTCGAATGAAAACATAAGCGAACGAAATACAGTCACTCGAATTCGATTCAATTTGGGTTTCTCTATCTCTTAAGTATTCGTTCTGATGCACTTGCGTCTTTTAATTTATATGTGTTACGTAATTACGCATTTATGAATTGCCAGATCAACAATTTTCATTTGATTACAATTTCCTTAAAAAATACTACTTTATTTTATAGGCTTGAATACAACCCTGCCGATCTATTGATAACGATTGTCAGTGGAAAGCAAAGCAAAACAAACAAGACAAAGTAAACAAACAAAAGTAATCTAACAAATTGAAAAAAATTAAAACCAAATGTTCCCCCACTCCTCCTCCACCGAAAATTTGCTGGCTCCGACAACCGGCACTCCGCTGGCAAATTTTGTGTTTTTTTTTTCATATGGTGAACTAGTGCCTGCAGCTGCTGCATTGTTGACTTTTTCAGACTGTAATTTGCCATTAATTTTAATTTGTAAATTTGCATTTGATTTCCTTTACTTTTTATATTTCTTTGCCACTCGAAAACAAAACAGAAAGTAACTGAATTTGACACTTCCATTCGCAGTGTTGACAACTCATTCGAAATAGAGAAACCTAATTTTGTATGAAAACCTTTACGTATTCGAAATTTTCTTTCGACTTGTCGTTCGAGTCGTCGTTCGCATAAAGTTGAATTATTGAAACCCAAATCAGATTTCTTTCGCTTACAAACGATGCGAATGCATTCTTTTGACATCGAGAAACAGGTTGTAAAATTCTAAAATTTCTTATCAAAAGAAAAAATTATTTTCAACAAAAATATCACTTTGAAACAAGAGTACAACACGTTACTTAAAGTATAATATCTGATGGCCATGTCACCACCGTCTATGTCTAAATAAATTGGTTCTTCCTCCGGCTCAGCTACCATTCCTTGTTGAGAGTCCTCAGGTTTTTGCATCTGCAACCACAGAAGTTGCCACAGTTTTTGGGTGGGGAAGTTTTTAGATTAAAAAGGCATTCCCACATGTTCATCTTTGGGCGGTTTTACGGGTTTTTTCCTATTGATATCCCAACACCGGCCTCATGGCTTTGAAATAGTTTTTTAGATAAGAAACAAATGCTATTATGTAAAATCATTTAAATTTTGTCACATTTTCCCCTGTTGAAATCACTGTCACAAAAATTTCCCACAATTTTGAATAAACGTCAATGAGATTGATGGGAAACTTTAATGTAAGTGACAGGAGTACAGGACAGCACTTAGTGAACAAAGTTGACAATGATCGTGCTATATTTATTTGTTTCTTTTATCTATGCTTGAAATTACAAAAATTTTGATTTAATAGACTTAACCAAATTGATTAGTAAGTGTTCTGGGAAGTTGTGTTGAAGTATGTGTTGAAAGAATTCTCATTAAGTTGAGTTTTGTTTATCCCTATAAGGAGTGATGATATACCTAAATATTTGTGGAAAAGCCAGATGATGGATATGTCTTTGTGGGCATCGAAATAGCGAAACAAATATTGAATTGTAATTAACATCGTAATCGTGTTGATTATGAATGTACTAGAAAATAAATAGAAAATATTGAATAATTTCGTATTCAAGTTGATTACGCATGTAATTGAAAAAAAAATATTAAATGGTGATTAACTTTGTACTTCAGTTGATTACGTACATCATGGAAAAAATAAATAAATTATTAATTAACTTGGTATTGAAAACAACTACACAACCGTTTATAGTGTGCGCGACTGTTCCGGCCACCTTAATTTCTTTCGACAACGGTCATCTCGCTTAGTGACGGCGACACTATCGAGGACTAAGCCATGAAAATGCTTCTCAAAATAATGTAAATAAAACTGCAGGTCCCAGTCAGTGAGTGTAAAACTATAAAGCCTACAGATCACTGATTGTGAGAAGCTCTCCCCTATCCCTTCATGGGATGTAATGAGAAAGAATTTATTTATTTTATTTTCTTATAGAGGATTAGGATTATATTATTATCAGCCATGTCACAGAGCGCAATTTCGTTCGTAAGTGAAATCAATTCCGTTTTGTCCTTCTACAGAAAATCAAAAACGCAAAAATATTGCGTATTCAAAACAGTTGGTAAAACTGCAGTGAAATTGAGAAATGTAAAGAGAAAACACTAAAAAACACTGCTTATTATATTTTTATTGATTAAAGTATATTGTATAGTTTAATAGTACTTTTAAAAATATAATTTTCCAAACTGTTTCTTTAATAAAATTTTTTTTAAAAGATTTACTAAAGAATATGCTCGAAACGCAAAAAGTTGTCATACTTCTGCGCTGCCACGTACAATTTTGCACAACATTGCCACATATGTTGATGAATCTCTTAAACTTCGCCGGTTCAATTTTTGAACAAAATACGAACTCCTTTGGTGCTGGATAACTGATACTACGGAAACTCCTGGCATACTCATTTCTATGTTAAATACAGCACTTGAAGTAATTTAATTGTTCACATTCGTCTAAAGTTACTTTATTCTTTTAGTTTCTAACAAATTTCCATTATTTTGTTTTCCTTGTTTCTGTTTTTCTATTCTTTTCTCATGGAGCTGCCAGATGTTCGTTCGAAAAGAATGTATTCACTTTGTTTTCGTTTTTACCAAAACGTACGAAAGTCACAGAAGCAAAAGCAAACCGTTACGAAATGGCATTCACGAATTCATTTCATTTTCGTACGAAAGCCATGACAGGGCTGTATAGAGGAACTTTATACTCAAGCTGATTGTAAATTTAATTGAAATATATGAAATATAATTTGAGGACTTGAATTAACATTTTCCTTCGTTAAGCTCGGTATTGGCCGTCGGTGGTGCAATGGTAGTGTGCGGGGTCTTGTGCATGAGGTCGTGGGTTCGATCCCTACTCTGACCACCTTAAATTTCTTTCGACGGCGGCCACCTCGCTTAGTGACGGCGACACTACCGAGTATTTAGCCATGAAAAAGCTTCTCAAAATACCGTTCGGAACCGGTGTCAAACTGTAGGTCACAATCAGTGAGTGTAAAACTAGAACGCGCACAGCTCACTGGTTGTGAGAAGCTCTCCCTAATCCCCTCGTGGGATGTAACGGGAAACCATTTTTTTAAGCTCGGTATTCAGTTTTTATAAAATTTTCGTTGCCACAAGATGTGTGCGTATAAAAAATAACGAACATTTCATGAACCGAAAATTTCGCTCACTTTTAATTTACTTGATACTCAGCTCTTTGCGAAAATATCGTAGGCAAAATCAATTACAGGGTTGTTATGCCAAAGTATTTTGTACGAAAAAATTGTTTGATAATTGTTTCGAACCGGAATTTTAAAATTTGATAATTTTAAGAGGTATTATAAATGAAATATTTGCAAGGTAAATCAAAGATACGTCGTAACTCTCCGCAACAAAATTTTCCGTTTAAACATAAATGACAAAATTTCGCAAGAACTGAATACGAGGCTTTAGAAAAAATCCAAATAAAAAAGTTATTGAGTTGACAAATTTCGTGTTTGACTTAAGTATTAATTTTTTTCGGTGCATTAAACTTAAGTTATTAGAAATTTTGGAGTTATTATGAAAAATATCAACTTATGTTTGGCAAATTTGTTGAATACTTCAACTTACTGTGTTAACTGAGCCAAGCTAAACTTGCGATCATCTCCATTTTTATCCGGCGATTGTTTTGAACGCAAAAAGCTACCAAATCCTCGAAAAGATATGCGGGAACTTTTACGTGGTGCCGGATGCTGTTGATAATGCTGATGACTGGTAGGCGGTGGCTGGGTTGTTTGCTGAGGTGATGTTGCATTGCCGCCCGCACTGCCATTGTTATTATCACTAAAAGTTTCACTAATTGTGGTGATATTTGGGGATTCAGGTCCACCACCACCTGCACCATTCACTTTGGAAATTTGAAAACGGTCAGTCATTTTTGTAATAATAACTCGTGCGTTACTTTTTTTTAAGAATTAATACAATTTATTTTCTTAAATTTCTTAGTTTATTAAAATTTGTTTAAGTTAACACATTTTTTTTAGATTTTTTAAAAAAAAACTTAAATTCAACACTTGAGTTTTTCCAATTTAATAAATTTTTTTAAATTTAAAATATTTTTTTAATTTTGTATTTTTTTTTAAATTTTGTATCTTGTGTTCTTCCGTTTCCGTAATGTGCTCAGAGGGAATCTTTGACGCGCGCTCTTATGAGGAGTTTCTAATACTACATCCCCAGACGGAGGATATTTCAGCCTTTATATATGTATAGACCGAAAGCGAGAGCAGATCGGTGATGTTGTTTACGTTTGCGAAATACGTTAACAAATAACTGCATATAACTGATGGTGGTGGCTTTTATCGCTTTCCGTTTCCACCAGACCGTTTGTAAATCACCAATAGTATATGGCTAATCGAATGTTCTCTCAATCTCACTCTTTCTCTCTCTCTCTTTTCCAAAATACTAACTCTCTGTGCGATTCTGAGTATTATCGTCGCTGTAATCAAAGAAATGCTGAATGAAGTTTTGTTATAAAATTCCCAACAACAATCATCATCATCATCTATCGACCCCTTCGCCAAATACTCACTTGAATCAATCGCCGCCTTAACACACGCACCAACAACAACAATACGCAATCGTATAACGTGCTAATAACAAATGAAGAGTGTTCGATTTAACGCGCTTTTAAATAATTAACACTTTCTTGTTGTTTTTTCCACTCTGAACCAATCAAAACAACTTCCAATTTTGCCAGCAACCACATCACCCCCTAATCATTCCTCATTTCACGTCAGCTCCAATGTGGAACGTTAATTTTTTAAATAGTATAAAAAATATCCTCAGTTAAATTCAAAGTTTTCATGAGATGTTTACATACTAAAGTACAGTGCTCGACTTAAAGATAAGGTCCATCTATCGTCAAGACGAATTCCTGAGATTATTAACCCTATTTACAGATTTCAGGGTTTGTTTTGTTTAGGTTTCAAATGTAAGTAAACATAACGATGATAAATTATAGTCAACATATGGGAAAGAGATAGAGAGAGGACAGAAATATCGTGAGAATGACCACAGATTATGTACGAGTGATGTTAACCGTAAAGCCCTAAGCAATCAACTGTTAGTGGTGGCAACAAATCAGCTGATTCACCTACCGTATGAGAAATGTGTGTAACGGCCGTGTTAGTCTATTAGAGAAATCGCTGCAAATGCCAAAATGTGCATTTGCGGAAAGTGAATAGAGTAATGTAAATTAGAAACGATGTTGTCAGATTTGTTTTCTTCAAAGAATTATGAGATGAGGGTTGTATCGTAATCATTGTAGACCTAATGGTTTTTAGGGGGAAGCTTTTAAAATTAAATTTTTTGGGCTTGATTAAACAATATTAAATTTAAAATTTGCTCTTAATGAGATATGCGACCGGTTGATTTCGTTTTTAAATTCACAATGTCTTCTTTATTTTCTAAAATTTCTTACAAGCTACAACAATAAAAAATTTCCCAAGCGGGTAGAAAACACAAAGAAAATAGATGACGTTACATTACTTGAGATGAGGAAATATTCATTTAAGAGGGGGGATTAACATGTACGGTAAATAATTCAATTAATAGATACAATGTGAAAAAATTAATTTTAAAGTTAGACGGACGTTAGACATAGCACGGGAAGACAAATATTGGGACCATCATCTGACCAAACATCCCGGCCCCATTGAAGCAAAATGCCTTCAATCATCTGGCAGCAGAGCCAGCTTATGTATTGGGCGTCTATAAAGGCCGCCGCTGGTTTTGACATCTGTCACCCTTACCTTGCCGTCTTCCCGTATATTAAGGCTTGTAGCCGGTCTGTCATCCAGTGAGGAGCCGGGCGATTGTCGTCATGCACGAGCACGAGATTTCCGACGACGAGATCTGGGCGAACCTCGGACCACTTCGTTCGCTCTTGAAGCCCCTCGTAGTCCCTCCCTAAGTAGAATGCCCGCTTGAGTGCGGAGAAACGCTGCCATCTCCAAGTACGGAAGTTTGAGAGGTTCGTCGTGACTCGATGCGGGCAGCAGCGAGACACAAAGATAGTAGGTGACGTTACGTTACTTGAGATGAGAAAAAAATTCATTTAAGAGAGGGGGGGGATTAACATGTACGGTAAATAATTCAATTAATAGATACAATTAGAATCATTTTAAAGTTAGACAGACGTTAGACATTGGGACTATCATATAGAGCTGGCATTCTTCTCATCTGAGATTTCTTTTCACACTCTACGTGGTGCGGTCGGTGCGATAGAGAGTTATGTTGTGACGTAAATTGACTTACACCAGGTGGAATTACAAAAATTGTTGACTCAAATTTTTCATGACGTTTTGATGAAAAACTATGAAATTTAAACGTATTTTGGACTTTTTTTTGTCATATTTTATTGTTAGTATATGTTTGTGGTGTATTTAGACAAAAATGTCATGACACAAAACGAAATTCCGTTGCTGATTTATTGTTGGTTGGTTTGAGCCATTGCCTCTATCTGGTATTATTAAAGCAATACTTTCCAACATCCAACCGCCCATCTGCAACACATCAAATATCATAAATTTACTGAGAGAGTTGACGTCATTAGTCTTTGGTTGTAATGGGTGATTTTTTTTTAAAGAAAATTAAAGAAAACACAGACAAATTATACAAGTGCATGAAATATTTATATGGATCCATAAATCAATGCCTGCCTTTTATTTTTTAAAGTTTATTTCCTGCAAATGTTGCCCACGGCTACGCTTCACGTGATCTATTCTGAAAGTTCAATTTATGTTCCAAGACTTCACGTACCCCAACAAAAAATGTATATAGATATATACTAACCCGGTTGATAAAGCAACTCCTCCCTGCCGATTAGCTCTCAACCACTCCCCGTCATCGCAAATATATCTAGCTTCATGCCTGAGATATTTTTCGTACACGAGGAGTTAAATAGGTCCTTGAGGAGCTCAACGTAGGAAACTCTCCGGGTCCAGACGGAATTCTGGCACTAGTTTTGAGCAAGTGTCCTTCGACGCTTGCTCGTCCACTGCGCAACCTTTTCAGCCTGTCATACCGTACATATATTTTCCCTACTCGCTGGAATGTTGCAAATGTCCAGCCGAACCCCAAAAAAGGAGAGGTTACTAATCCCGATAACTACCGCCCAATTGCGATATGTTCTACGCTCTCAAAGGTGATGGAGACCATGGTAAATTACCATTTGGTGAGTTACCTGGAAGTTAACAGTCTACTCAGTGATCGTCAGTATGAGTTTCGCAGAAACCGTTCAACTGGCGACCTGATGGCAATCCTCACGGAACAGTGGAATCGGTCCGTGCATAGACTGGGTGAGAGCAAAATAGTGGCCTTAGATATTTCTAAAGCATTTGATAGAGTCTCATATCAAAGGTTAATGCTTATGGTTTAGGTAGAAACTTCTCTCGATTTATTTTGAGTTTTCTCAGAGACCGTTCCATACGAGTTGTCATAGACGGTATCTCTTCCGATGAGTATGCAAATGATGCGGGAGTACCTCAGGCCTCTGTGCTTTCTCCCTCTGTTTTTCTTATTTCAACGACCTTCTGGATCGAACTAGCTCTTGATTTGCTGGGCATGAAGATACAATGTGACATTCGTTGGAATAAAGCCTGGGCTTTTTAAAGCGATGTAAAAGATTTTTCACCCCACCCGATCTCACCACGTATATTCGGCCGAAATGGAATTCAACTCTTATATTTGGTCTGGGGCTCCAGCGTCCACCTTGAAGCTTCTAGACCGCGTGCAAAAGAGAGCGTTGAAGCTGATAGGCGACAGCAGTGTATCCAGCACTGTTGCCTCTTTGGAGCATCGACGAAATGTTAGCTGTGTCTCGGTATTTTATAGGTATTTGCATGGAAAGTGTTCCGCCGAGTTACATGGCCTCATTCCAGATGTTAGGGTATTTAACCGTTCGACGCGGTTTTCAAATTAAACTCACCCCTTTTCTGTTTCCTGGCCGTTGGATCGAACTGTGCATTACAGAGGGCAATTCGTTCTTCAGCCGAACAGTTCGTATGTGGACTAAGCTTCCGGCAAGTGTATTCTCCACTTCTTACAACATGAGCAAGTTTAAGTCAAACATTAACAAGTACGTCTCTCTCTTTCCCCTACTCTTAACCCCTTTTCCTAAGTCCAATGCATCCCCTGAGAGTTGGTCTTCGCGAAAAAAAACATCTGTCATTAGGATTTTAAATAAATTACTGAAGAAATTGGAAACAAGCAACTGAAACGTTGAGTAGAGAAATGGAATATATTGGTTTTATTTATTGTCATTAAGCTGCCTTGACCAAATAGCCCGTACAACGAACAATAAAAATAGTCTAGTTTGGTCAAATCGCACAAACGAGGCTGCCAATTGACAGCGCCACAACGTGAGATTAATTGCTCACCAAACTCGCCTCTCGCTTGGTCCATATCCATAGTAAAATAACCAAGTAGATTTATAACACGGTGCAACCACAACAAGCAACAAACCATAGAGTAATATAGTAAGAGTTTGCAACAGCTGTTTTTCTTGGACCGGAAACCAAGAAAAGTCACTGGAAAAGTTGGAGCACAGAGTTATACAAACTTGGCAACCCACGCAGAATGAGAAAAATCTTTATTTTAATAAATTTGTGTTTTAATTGCAATCTCTATAAACAGTTTTACTCTAACACTTCATTACATTTTGCTTTATTTCTCTTGTTATCCCTTTTTCTCGATTTAATTATCACAAAAATACTCTCAGTTGATGAGCTTTGTACTTTTGGTTCAATGCGCAAAGGCAAGTGTATGAAAAACGCATTGAGCAACCTAACATACTTCCATTCATCTATCGATAT
Source organism: Phaonia tiefii (assembly GCA_963931995.1). NCBI lineage: Eukaryota > Metazoa > Arthropoda > Insecta > Diptera > Muscidae > Phaonia > Phaonia tiefii. Next base: position 302,852,705 of record OZ008367.1, read on the forward strand.
TTCTCTTTCTTACTTTATCCTGCATGTTTCGCCAATTCTGAGGCTGATCAGCTGTGCGATAGAACCCCCCTGTAACAAACTATAAACTACACACAACCACAATCAGAATATTTCCAAATAACAGTCAGCTTAACTCCCAAGATTTAACGTATGGAGTTAAACGACAATTTCAATTTTTCATAACAACGGCCCAACGAAAGTCACGTAAGCAAAAAGGATGTACAAGTAGAGAAGAAAAAACCGGCGTAATTTGGCAACCCTCGTATAAGAGAACAAAAAAATGAGTGAAGCGCCTCATGTCTCTCTCTTACTCTCTTCGTTGAATATTTCAATACACGAGCAGTTTTGTGATGATATTACAGTATCTAATTATAGAAATTCTAACCATATTTAAATAAAATTACATAAAGTACTAGCTGACCCGGCAGACGTTGTCTTGCATAATATTTCAAGCGATTTGTATGGGAGGTACCACGCCCCTTTGTCCAATTGGACCGAATAGTAAATCTAAACCACCCAGGGCGCCACCCAAACGCATACAAAAAAATTTATTCAAATCGGTCCAGAAGTTTAGGAGGAGTTCAGTCACAAACACACGTGCAGTAGTTTTATATATATAAAGATGTAAAAAGTTTGAAATAATCAAGTTATGTCGCGAGAGTGAAATGCGTTTGAGTGAATCGCGTCGCCTTTTTTTGCTCTCTTCTACGAGAGTTGCCAAATTGCGCCTGTTTTTTCTTCTCTACTTGTACTTCCTCTTTGACGTAAGTATACCAATAACACAGTAATACAAAAAAAAAGTACAAAAACAAAATACTTACGAGTTTGACAACTTAAACGAATAATACCATGGAAAAGAAATGAAATCAGCTGTTCAACCGAGTTTACCTTCTTGTAATTTTACAATGATGGTATCATAGATTAATATTATACGAGATGAGACAACTCATAATTATTTTTTTTACTGAAGGAATCGAACGGCTGGATTTTGGAAATTTTAAATTTAAGATAAGAATTCTGTTGCTGAGGTTCGATAAACAAAGCCGAAATTGTTACTGTGAATGTGCAATTTGTGTAAATATATGAACATCGTGAATGCACAAAATTAAAAATGGAGGATTGTTCGATGTTACATCAAAATAGCTGACAGACGTTCGATTCCTCTCGGAAAAAGCGTAAATTGAAACGTCAGATCCTGGTACAATAATATCTACATGGTAATAGCAGCATGCGTTGTTGTAGTTGTGGGCAGCAACGACAGGCATTTTATTTTTGTTCTATTCGCTGCAGTAGTCAAACTTTACACGAATGCATACCAACAACACAAGACTGGAAAAGAGTACAAAAACAAAATAGATGTGAGTTTGACAGCTGAAGCGAAGTATCACATGGAAAAAAATTAAATCAGCTGTTCAATCGACTTTACCATGTACTTTACTTTTATTAACTATTTTACAACCTCATGAGGTCAGACGTCTTATACATATTAGTTAAACAAACAATTTCAACATATTCTTCCAACTGGCTCTATCCTTCGCCTTTTCTCGCCAGTTGGTAACACCAAGGATACGAAGGGATTCTTCTGCCTGGTCTTTCCAGCGGAGTCTTGGTCGTCCTCTTTTCCTGCTTCCATCGGGTACGTTATTAAAAACCTTTCACGCTGGTTCATTTTCATCCATTCTGATAACATGGCCTAACCAACGCAATTGGCCTAATTTGATTCCCCTAGATATGTCCACGTCAGAATATAGATTATATAGCTCTTGGTTTCAGCGACGTCGGTACTCGCCGTTTTCCCTAACAGGACCATATATTTTACGGAGAATTTTTCTCTCGCATACTCCCAGGTGTTTTTCATCCGCTTGCGATATGACCCGAGTTTCGAAGCTATATGTCAAGACAGGTAAAATGAGAGTCTGATATAGCTGGACTTTTGTCCGTCGAGAGAGGGCTTTGTTCCTAAACTGCTTGCTGAGCCCAAAATAGCATATATTTGCAAGCACATTTCTCCTATCTCCAGGCTGACATTGTTGTCCTTGTTCACGGCGGATCCAAGGTAGACAAATTCATCTACCACTTCAAAATTAAATTGGTTGTCAACGTTCAAGTGCGGATCAAGTCGAGACGTTTGTCTAGTCGTCTTGCCTTCCTTAACAGCAAGACCCACCTTCGCTGATTCCTTTTCGATTCTTGAAAATACTGCAGTAACCGCTCGTAAATTTCGCCCAATGATGACTACGTTGTCAGCATACGCCAGCAACATAGGGCTTTTTGTGTTAATGGTCTTGCTCGTATTTACTGCTCATTATTATCTCCATTATCTCCATTTTCTCATTATTATCTCCATTAAGATGTTGAAGAGATTGCACGAAAGTGTGTCGCCTTGTCTCAGTCCCCGCTTGGTACAGAATTGTTCAGTGAGGTCTTTCCACACTTTCACTGCTGATTTGGTGTTGGTCAATCGACTCTTTCTTCCACTATCATTACCTGCTGATCTTCAGTGGAAGAATCTGAGTGAAGTGGTCTCTCCACATTTTAAGCACACACGGCTTATCAGTCACCAGATTCCCATCCTCGTCCTTGCAGGAGGGCAGCCCATTATTATGTCGGTTATTCGATCTTCTTACCCTCTGGAAAAACTTTCGGTATCAAAGTATACGTAGTCTTCGATTAAATAAAATAATTTAAATGATCTTAGCATGTGTAAGCCATTTTCCAAATTTCAACTTTTGAGTCTCTCCTTGATAACCTTTTCATTCGCAAGAAATGATAACAAAATTTATCTAAGATAACTTTCTTGAAATTGAACATGTGGCAACGTTGTCATTGCTCAAGTCGGAATTTAAGTGGGAAATTGTAATGCCACTTAATATCGCTTAGCTATCCCGTACAAATTAAGCTATAATTAACTTTAGCGGGGTACAAAAAAAACACACTAATTGAATTCACACGAAACGACATTTACGCCGATTGCTTAAAAGTGTATTGTCTCTAAAATTGTGTGGAGGCCTACGTTACAAAAACCTTTTTGTCTCTTCATTGACAACTAATTGTCATTCATTGACAACTAATTAACATTGTCTTGTCTCGTGTAAACGCAGGGTAATGAAACTTTGTTTTCGTTCTAATTTGCGGTTTCTGTCAAAGCCATATGTTTACATAATCATAGTTTAAATAACAAAATTTGGCTGTATTAAAATTATTATTTGGAGTTTAAATTGTGTTTGAATGTTGATCAAAGCTGATTTGCCACTCAAAAATTTGCCCTTGGTGTGGATAAAAAAACCCGTTGTCAGTCCAACATTCCTGAAGCCAATTTGGCCTCCCGCCCAACATCCCTTGTTAAGGGATTTATATTAATGTTTACCTCTTGTTTTTAGGCGATTTCATTGAAAAGCAAGTTCATCTTTTTTTTTGGCGATCGCTTATTCTCACTCTCATGTTCCCTAACTCTCTGACTAATTGACTGACAGTTGTTGTCTCACCAGATATCTCGTGTAGACTTAATGTGCAGTCACTTAAACGCGATAGCCATCCAATGAAATACGGCATCGGCGGCGTTGATTGGTAACAGTAATAATTACAGCAATAGCAGTCATATTTTTCGCATTAATCAGATTTAAATCGGTTTTATCCGGTTATTTGAAGTATGAACGAACGTACGTATTTTTTTTGTCTCAACTCTATCGTACTACAACGACTGCTCGTCGTAATACTAATATTAAGCAGAGTTTCGGGCCTTTTGTCGTAGAGTGACAATTGATTTTCTTAGATGTGCTTGCTGCTTTTTACGATGGGTAGTGCTAATTTTTAGTTCGTGAACGATATTACTTTCTCACCCTTATGTGAATAACAGTTGATGAAGAGTACGACGGGTACTTAATACGATAGGTACTTTTTTTTTTAGTTTGAAGTATTACGATTACTGATCGCGTAACTAACTACTACGAGTATCTGGTTATTCTAGGCGAAAACAGAATGTAAAGTAAATGTTGTCGTAACAGCCCTGACCATGATTAGGTTTTTGGAGGTTTTTTGTTGTGATATCGGGAAATCTTTGCAATTAAAAGTTCGTAATGTATGTTTAGAGTTCGTTGTTCGAATAGTACTGGTTACAATGTTGCGGCGAAAAGTTCACATCACATGGTTGATGTTTAGGAAATTAGCAAGGCGGCGTGTTTTAAACATGCATTATTTAATGTTGTTCTACTGTTAATAAAACATAAATTTTTGACAATTAAGTACGAGTCGAAGTACATTTTACGTTTGTGGCCTTTAATGAACGAATAAATGGCTACGTTTCACGCATATTAATGAGTCGGGGATTTGTGTTGTTCGATGAAGATTACAAATTGCAAGTTGAAACTTTAGAAATGACATGAAAAGTTTAACATATTGAACAACTTAATGGAACAGTTCAAATACGGAAATTGAACAGTTTAAATATTTGAAAATTGTGAGAGGATGTCAGTAGTGTTCATCCGAGATTAAGGGTTCCGACATGTTTGATATGCGTTTCTCTGTGAGCTCATGTTACACGTCATAAATTCACCTGGAGGAGAAAGGTTATATATGCGAATGAGTATATCTCGGAAACGGAGCGTCGAATTGAAAAAATAACCAATTTTTACTAGTTAAAAAAAAATCGCTAAACTAAAATTGTTCAAATAAAAAATCGCTAAAACGTCCACATGTCTTAGCAATTTTTGTTAAAAAAGTGATACGTACTAAAAACATTCATTAGTGAAAACCTCCCATGTGGGCAAAAAAAAATGTTTTTGCGATTGAACGCACCGTTTTTATAGCCAGTTATAGCCATTTTTTGACTTTAGCGATTTTCTTTTTTAGACGATTTTTTGGAAATAAAAATTCTTCCATACAAATTGGACCACTTTCTGGAAAACCCTTAGAAACACGTAAAAATTTGTTATTTTTTCGATTGGACGCTCCGTTTCCGAGATATAGACATCAAGGCGTTTTTTAAACAAATCGTTAAACTAAAATTGTTTTAATAAAAAAATCGCTAAAACGCCCATATGTGTTAGCGATTTTTGTTAAAAAAGTGATGCATATTAAAAACGTTCATTAGTTAAAGCCTCCCATGTAGGAACATTTTTTTTTGCGATTGGACGCACCGTTTTCGAGTTATAGCCATTTTTTGATTTTAGCGATTTTCGTTTTTTGACGATTTTTTGGAAAAAAAAATTCTTCCATACAAATTGGACCACTTTCTGGAAACCCCTTAGAAACACGTAAAAATTAGTTATTTTTTCGATTGGACGCTCCGTTTCCGAGATATAGACATCAAGGCGTTATTTAAAAAAATCGTTAAACTAAAATTGTTTAAATAAAAAAAAATCGCTAAAACGCAAATTTGTGTTAGCGATTTTTGTTAAAAAAAAGTGACACGTATTAAAAACATTCATTAGTTAAAGCCTCCCATGTAAAAAATCATTTTTTTTTGCGATTGAACGCACCGTTTTCGAGTTATAGCCATTTTTTGATTTTAGCGATTGTATTTTTTGGAACAATTTTTTGGAAAAAAAAAATTCTTCCATACAAATTGGACCACTTTCTGGAAAACCCTTAGAAACACGTAAAAATTAGTTATTTTTTCGATTGGACGCTCCGTTTCCGAGATATAGACATCAAGGCGTTTTTTCAAAAAAATCGTTAAAATAAAATTGTTTAAATTAAAAAAATCGCTAAAACGCACATTTGTGTTAGCGATTTTTGTTAAAAAAAAGTGACACGTATTAAAAACATTCATTAGTTAAAGCCTCCCATGTAAAAAAAACATTTTTTTTGCGATTGAACGCGCCGTTTTCCATTTATAGCCATTTTTTGATTTTAGCGATTTTCGTTTTTTGACGATTTTTTGGAAAAAAAAAATCTTCCATACAAATTGAACCACTTTCTGGAAAACCCTTAGAAACTTGTACAAATTAGTTATTTTTTTCTATTGGACGCTCTGTTTCCGAGATATAGACATCAAGGCGTTTTTTAAAAAAATCGTTAAACTAAAATTGTTTAAATAAAAAAAAACGCTAAAACGCAAATTTGTGTCAGCGATTTTTGTTAAAAAAAAGTGACACGTATTAAAAACATTCATTAGTTAAAGCCTCCCATGTAAAAAATCATTTTTTTGCGATTGAACGCACCGTTTTCGAGTTATAGCCATTTTTTGATTTTAGCGATTGTATTTTTTGGAACAATTTTTTGGAAAAAAAAATTCTTCCATACAAATTGGACCACTTTCTGGAAAACCCTTAGAAACACGTAAAAATTAGTTATTTTTTCGATTGGACGCTCCGTTTCCGAGATATAGACATCAAGGCGTTTTTTAAACAACCTTAGAAACTTGTACAAATTAGTTATTTTTTTCTATTGGACGCTCTGTTTCCGAGATATAGACATCAAGGCGTTTTTTCAAAAAAATCGTTAAAATAAAATTGTTTAAATTAAAAAAATCGCTAAAACGCACATTTGTGTTAGCGATTTTTGTTAAAAAAAAGTGACACGTATTAAAAACATTCATTAGTTAAAGCCTCCCATGTAAAAAAAACATTTTTTTTGCGATTGAACGCGCCGTTTTCCATTTATAGCCATTTTTTGATTTTAGCGATTTTCGTTTTTTGACGATTTTTTGGAAAAAAAAAAATCTTCCATACAAATTGAACCACTTTCTGGAAAACCCTTAGAAACTTGTACAAATTAGTTATTTTTTTCTATTGGACGCTCTGTTTCCGAGATATAGACATCAAGGCGTTTTTTAAAAAAATCGTTAAACTAAAATTGTTTAAATAAAAAAAAACGCTAAAACGCAAATTTGTGTCAGCGATTTTTGTTAAAAAAAAGTGACACGTATTAAAAACATTCATTAGTTAAAGCCTCCCATGTAAAAAATCATTTTTTTGCGATTGAACGCACCGTTTTCGAGTTATAGCCATTTTTTGATTTTAGCGATTGTATTTTTTGGAACAATTTTTTGGAAAAAAAAATTCTTCCATACAAATTGGACCACTTTCTGGAAAACCCTTAGAAACACGTAAAAATTAGATATTTTTTCGATTGGACGCTCCGTTTCCGAGATATAGACATCAAGGCGTTTTTTAAACAACCTTAGAAACACGTAAAAATTAGTTATTTTTTCGATTGGACGCCCCGTTTCCGAGATATAGACATCAAGGCGTTATTTAAAAAAATCGTTAAACTAAAATTGTTTAAATAAAACAAATCGCTAAAACGCACATTTGTGTTAGCGATTTTTGTTAAAAAAAAGTGATACGTATTAAAAACATTCATTAGTTAAAGCCTCCCATGTAGGAAATTTTTTTTTTTGCGATTGGACGAACCGTTTTTCAGTTATAGCCATTTTCTTTTTTTTGACGATTTTTTGGAAAAAAAAATTCTTCCGCACAAATTGGACCACTTTCTGGAAATCCCTTAGAAACACGTAAAAATTAGTTATATTTTCAATTGGACGCTCTGTTTCCGAGATATAGACATCAAGGCGTTTTTTAAACAAATCGTTAAACTAAAATTGTTTTAATAAAAAATCGCTAAAACGCCCATATGTGTTAGCGGTTTTTGTTAAAAAAAAAGTGATGCGTATTAGAAACGTTCATTAGTTAAAGCCTCCCATGTAGGAAATTTTTTTTTTCGATTGGACGCTCCGTTTCCGAGATATAGACATCAAGGCGTTATTTAAAAAAATCGTTAAACTAAAATTGTTTAAATAAAAAAAATCGCTAAAACGCAAATTTGTGTTAGCGATTTTTGTTAAAAAAAAGTGACACGTATTAAAAACATTCATTAGTTAAAGCCTCCCATGTAAAAAATCATTTTTTTTGCGATTGAACTCACCGTTTTTGAGTTATAGCCATTTTTTGATTTTAGCGATTGTATTTTTTGGAACAATTTTTTGAAAAAAAAAAATTCTTCCATACAAATTGGACCACTTTCTGGAAACCCCTTAGAAACACGTAAAAATTAGTTATTTTTTCGATTGGACGCTCCGTTTCCGAGATATAGACATCAAGGCGTTATTTAAAAAAATCGTTAAACTAAAATTGTTTAAATAAAAAAAAAATCGCTAAAACGCAAATTTGTGTTAGCGATTTTTGTTAAAAAAAGTGACACGTATTAAAAACATTCATTAGTTAAAGCCTCCCATGTAAAAAATCATTTTTTTTGCGATTGAACGCACCGTTTTCGAGTTATAGCCATTTTTTGATTTTAGCGATTGTATATTTTAGAACAATTTTTTGGAAAAAAAAAAATTCTTCCATACAAATTGAACCACTTTCTGGAAAACCCTTAGAAACACGTAAAAATTAGTTATTTTTTCGATTGGACGCTATGTTTCCGAGATATAGACATCAAGGCGTTATTTAAAAAAATCGTTAAACTAAAATTGTTTAAATCAAAAAAATCGCTAAAACGCAAATTTGTGTTAGCGATTTTTGTTAAAAAAAAGTGACACGTATTAAAAACATTCATTAATTAAATCCTCCCATGTAAAAAAACATTTTTTTTTGCGATTGAACGCACCGTTTTCGAGTTATAGCCATTTTTTGATTTATTTGATTTTCTGTTTTTTGACGATTATTTGGAAAAAAAAATTCTTCCGCACAAATTGGACCACTTTCTGGAAATCCCTTAGAAACACGTAAAAATTAGTTATTTTTTCAATTGGTCGCTCTGTTTCCGAGATATAAACATCAAGGCGTTTTTTAAAAAAATCGTTAAACTAAAATTGTTTAAATAAAACAAATCGCTAAAACGCACACTTGTGTTGGCGATTTTTGTGAAAAAAGTGATGGACCACTTTCTGGAAAACCCTTAGAAACACGTAAAAATTAGTTATTTTTCAATTGGATGCTCTGTTTCCGAGATATAGACATCAAGGCGTTTTTTAAACAAATCGTTAAACTAAAATTGTTTTAATAAAAAAATCGCTAAAACGCCCATATGTGTTAGCCGTTTTTGTTAAAAAAGTGATACGTTTTAAAAACATTCATTAAAAACATTCATTCCCATGTAGGAATTTTTTTTTGCGATTCGACGCACCGTTTTTCATTTATAGCCATTTTTTGATTTTAGGGTTTTTTTTGACGTTTTTTCGGAAAAAAAATTCTTCCATACAAATTGGACCACTTTCTGGAAAACCCTTAGAAACACGTAAAAATTAGTTATTTTTTCAATTGGACGCTCTGTTTCCGAGATATAGACATCAAGGCGTTTCAGTGATATTTTTTTCGAAAAATTTTAGTTCAGTGATTTTTTTAAAAAAGTGTTGGCTAAAGCGTCCTGCGGAGGTATTTTTTTTATTTGTGCGATTGGACGCACCGTTTCCGAAGTATAGCCATTTTTTACCGATTTTCTTTGGAGGCACCGTTTCCGAGTTATATCCATTTTTTAGCGATTTAAAAAAATCACATGAGGTGTTAGGGGACACCCGGTTGGAACGAAGTTCCTTTTGCTATATATTATGTACTAGTACTAGTAATTTAAATGGATCTTTAAGAAAAGATACTTTTTGTAAAATTATAAACTTTTTTTAAAAGATTTTTTTTTAGAATTTGTTTTTTAAAAAAAGTATATTTTTAGGTCCTATTTGTAAGAATATATATTATATTTTCCCGAAAAGATAATTTTTTAAATAGGGGTACTTCTTTTATTTAAAGCTTATGTTTTTTTAAGAAAAGGTACTATTTTTTAAAAGAGGTACTTCCTGTAAGAAAAAGACATGAGTATGATTATTTTACAAAGAAGTAGTTTTTAAGAACAGGTACTTTTTGAAGAAGTGGTACTCTTTTTAGGAAAGGTTATTTTTTTAAGAAAATGTAATTATTTTCAAAAAGGCTACTTATCTCAAGAAGAGAAAAGAAAAGGTTTTTTTTTTTATTTTTCCGAAAAGGTACTTTTAAGAAAAGGAATTTTTGTAGGAAAAGGTATTTTTTTTAAGAGAGGGGAATTTTTTAGAATTGGTCGTTTTTTCAAGAATAGGTAAATTCTTAAGAGTAGGTACTTATGTATCTCAAGAAAAGTTATTTTGTTTCACAAAAAAGATACTCTTTAAAGAAAAGGTAGTTTTTTAAGAAAAGGGAATTTGTTGTAAGAATATTTACTTTTTTTAAGGAAATGCACTTCTTTAAGATAAGGTATTTTTTTTAGAAAAGGTACTTTGTTTAAAAATATGAATAGCTATTTTTTTTTTGAGAAAATTTACTTTTTAATACTTTAAAATACTATGGGGCACCTACACTATCGATTTCAATGGCAAAAAAGTGGTTTACTGACTTTCGTTGTGGTCGCACAAGTACATGTGACGCTGTAAGTGCTGGACGGCCAATTAAGGCCAATACACCCGAAAATGTCGAAAAATTCCACGATATGGTGTTGGTCGAAAAGTGCGTGAGATTGTTGATGCCAAAGGAATTTCATATGGCAGTGTGGTTTCGATTTTAAATGATCAGTTGGGTTTAAGAAATCTGTCTGCAAGATGGGTGCCGCGTTTGCTCTCAATTGACCATAAACGTAATCGTGTGACAACTTCAAAGGATTGTTTGGAGTTGTTTAATTGGGCTACGAAGTGGCACCTCATCCGCCATATTCCCCGGATTTAGGACCCAGTGACTATTTCTTATTTCCAAACCTAAAGAAATGGCTCGGTGGAAAGAATTTAGCTCCAACGATGAAATTATTGATCAAACAAATGCCTATTTTATGGACCTCGAAAAATCCTATTTTTTTGGAAGGGAAGTGTATTGAGCTATTGTGCTGTATTGATTACATACATGGGGCAAATGAATTATATGACAATTATAATTTGTAGTTAAATTTGAATTATCTATACAAATGCAAATACAAAAAAGTATAAATACCATTGGCAATTGTACTTATTTTCAAAGCATTTCCTTCACATCTGGCTGTTATGGTTTTCAAATATATTATACAGTACAGGTTTATGAATTTGAAAATACCACAAGGCAATACCTATTGAAGCCACAAACCTCTACATATGAAATACTTTAAAAGCAGAATTGCCAACAGTCAAACAAGTTCAATATAATTAAAAGCATTCCCATATTTTATTACAATTGGCGTCCGATTTCACAACCTGCATTTGCATTGCCTGTGCAAATGCAAATTCAATATTTTTTAATTGCCATTGCGAACAATGGTAATTCTTGTTCATTTGCATTAGATAAAGTAATGCAAATTAAAAAAACCCATGTATGATTGATTATGTAGAAAAAAATTTAAAAAAAAAAAATTGTGTTTCATTCAAAAAGTCACGGATTTACTGATCCGTCTTCGTATATAGCTAAAAGACGATGATAGCTGGCTTGTAAAGAAAGCAGGCTTGGCATATCATAGATCATAGAACAAATTAGAATCGAGAAACAATTTCTCTCACCTAACGTTTCATTCCACACTCTTCGTCGTAGGTTTGTGCAAATGGGAGATATTCTGCGAAAATTAACGTACACCAGGCGGTGTTACAAGAACTGTTGACTTAACTTTTTCATGTTGTTTTGGTATCGAACTGTGAAATTTAAATGTATTTTGCACTTTTTTGTTGACTTTTATCATTGGTTTACATCTGTGTTGTATTTAACACAACTATTTTCAAGGGTTTCGATGAGACAGCTGATCAAGTTAGTATTTGGAGAACAAATAGAGAAGATGCTATCAAAGAAGAAGCGGTGTAAGGTGACTGGGTTGCGTGGTGTGATTTTCATATTTTTGCTGCCACGTGTCAAGCCAAATGTACAAAACCATACAAACCACATTAATTGGGAGTACATTTTGCCAATTTAATCGATTAAAAAATGGCTAGTCAGCGAAAAAATCCAAATGTAATGAACTGTTAGAGTAAAAGTATTTGGTTAGATCCCAATTAACACGCAAATTGTTTAAATTAAAGATTGCTCACATTCTCTATATGTTTTCCACGTAGTCCATGGTCTTCGTTAGTAAAAAAACAGCTGTGGCAAACTCTTGTTAGTATATCACACTATGGCTATTTTGCCACACAAACACGAAATGCGATTGTTGTTGCTTTGTTGGATGTTTTGCACTAATGCATCTATCTGGTATTATTGAAGCAATGCATTTCAACATCCAACGTTTACATGCAACAAAGCCAATGAGGTTACAATTAGTGAGAGAATGAACTTCTCTATTCTAGATTTACTCTACGATTTCGATTATGAATTGAAAAATAAAACAAAACGTGCTAGTATCTTCTGTAGAATAAAACTAAACCTTTTTTTAAATTATTTTGCAAATATATTTCTCTATATTTGTTCTTTTTCGTTACATTTCCATTCACAGTGAGTGATAACACACATGGTACAAATTAATTATGCGCAATTATAATTCGTGGTTTAATTTGAATTATTTTGCGAATTTAAAACAACTTAAATTTTAATTATTTTAAAAGTATTTGCTTGATTGCTGGGAATTTTGGTTTTAAAGTATTTTATATGACAGGTTTGTGGGTTTGATAAGGAATGGGAGGCAAGTCCAATCAAAGCCACAAACATATACATACATTGTATACAATACTTAAAACAAAAATTGCCAGCAATTAAACCAATTCATAAAAATGTTTACTTCTTGAGTAAACACAATAAAAAATTGATTGTTGTGAAGTTTTCCAATAACAAAAAAAAAAGCAAGAGAGTCTTTGTGAACGGCGAACCCAAATTAAACAAAACGGATGAATTGAAAGCTGTTTATATTAATAACCCTGCAGTTCAATGATGTACTTTAGTATAACCGGGTGTATGGAGTCAGAGTTGGAGTTCAGAAAATTTGACCAGAGTCGGAGTAGGTGTTGGAGTCGTTTTTGCAGTCGGAACCCGAGTTAACAAAATTACAATAAATTTGTGGAATTGCAAAATGGAAACAGATGAAAGAATATAATACCTCGAAGATGTCAATTATGTGGAATAACAGTGTCATAGTGACATGCGAAATCGGGAAAGGAAAGTGTCTTTCGACCAACTATCGGTAACCACAGTCTACACGATACCACCCCCGACAATGGAATAAAACCGATAGACATCGCCGCTGCGAAGAACATGGTAGTTAGTAGCACACGATTCCAGCATAATAAGATGTATAAGTCGACCTGGATATCTTCCGATCTGTTGAAGAAGAACCAGATTGATCACATGGTAATAGATGGCGGACACTCTTCTAGTGTAATGGATGAACGTGTGAATCGTGGTGCCAATATCGACTCGGATCATTACCTGGTGGCTGCGACGCACAAGACTGAGCAGGGTGAAAAACTTACGAAGCCGAACACAGGAAAAGCTAGATATTGACAAGCTACAAATACCGGAGATATCAAAGTCCTATCGACGGAAACTCTCCCTCCTGCTAGAGCAGAAAACCCCCTCCCGAAGACCCAGATGCGCAGTGGAAGCACATCTCCCGTTCTTTGGAAACCGCTGCAAGGACTGAACTTGGCTATCAAACACCGCAGAAGGATAATCCACGGTACGACGAAGAATGTCGCATTGCAACTGATGAAAAAGACGCTGCACGTATGGCAACGAAACAGTCAGTTACAACGCGTGCTGCGAGTGAGCGGTACAAGAGGCTGAGCAGGGAGGAAAATCAACTATTTCGGCGGAAAAATGGCAGTGGGAGTAGAGGGACAGTGAAAAACCGAAATGTGCAGGATGAATGGTGAATCCCGAAAATTTTTCCAGAGGGTAATATAAACGGAATATAAAATACCCGCATTTGAACTTCCGTCAGTTAATGGGATGCAATTACAGTTGACGGAAAAGGTCAAGTATGTGGGAATAATTCTCGACAGAAAACTGTCTTGGAAACCGAATGTGGAAGAGAGGGTGAAAAAGGCGTCTGTTGCCCTTTACTGGTGTAAAGGGCCGATAGAAAGGCGCTGGGGTCTGTCTCCTAAGATCACCATGTGGATTTATACGGCAGTAGACAGACCAATACTTCTCTATGGCATCGTAGTTTGGTGGAGGTCCCTCCAAAACAAATATATTGTGAATTCCTTGATGAAAATTCAAAGATCAGCTCTGATTAGCGTTAGTGGGGCAATGTGCACGACGTCAGGCGCTGCACTTAGTGCTATCCTGAACATCTGTACTCCTGATATCATGGCCGAATCGGCAGCCGCTACATCCCTGATGAGAATCAGAGATTGTGGCGTTTTGATATCGGGGCATTCCGGACACGCTGAATTACTATACCGGATCAACTCTATTCCCGAAAAAACGGACTAGTGTATCCCCTACCTTCTACCAGCGACAAATCTAAGGACTTCTATTCCGAACAGGAATACCTGGGAAAAGTCACTGGAAGGGGACACCAGTATGGGGTCCATTCACACCAGGCTATGGGGTCCATTCACCGGACCTAAATGTAAATATCTCCTTCAAGCTGTCTGATTACTGTAGTCTATTTCAGGCGGAAATTACCGCCATACTGGAGGTTGCTGAACTAGTGAAAATAGTGTCGCAACCCTCCGGAGAATATGTATCTACACAGACAGCAAGGCTGCCATAAAATCCCTGGAAGCCATGTTTGCTACGTCCCTGATGGTGAAAGAATGCCACTCATCACTTAGGGTGATGGCAGATTATTTTGACATCAGGCTCAACTGTGTACCGGGACACAGCGACATTCCAGGCAATTGCGTAGCGGATGCGTTAGCTAGACAGGGTACTACGGCACAGGTTCTTCCGGCAAAAGAAGGTGTTAGTATGCCAATCTCTACCTGTTAGTATGCCAATCTCTAGAATGTGAAAGAATGCCACTCATCACTTAGGGGATGGCAGAGTATTTTGACATCAGGCTCATCTGGGTACCGGGGCACAGCGACATTCCAGGCAATTGCATAGCGGTTGCGTTAGCTAGACAGGGTACTACGGCACAGGTTCTTCCGGCAAAAGAAGTTGTTAGTATGACAATCTCTACCTGCCGTTTGCAGATCAGGCAGTGGGCCGATAATATGTTCAAGGACAAGTGGAGACTTACTTCAACTTGCAAACAAGCCAGGGTCCTCTGGCCACAGGTGGACAGGAAGAGGACTAGGCAACTACTTACATAACTTGCCGAGAGGCAGGTTATCCACAATGATAGGAACACTTACGGGACATTGTCTTATAGGAAATCACGCCCTAAGATTGGGACATAGAAACTCTACTCTCTGTAGATGCTGCATGGAAGAGGACGAGGAAACCACGAAACACCTTCTCTTGGATTGCCCTGCTCTGGTAGGACTGAGAAGTGGGATATTCGGAGCACATTTAGTTAGCACCGTATCCCTACAGAATATTCCTGTAGGTCTTATAGACAAATTTATTGAAAGGGCAAATTGGCTGGACAACTAGTCAATAGTTGCTATGGCGGAAACTGCAGGTATCACAATGGACTTATTTAGCCTAAGTGTGCTAGACAGCGTGCTGTCTTGCAGCCTTTTCAACCAACCAAGTAATAACTGGAAATTAGTTAGGACCATAATAACCATGTCTGGTTAGATATAAGCAACAGTTACATATTCATACACATACATATGTACCTTTCATATTCCATAAAACACCGACAGCTTTAACTTCTGCTTACGCTTCAACTGTAGGATGACCAATTATGGTGACAATGGAGGTTAATGACATATAAACATCCCAAATGCTTGTATGAAAGAGACGTCAACAAATAATATTCCCAGCTTTGTATCATATATAATTTAATCTAAATCAGTATTCGAAACTGAATGATATTTTTTATATTTCACCATCATTCTCAGTTCCATTTATGTTGCTGACAAGCAGCATTTTGTGACTCACACAAAAATTTTGCATAAATTGGGCATTCAAATTTAAATTATTCAAATTCAATTTGACAGGTCAAAATAAAATAAAAAAAAACCAATGCTCAATTTCATAGTAAGCCATTCTCCTTTTAAATGATTTAAATCTCATTTTATATGAAAATGTTCTATGAGCCTTCAAATGACGGGTGTGAAACACTATTCACCTTTGATTTGTTTGTTAATATGTACAACTAATTTTGAGATGACTCAAATGTATAAATCGCATAAAAAATTTCAAATTCAACCTAATTCTGTCAAAAAAGGATTTGTAAACCCCATCAATTGTTTATCGAAAAAATTAGCCAAAAATTTGGTTCTATAGAATTATGAGAGATTCTGAGAAATTATTTTCCAATATAAACAAAATACTTTGCATCTTATGACGTCAGAAGTCATTCAAAGAAAGAGACATAAAATAATTATTAAATTCTAAATAAAACCAATACAGGATTATTCTAGTTTTAACTATACTGAAATATTGGACGATTTTTCAAAGAAATGACATTTATTCAAATATCCTAAAAATTCTGTTGACTTTACATTTGTGGGCACACTTATGAGCCTGAGTGTGATTTTACAACCCTGTTCGGTAGATCCAGAGGCGTTACGTCAAATCACACGGTAACATGAATATTGTAATATTTATTTAGTAATTAACTTCTGTTACCGAATTGTAGAAACTTTAAAATCGTGACTGTTAAAATTTAACACTGAGCATGAAATCAATGTAATCAAAAGAGTGTATATGTATATATTTTTGTAAATAAATGGTATATTAATTCACAGATTTTAATTTAATTTAAAAATTTTATAATTATTGGTTAACTATAATGATACTTTGTATATTCAACATGTGAGTGGTGATATGTATGGGTGATCTGCAATTTAATCAGTAGGAAGTGCGAAGCATTGTAATTAACACCTTTTTGTACTACAATTAAATCAACACTGCACACTGGGACAGATTTAAAAAATGACCGGTCAAAATTCCAAAAATCGAAGCAGTAATCCAGATAAAATAAGTGACTTAAGCAGTTGCCAATTAACCACTGAGATCAAGAATTAACTGTTTTGAAGGTTCCATGCACGTTGCTGATCAGCCAAGGAGCCCAAAGTTGAGTATTGTTTCAATACATGCATGCAGGCTAATTTTGGGTTATTTTTAGGAGATGTGTGTTATATGAAGGTTATGTTTCTGGTTGTTTTAAACTTTTTTTTTATTTATTTTGTGTTATGAGAGCTACGAAATTGTATATTAAGTTAATTTAATTTACTTAAGGTTTCTAGTTCAATTGCAATGAAAGTAATTGACTAAAAATATTACATGTTTTAATCTTTCGTGGACCGACAAAAATTATGATCAACTGGGATCAGAGCGCGATTTTCACTTCTGAACACTTCAGACCCTAACCGAAGTCAGTGATTTTATTTCGTTACCCTTTACTACCATTTGCTGAAGAAAAATTTTTTTTAAACTTTGGTCCAGTTTTTTTATTTCATATTTAAATATAAAATACTTGTGTAAAAATTAATTTCTTTCAGTGTAAAGTTAAATACATTACTCTGTCGGAATTTAGGTCTGGCAACACCATAAAATGTCGAACGAATTTTTTTAAACGAAGATTTTTTTTTTGTGGTCCCAAATAAATCTTGTATGGTTACGAAACAAACTTCTCAAACTTTTTATTTATTTTATAATTCCTAATAAATTTGGTAGAAAAGTTTAAAACGTTAAACCTTGTTAAGAAACGAAATTTTATGTGAAAAGGTAAAATTACACATGCTCTTCCCTCCGTTAGGTTAGTTATCGAAATCCTGATCGAAAAATGTTGGCCAAAAATGAAATCGGGCCATCCAAAAACCTATGAAACGATACCCATAACGTTTTTTTTTTAAATTTAAACCCCCCCCCCCCTCACTATAACTCCATCTCCCTCCAACCAATGGAAAAAGCAATGCCACAAATGAGCTCAGCACCGTCAAAAACCTACCGACTAATGAGTTTGACACGAATAAAGTCAAAAACAACGACGTTATTAAGTTTGTCCGGTCATTTTTTAAATCTATCCCAGTGTGCACTGTAAATATTTAACACTTCTGTCGAGCTAGCATGATCTTTTAATAGGCATGTTTTTTCTTTGTCCGTCATTTTATATTAAGTACAAGTTATAGTATATGGCAGCATTTTTTTTCATCTAAATGGAAGACATTGGTTGATTGTCATCATGTAAAATGTTAATTTAAAATGATGCCAAGTCACTTTTGTTGTTTGTTACTAGCTCTGTTCGATAACTCGAAAATTTGTACAAATTTGGACAGTTCGATGTTAGAGATCTTGCAAATTTTGGCCAACAAAAATTTGCACGATTGAACAGCTGTTCGAAATCAGCTGTTTCATGTAAACAAACAAAGGTGAAAAAAATTGACAAGGGCAGAAATATGTATAAACAAATTTTTTAATATTTTGTTTAATATATCACTGAAATTTATATAGAAAATGGAAAACAATAATGTGTAGTGACATTCACCAAATCATGGTGAACCGACGACGTCATAATTGGACAACTGTGGTAGTAGATATCAAAGACGATCAATAAGTAGACGACCAGAAGTTGTGCGCAATTTGGCAACTCTCGTAAAAGAGAACCCAAAAAATTCACGATTCACTCAAACGAATTTCTCTCTAGTGTCATATCTGGTTTATTTCATACTTTTTGCATACTTCGTGCAATTTTACTTAAACATGGATGGAATTTCTATAGTTAGTTAGATACATTTTTTTATTGACTATTTTACAACCTCATGAGGTCAGACGTCTTACACATATTAATTAAACAAACAAATTAAACAAATTTCAACATATTCCTTCAAGTGGCTCTATCCTTCGCCTTTTCTCGCCAGTTGGTGACACCAAGGATACGGAGGGATTCTTCTGCCTGGTCTTTCCAGCGGAGTCTTGGTCATCCTCTTTTCCTGCTTCATGTCGCATTAAAGTACAACTAGCAAAAATTATTTCCTGAAATGAAACCTAAACTTTATTTAAAAAAAATAAACTTTTCGCTACGGCGTTCAAGTCCAGCTGATAATTTTAATTAACATTTCGTTTCTTCTCCTTTGTTGTAAAAGTTATTGTGCCCTCTGTAGTTTTTGTGTATATTGGTTGGTTTAAAAGGCTGCAAGACAGCACGCTGTCTAGCACACTTAGGCTAAATAAATCCATTGTGATACCTGCAGTTTCCTCCATAGCAACTATTGACTAGTTGTCCAGCCAATTTGCCCTTTTAATAAATTTGTCTATAAGACCTACAGGAGTATCCTGTAGGGCTACGGTGCTAACTAAATGTGTTCCGAATATTCTACTTCTCAGTCCTGCCAGAGCAGGGCAATACAAGATAAGGTGTTTCGTCGTTTCCTCGTCCTCTTCCCTGCAGCATCTACAGAGGGTGGAGTTTCTATACCCCAATCTTAGGGCGTGTTTTCCTACAAGACAATGTCCAGTAAGTGTTCCTATCATTGTGGATAACCTACCACTCGGCAAGTTAAGTTGTTGCCTAGTCCTCTTCGTGTCCACCTGTGGCCAGAGGACCCTGGCTTGTTTGCAAGTTGAAGTAAGTCTCCACTTGTCCTGGAACATATTATCGGCCCACTGCCTGGTAGAGATTGGCATACTAACACCTTCTTTTGCCGGAAGAACCTGTGCCATAGTACCCTGTCTAGCTAACGCATCCGATACGCAATTGCCGGGATTGTCGCTATGTCCCGGTATCCAGATGAGCCTGATGTCAAAATACTCTGCCATCGCCCTAAGTGATGAGTGGCATTCTTTCACAGTCAGGGACATAGCAAACATGGCTTCCAGGGATTTTATGGCAGCCTGGCTGTCTGTGTAGATACATATTCTCCGGAGGGGTGTGACACTACTTTTTAGTAGTTCAGCAACCTCCAGTATGGCGGTAATTTCCGCCTGAAGTACACTACAGTGATCATGCATCTTGAAGGAGATATTCACATTTAGATCCGGTGAATGGACCCCATAGCACTTGCTCGTCCCACTTTGATCCATCCGTGAAAAATCTGATACTATTGGTGTCTCCTTCCAGTGACTTTTTCCAGGTATTCCTGTTCGGAATAGAAGTCCTTAGATTTGTCGCTGGTAGAAGGTAGAATACAGTAGTTCGTTTTTATGGGAATAGAGTTGATCCGGTGTAGTAATTCAGCGTGTCCGGTATGCCCCGATATCAAAACTCCACAACCTCTGATTCTCATCAGGGATGTAGCGGCTGCCGATTCGGCTATGATATCAGGAGTACAGATGTTCAGGATAGCACTAAGTGCAGTACCTGACGTCGTGTCCATTGTTCCACTAACGCTAATCAGTGCTGATCTTTGAATTTTCATCAAGGCATTCAGAATATATTTCTTTTGGAGGGACCTCCACCAAACTACGATGCCATAGAGAAGTATTGGTCTGACTATTGCCGTATAAATCCACATGGTGATCTTAGGAGACAGTCCCCAGCGCTTTCGTATCGCCCCTTTACAACAGTAAAAAGCAGATACTTGACCTTTTCCGTCAACTGTAATTGCACCCCATTAACTAACTGAAATGCGGGTATTTTATATTTCCGAGAGAAGAAGATAAGCTCGGTTTTAAGTGGGTTCAGCGATAGTCCGTTGTTAGCGGTCCAGTTCGAAATCAGACTAAGCAGGCTGGTTGTACGAATGCTAAGTAAATTGAGGTTTCTACCAGTGCAGATGATAGCAATATCATCGGCAGAGGCAAAGACCTGGCATTCGGCTCTGTCCAATTCAAGAAGAACTTCATTGACAGCAGTTAATCATAATAGTGGAGACAGAACTCCCCCTGCGGTGTCCCATGTTAACGTTCCTAAAAATTGTAACACCACCCCATTCAGGTTTGACGGATCTATCCACCTGAAGCTTCCCAATTAAGCGTGCCACTAAGCAGTCGACTCCTAGATTCTGTAACGACCTAAGAATCGCCGAAGGTTGAATGTTATTGAAGGCTCCCTCGATGTCCAGGAAGGTCCGTAGAGCGAAGACCTTATTCTCAAGAGAGTTTTCTCTTATGCTGACAGAGTTACTTACTTTACATAAAAACAGGTTTGCCAATACATTCTATGAACGAATTGGGGAGAACATCTCACAACCAGTGAGCTGTGCGCTTTCTTGTTTTATACTCACTGATTGGGACCTAAAATTTTACACCGGTTCCGAAAGGTGTTTTGAGAAGCTTTTTCATAGCGTTGCCGCCACTATGCGAGGTGACCGCCGCCGAAAGAAATTTAAGGAGGTCAGAGCAGAAATTGAACCCGGGATCTGATGTACAAGAGGCGCGCATACTAACCATTGCACCAGCGACGCCCACTTACTTACTTAGGTGGCCTCAAACAACTCAGGTGGGTCACTGGCCTTACAAAATGAGGATGACATGTTTCTCCCACCGGCTCGATCTTTAGCTTTTCTCTACCCATTGGTAACATCAAGCTCTCGCAGGCAATATTACACCTTGTCTTTCCATCGAAGTCTTGGTCGTCCTAGTTTTCGATGTCCTTAGTGTACGTCTGTGGCCGTCAGTGGTGCAATGGTAGTGTGTGCGAATCTTGTACTTGAGAGCGTGGGTTCGATCCCTGCTCTGACCACCTTACATTTCTTTCGACGACAGTCACGTGGCTTAGTGACGCCGATACTATCCAGTACTTAGCCATGAAAAGCTTCTCAAAATACCGTTCGGAACAGGTATAAAACTGTAGGTTCCAATCAGTGAGTGTAAAATTATAAAGCGCACAGCCCACTGATTGTGAGATGCTCTCCCCTATCCCTTCATGAAATGTACTGATCCTTTCTACTGACATGGCCTAGCCAGCGTAAACGCGCCACTTTAATACGCATAACTACGTCGATTTCGGGATACAGATTATATAGCTTGTGGTTCATCCGTCGTCGATATTGCCCGTTTTTTATTATAGGACCATACATTTTTCGAATAATTATTCTCTCAAAGACTCCTAGAGGTGTTTCGTCAGCATGCGATATGCCCCAGGATTCTGCGCCATAAAGCAAGACAGGTTGTATGAGAGTCCGATATAGTTGGATCTTCGCTTCCCGAGAGAGGGTCTTATCTCTGAAGTGATTGCATGTTGTAAGCACAATTCTCTGTCAGATTTCTAGGCTGACGGTATTGCTTATGTTCACGACAGACCCGAGGTAAATAAATTCTTCCAGTACCTCGAAATTTTAACGGTTATCAACGTTCTGCCTTTCATCAAATCGGGTGTATGTTCTGCTTGTCGAAATCATTAATTTCGTCTTATCCTCGTTTACTTCAAAACTCACATTTGGTGGTTCCTTCTCAGTTCTCGAAAATAATGCAGTAACTTCTCGCAGATTTCGCCTATTGACGTTTAAATCATCAGCATACACGAGCAGCATGTGACTTTTGCTGCTGATACTTTTATTCGTATTAACTGCAGTTTTTATCACTATGATCTCAATTAATATGTTGATGAGATCGCATGATAGAGTGTCGCCCTGCCTGAAAACTCGCCTGGTACTAAAAGGTTCGGCGAGATCTTCACCAATCTTTACTGAGAATATCGTGTCTGTCAGTGTCATTCTACAAACACGTGTCAGTTTAGCAGGAATTTTTCCCGGTACAATTTTCCCCGTATCGAGGTCAAACGCAGCCTTATAATCTACAAAGAGGTGTTAGGTGTAGATTTGTTTTTCGTGAGTTTTCTCCAGGTTTTGAATATGATCTGGTGCATGCACCTTTCCAACTCATATCCACCAGCCTTAAACAGCTTAGCCGGTAGTCCGTCAGTACCAGCGGCTTTGTTGTTCTTAAGCCGGGAGATTGCAGTTCTAATTTCGCTTTGGCTAGAAGGGGGGCAGTCAATGCCATCGTCCTGTATTTACTCAAGACCCTCATTTATATTGAAGTCTCCTGAGACAAGTAAAGCAATTAATCTCTCGGTATTCCCGACATACTCTGCACATCTGTGACAAGATTCCCGTTCTTATCTATACAAAAGGTGGGCCCTGACCCATTTTGTACTTTTCGGTAGAATTTCTGGGCCTTATTCTTCTCCTTATACCGCTCTGTCTGTACGCGCAGCGTTCTTTACATCACTTGCCATGCGACACTCACCATCGTACGGTCTCTGCAGCAGTTTTCAAAGAGTGGGAAATATACTTACACTGTGCTTCAGGATCATGAGGCGGGCGCTGTGTTCTGCGCCAGTATCTGAGTGACATTCTCTTGTAATTGCAGCTCTCCGATGCTGCCCGATGCCGATTCTAAATTTTTCTTTCAGTTGGTAATTTCTAACCCCAGGAATTATGGGTTGATTAATTTGACAGCTCAAGTGATCGAAAACGTTGCGCTACGTTTTATAAACTGTCCATTAAATAACGTAACTCAACGCAGGTAGTCACAGAACGGCTGTAAAGTTATATATATATGAAAGTTATATCGGTCAAAAAAAAGTTATACGTGAATCTATATATATATCGATTTGAAGTTAGTAAGCATCGTATAGGGGAAATTTTAATTTCAGCCACTAGCGAGTCTAGCCTTTTTCCTTTATATCGCATTTCCATGGGCATGGCCACTTGACGAAAGCGCTCGCCATGTTCATCCGACTCTGAGACGAGCTGCTTGCTAAAGTATTCCAGATGGTGATACAAGAAGTGAATTTTGAGACACATGGTCACTCCAAGTTTCTAGTAGTATTGCACCATCTTGGTCAGAAGAGCGGGGTAATTGTGTGCTCGCTTACTTCCCAAAAAATATCGTATGACTTTCTTCACTGCCCTACACGCAATGTACATAATCATAACCGTCTGAAGCGTCTTTAAATTCTTTTGATTTTATCAGCTTCCATATATCGGGCCCATTCACAACACCTTCCTTCAAATTTTGCTTCGCTGATTCGTGGGAAAATATTTTTCAAACAATCGAGAAATTTCGTTTGACATGGAGAGGGGGCATGAAGACGTTCTCCATTGGCACGAGTGGATTATTTACGAAGTTGTGTCCTTTCTCCCTTGAATCTTGAGTTAGCCAGTCGTGCGTTTGGTATTGGTTTAATTTATATCGGGTATTCCAGAGACGCAAGAAACACATGTGTTTCGTATAGACTCCCTGGATATCTCTTAGCATCGCCACGACATTCACAACTGATCCGCCATATGTGATCAGTTTAGCAAACTTTATCCAAAATTATTTTCATGGAATCGTATGTTTCAGTCGTATCTGTGCTGTAGCCAATGGGAATGCTTGGTTTTTTATTATGTTTATGTAGCAAAACGACTTTTAAGCTTGATTCCGATGAACATTCGCCAACCCGCTGCGACGTAATTAATGCCCACACCGCCAACACTTTTTTTGTATCGTGACAATAAACAAATGTGTTCTCTTCGTTGAGTCTGAAGTAACGTTTGAATAGCAATTGACTTCTTCGATATACGATTACTTTCACATTGGGCTGCAAATTGTTGCCTTCATTCAAAAGCTGGACAATTTTTTCTGCTTCACGTTGAGACAAGTTTAATTCTCCTACAGTCTTGTTCATTCTAACCTGTGAAATAGGAATTATTTTGGTTTTGGTTCATATGTAGGAGGAGTTCGATTGATCCATTGGTACAAGAGAAAAATAACTATCTCTATCAGTAGAGCGATTCAGTAACTTTTAGCGAACCGAAAATCGCTAAGCTACTTAACGATTTTTGTCGCTTGCAGTAACGGTTGTGCGACTCATACTTAACGATAGTAAACAGCTGACTTTTTGTGTTTACTGAAATTGATATTAAGTGGCAGCTCTGTCCATGTAAATGTCAAAATATACGAAAAGCATAAAGAGGAATCGAAAAAAACAAACAAATTTCTGTAATAAAATTGAATTTGTTAGTTTATAAACGTTTTAACAATGTAAGTATAAACGTTTTTTTGTTATTAGTGAATAATATAGTTTTTAGAATGACTACAAATCCAAGTGGGAAACGGAGCCGCGCCTCGCCGGAGCAACTGGTTTCTATGACAAAACATATCCTAAATATTCGAAAGCCATTTTTAAACGAACAGTTATTAAAAAATTACAAAATTTAAAAAATTTTTTTTTGGTTTTGTTGATCTTAACAACACAAAAATAGTTGCCGTTAATTTTGCGATAGTCGAATCGCTAACTTCAACAGCTGTTTTAGCGATAGCGAATATCGTTATCCATGGTAGAATGAGAAGGTAAAGTCGGTAGACAGCTGTTTTTAATTTTTTCTCGTTGTTTAGTTGGCCACTTCTGTCAGATTCAAAGGTTTTGTTTCTGTTTACATTTATTTGTTGGTATACGTAGTATGTGTTGACTTTGACACGAGGAGAGCTTAAACAAAAACAAAATGCCTGTTGTTGTTGCCCACAACTGTTGTTGTATCTACTGCGACAACTTGGTATTTTTACTATGATCGTTATCAAACTACCTGCAGAATACCAGAATCGTTAATTTTATCGTTAAGTTAATTTTATCGTTATTTGATTCGATTATCGTTAAAACAGCTTACTGAATCGCACTACAGGGCTTGGAAGCGGTGGAATTGGCATTTGTTTCGAATGCGGAAGAAGTAATTGTGCACTTTTAACAGATATATCTACTCTTTGTTGTAGGTTTTTACGATTTAATCAACATATTTTGTAATTCTTTAATGAGATCAAATTTGACTCATCTGACGTTTCCTTTCACAGTCTTCGTAGTGCGGTCGGTGTGATAGAGAGATATTTGACGGAAAGTTACTTACACCAGGTGGAAGAACTACTGACTGTAATTATACCCTCACCCTCATTTAATATGGAAAAAAATTTAACGCACAAAAGGAGCCATATTAGTATCTTTGGACGAAATTCGTTTTGGGACTTTTAAAGACGATTGAGCCATGTCGGTCTATCTAGCTGGATGGCTGGCTGGTCAACAAGATAACTGCCGTAAATTTTTATCGATCACAGGAAAATTTTGTCAGTGACTATTATTTGTCCATGGCTAGTTTGGAAATGGGCGTTTTGGCCACGCCCCTTCTGGTACCTCCCATACAAATCGACATATTTAGTATGAAATCGTATTTCGTCTAAAACTTGTTTTGGTAGATGTGATTGGCGTTAACTCAAGCATTGGTTAATAATCTGTAAATATCTACTTAATTGGAGATAATGGGCCAAGTCCCCACGCCCATTTTGGTATCTCCCATACAATTTTTTTTTGGGTGTCTGGATATTCGGATAGATAACTCCTGTAAATCTTTACCGATCACAATGATATTCTGTTAGTGACCATTATTTGTCCAAACTTAGGTTTGGATTGAAAATGTTCGTTTTGACCACGTCTCTTCTGGCACCTCCCATACAAATCGACACATTTAGTACAAAATCATGTTTCTTCCAAAACTTTTTTCTAGTAGATGTTATTAGCTTCAACTCAAACACTGCTAGAGGAACTACATAGCTGGAGAAAATTGACGAGGTTGCCACGCCCATTCTGGTACCTACCATATAAAAGCTTGTAGGTGGTCCGGGTTGTCAATGCCACAACTCGTGTGAAATACTTCCGATCTTAAAGAAATTAGGTTATAGGCGCCATGTCATCGAACGCGAGTCACCAATTAAGACAAGGGCGATTTTGCCACGCCCTACCAAGATACAAAGATTCTGCGGGCGGCTGGTTGTTCGGCAAGATAACTCCCGCAAATCCGAACTAATCTTTATGAAGTTTGGTACTAGACAAAATTTAGTCAAATGCACACAAAAGTTGGACGGATGACCGGTTGATCAACACGATAACTCTCGTAGACTACAAGCGATCTTAATGAAATACGGTACTCGGCAATGTTTTCCTAAAAATTAAAGATTAACTGCTGTCCACTCCTATTTTCTTACCTCCCATACAAAAGTTTGGCGGCTTTCCGTCTGCCCGAATCGATATCTCCCGTATACCACAACCGATCTTAACAAAATTTGGTACTGATCAATACTTTGTGCAATATTATGTAAAACAGATGAATAACTTCACCATGCCCATTTTTTTAACTCCCATACAAATGTTGGGCGGACAATTAGCTGGTGGTCACGATAACTCCCCATAATCACTTAGGATCGTAATCAAGTTGGGTATTGAATAATATTTAGCCCAATGCCACTCTGCTATTGAATATTGGCACATTTAAAAATATTCAATAGAAGTTTTCCCTCTCTTGTACATTATTATGATGAATCGACATAGGAAACCATGTGATACTTACATTTTCAGCAATTTTGTGTAAAATTTTACGAGAAATATTTTTGTGGAACATTTTAACCCTCTAGCTGCTCAATATATGGGTTTTTTATGCTCTTTTTGCGGAAAAGGGTGAAAAAACCCCTATAACAGGGGCGTAACGTGTTAAAATGTACAACAAAAATATTTCTCGTTAAATTATACTACATATAAGTCCCTGAATACACCAAAGTTCAAAACTCAACCTAAATGCCAGAAATAAGTCAAAACTGAAAATGTCTTTTATGGGTTAATTTCTTACTTATTCCGAATCTAAAATGTCTCAAAAACTGAATTTTAGGGGGATGGTGTGTATGGAGAAAATATTCTACGTAAAATTTCACTATAAGTCTACTATAGTGACTATTGTTCACTATTGAACAAAAAAAAAAGACGTAGATATAAAATCTATTAGTAAAACCAGTACAGAAATTTCAGTCGGGTGAACCGACTTAAACATACCCTCACCAAGATGTCACCGAGATCTAATGTGCCAATATTCAATAGCAGAGTGGCATTGTGCTCAATATTATCCAATACCCAACTTAATTATGATTCTAGATGATTATGGGGAGTTATCGTGACCACCAGCTAAGTGTCCCTCCAATATTTATATGGGAGGTGTAAAATGGGCGTGGCGAATTTGCCCATCTATTTTTACACAGTATTGCACAAAATGTTGATCAGTACCAAATTTGGCTCTGGCGTTTGATTACACGAAGCCTATAACCTAATTTCATTAAGATAGGAAGTGTTTCACGCGACTTATAGCAGTGACTACCCGAAAGACCACCAAGCTTTTGTATTGGACGTACCAGAATGGGCGTGGCGACCTCGGCAATTTTCACCAGTTAAGTAGACATTTACAGATTATTAACCAATGTTTGAGTTGAAGCTAATCACATCTACCAGAAAAAGCTTTTATGAGACATATGATTTTGTACTAAATGTGTCGATTTGTATGGGAGGTACCAGAAGGGTCGTGGTCAATTTTCAACCCCAACCTAAGGTTGGACAAATAATGGTCACTAACAAAATATCATTGTGAACGGCACAGATTTACGGGAGTTATCTGGCCGAACAGCGAACACAAAACTTGGAAGTAGGGTTGCATTTTTTTCACAAACGAACGCAAAAAGGCACTTTTAGGGTAAAGGACAGCAAAAATGTTGCATTTGTTCTCAAAACGAAATCGCCATTAGTGGTTTCAAGAAAATAAACAGGTGATTTTTTATACTGGTTGACTAGACAAAATCATAAGGTGTCGATTTCGAATTCAATGTGAGTTTGGTATCTCAATTTTAAATTGGACTAAACACGGACTTTGACAACTTTAAACATGTCTGTTTCAGTTTCAGTTTTTATATATGCCAGAATTTGGACGTAATACAACTAAAAATAAAACACAATTGTTGTGTGCGTTCAATTCAAAACTCATTTATTGTATATAAAGATATATTAAGTCAGAAGTGTCAAATTACAAAATCAGATTTAAAGTAAATTTTTTCAATTCGCCTACCGCTCATTCTTCGTCACATTCTTTCCTGTATCCACACATAAAATAGAAAACAAAATCTTCCGAAAATTTTAATTAGATCGCGCCTAATATTTTTCTTTTTTTTGTCTCAGTATATATCCTTCACCGCCTAGAAGAATATTGCGCTTAAAACGTATTTTTTTGAGACCGATTCAGCCGCACCGTGTCGAACAGGTTGTAAGTGGATGATAAAAAAATTTTAATATTTTATTAATTAACTCTAGTACTTCGTCTAACGTTAAACGCTGACGAAAACGTTGCGTTGCTGAAACGCGTAACCGGAAATTGGATAAAACAAATATAGGTTAGGACAATACGCAGTAGTACATACTTTGACGGGTTTATGACGAATAAGTCTTTTCAGGGATAAAAACCAATAAATATAATATTAAATGGACTTTGTTAGTAACCAAAAACATGACTTATTGTTATGATTTGTTTGTTATTTAGCAGTTAATTTGAATTTAATTTCAAAAATATTTTCACAGTTTTTTTTTTTTGTATTTTGTACCGGTCTAGGGGGGGGGGGGTGCGTTAGACCGTTGACATTAATTGGCCTGTTAAAATGTAATTAATTGAATTAAATGACATGTTGTAGTTGTTTAAAATGAGCAGTTATTTAAGGTTTAATATATGAAGGTGTAGACGAGTGCAAATTGAATTGTAAATATCAATATCATATCAAAATAATTACTACTATTAGCTATTTGGTTTACTCTACCTACAGAATACGAGGGTTGCCATTTAAGTTTTGTGATGTGGTAATACAGGTTTGTTAATACGTAAACTCTGATATTAATGGCAGACGTGTAGGTGAAAATGGACTAGGTGTAAACCCGACCATCGTTTTTACCTAAATCCCGAGTGTTTATGAAATATTCGTTGCCATAAGAAGTAATGTGTATTAAAAATAACCATAATTTCATGAACCGAAAATTTCACTCACTACTCAGTTCATTGCGAAAATTTCGCATGCAAAACCAGTTACAGGGTCGTTAAGCCAAGATAATTTCGTACGCAAACAATTGTTTGATATCGCAATTGTTTGGGACTGGAATTTTGATATTTCGATAATTCTAACAACCAAAAGTAACACCACATGCGTTAAAAATAAAATGGAGTGCGAAGAGGTAAATCAAAGACAAGGTAAATCAAAAACAGCTGGTAAGTCTCCGCAACGAAATTTGCCGTTTAGAGAAAAATGGAAAAATTTCTTACGAAAATTTCGCAAGAGCTGGGTATAAGGGTATAAAATGCCAACGTTAGAACTTATCACGTTGAATGCTTCTGAAGTTAAGTCCGGTATTCAGTTCTTGTGAAATTTTCGTAACATACTTTGTCATTTATCTCTAATCGGAAATTTGTTTGCAGGGAGTTACAACCTATCTTTGATTTGCCTTAAAATTATTGCATTAATATTTTCTCCTCGCACTCTATTTGATGTTACTTCTGTTTGTTAAACAAAAAGGATGTACAAGTAGAGAAGAAAAAACCGCTGCAATGTGGCAACCCTCGTAGGAGAGAAGAAAAAAGTCGAGACGATTCACTCAAAGGCATTTCTCTCTTGCGTCATAACTTGATTATTTCATACTTTTTATATACTTTATGTAATTTTATATAAACGTGGTTGGAATTTCTATACTGCTCGTGTATTGAAATAATCAACGAAGAGAGTAAGCGATAGAGCAGAGAAACGAGGCGCGTCCCTCTACGAGGGTTGCCACATTGCGGTGGGGTTTTCTTCTCTACTTGTACATTTTCTTTGTGTTAAAATAACCGAAATGTAAAAATTCCGGTCGCAAACAGTTATCATACAATTGGGGTTACGTACCAAATAACTTTAGCATAACAACCCTGTAATTGATTTTTCTTACAATATTTCTGTATTTCTGTACACGTACTTCTTATGGGAACAAATATTTCGACAGAACTGAATGCGGGGCTTTAAGCATGCACAGTGTTCCAAACACCCGGACAACAAGCTTAGTTTAAGACCCGACATAATGGAAATGGCAACAATGGTGACGATATTCCTATACACTTGTAAGAAAGCTATAGACTGCAAATGGAAACTCTCCAAGGATTGTTCACTGGATCTAGACAGTGATGGTGAGATCCATTATGATCTATGGGGATATAGATCTCAAGCAGATGCTGGAGAATCCCACATATTGCGTAATACTGTCAAGGGTTAAGAGAATTGCGATGATACGATATGCACCACTCCCACTGAATGTAATGTGATATTTGTGGTGGATACTATATATAGACAGAGGCAGATTGTATCTACGACTGTCATCAGGTTAAAGCGATAATCAGTTTGGGACGTGAAGGTGGTCTCAGTGCTGAAATGTGGTCCCAACGTTCGACCACATGAAAGCGGAACCACTATTCTATTGGAAAAATCACGCTCTCATACCGAAAATGGATTCGTGGAACAAAGGTGTTTTTTGTATAGAGGGATGTGTGAATTTCTACACGGATGAATCGAAAATTTATAATCAATGGGGTATAAAAAAAAAAAATAAATGGTTTCCCATTACATCCCATGAAGGGACTGGGGAGAACTTCTCACAATCACTGAGCTGCGCACTTTCCAGTTTTCACTCACTGATTGGGACCTACAGTTTTACACCGATTCCGAACGGTAATTTGAGAAGCTTTTTCATGGCTAGATACTCGATAGTGTCGCCGTCACTATGCGAGGTGACCGCCGCCGAAAGAAAATTTTGAAGGTGGTCAGAGCCGGGTTCGAACCCAGGATCTCATGTACAAGAGCCGCGCACACTAACCATTGCACCAC
Organism: Phaonia tiefii; assembly: GCA_963931995.1. Lineage (NCBI taxonomy): Eukaryota > Metazoa > Arthropoda > Insecta > Diptera > Muscidae > Phaonia > Phaonia tiefii. The sequence goes on from OZ008367.1 coordinate 302,884,231, forward strand.
CGACGGCCACAATCAATGGGGTATAGTCTAGGGAATTAGGGTTATCTCTTTCTCGTAGACTACTGATCATTGTAAAGCGTATCAGCCAGATAATATGATGATTAGGGACGTGACAGGCTGGCGGAGTGATAATAGTCCAGTAGTCATTGGGGTTGACATTGGGATAATTGTCTTCTGACAGTCAGGCAGTAATAAAATACCTGGAGCCGTATGTCAAAGCTCAGCATCTGCCCAGGACTGCTGTATATCTGTTAATTAGACGACCCAGTAGTACGATATTCACCTCATTTTGACCGATTAACTGCAGAGAGCGGATGAGCTGGCGAGACTAGGGATTACCTTACTGGTTCCACAGGAATTGGACTTGTCTGGCTGTCTTGCAAGAATGCTCCTATGTGATATAGTTAGAGTGGTGGACGAGGGACATAGATTGTGCACCCACAAAAAATCTGTCCGATAGTATTTTAGATAGACATTCATGAACCTACTATATCTAACCTGGCCCAAGATATCCACTCTTATTTCACTTTGGACCGAACACTGTCTAATGGAAGACACGGGTCGAGACAAAAGGTCAGGGCAAATGCCATCTGTAAAAACTGTTACGTTGTGAACGAGGACGACTACACAGTACCAGGGATATCCATGCCACTAGTGCAGGAAATTCTAATTGTAGTTTTGATGGAAAACAGAGTGGATGTGAGAATGGGCGATAAGCAACTGCAAGCAAAAACAACTAAAAAGAGTTTAACAAGTACAAATACAGTTTTATATCATAGCAGGGATCATTGCGTCATCGATGGCCATGACGGAAGCAAACTAAGTTTAAATAGTATTTGATTGATACCACACATGGGGCAAATTAATTGTATGACAATTATAATTTGTAGTTTAATTTAAATTACCTGTCCCAATGCAATTTCAAAAACATTTCAATACCATTGGCAATTGTACTAATTTTCAAAGCATTTCCTTCATATCTGGCAATTTTGGTTTTCAAATATTTTACACAGTACAGGTTTATGAATTTGAAAGTATGTACTGCGAGGCAATCAATACCTATCGAAGCCACAAACTTCTGCACATAAAATACTTTAAAAAGAGAATTGCCAGTAGCCAAACATATTCAAAACAATTAAAAGAATTCCCATAGTTCATTACAATTGGTATCCGATTCCACAGCCTACATTGGCATTGCAAATTCAAAATTTTTTAATAGTCATTGTTTACTTGCCGTAATGTGTTTAATGGGATTAGTATATTTTTCTGCTAATTTTTTGTACTTTTTTTATATTTATATATATTTTTCGTACGTTTGTGTTTAATATTGTGTACAGCTGTCGTACATTTGTGTGAACATATTGTATCCTTGTGTACACTTTTTGAACCTTTTGAACAATTGTGTTCATTTGTTGGACTTTTGCGTACACTTGTTGTACTTTTGTGTACAGTTTTTGTACCTTTGTGTATATATTTTTCACTTTTGTGAACGTGATGTGTTGCCCACACTCTACTTTCGTCACAGAAAAGTTTGTCCATCTGAGTTTCAATGCCCTCCATAAAAAGTTCAATTTTGAAAATATTTCAAAACTAAGAGTGTTGTATTTTAAAGTTAAGAGTGTTATTGTTAGATATAAAACGAACATAAACTGCAGTTACAACGTAATTACACCGCCGTTTATCGCGGCCAGGTTAGCTATAACCTTATTCTTTGCCGTTTACACCACCCAATTTGAGATTAATTTTACATTTCAGGTGGCAACTCCGTGCTTGGACAAACTCTTCGACGAGACCAAATTATCGAAGACGGCGGCGGTACAACAGAAAAATTAAGTTGGCGGCTATTTGTTTTGTCAGTTTTGTACAAATTTGGGTTGTTTTTGAATTACCTGAACCTTTAAAATTGGATCAGTGGTTCAAATAGGGTCAGTCGAAAAAATCAGCTCACAGTTTAAACCAATGAGAGCCATTTATATAGGCGGCAGCGTGAGCTTTAAACAAGTTTTGGTGACGGCGATGCGTCGGAAAATTTTCGACAGGCTTCTGTCTGTCAAACAGTTGAGTGTTTGTGTATGTTTTTATTATGGCTGCATGTTTTTAGTAACTAACAGTGTTGCATCAAAATGTACACCAGTTTAAACTGATGTTAAAAATTAAACTTCAGTTTCTACAGATTAAAATTGTATGAGTAATCATCTGGCTAAGCGCGGGTTATCGGAGTTAACCTTTGAAATGTGTTAATCTTGTGTGGTGTAAATGCCGCTTTATACTTACCTAGATTATCGCATTTTCGGGATTATCTACGTTTTTTTCTTATGGAGTTTGACATTTATAATTGCCGAAAAAGAAATTATTAATTATCAAACTCCATAAGAAAACAAATCCCAAAAATACGTTAATCTTATTAGGTGTAAATGTATTATACTTACAATTGATTTGTACTATATAGAGGGCGCTTATGTTGTGTTCATAATGATTGAAATGCAAGATGGCAACACTGTGTAGTTATTATGTACTAATATTTATGTCAGAAAACCCTGTTTTACGTTCTTGCAAAAAATTTCGTAATAGCTCATTCGCACTGCAAAATATTTTCCCGATTTCGTATCAAATGCCCTAACAAAATCTGAAGTGTTCGCATTGGTTTTTTTTCCTGATTTGATTGAAAGTCAAGGCGCATTGACGAGGTAGTGTTACTACCACAAGAAACATACCAAGCCTACAACATAAGGAATTTTGCTTTGTCTGGTTGTTTTCCACAATCAAGTTCAGAACATAAATAAACAAAAAAGTTTAAAAAAATATATGTTTGAGAAACAATAACTACTTAAGAAAGGAGAAAAATATAAAGTCGGCTATTTTCGTGGTACCAGCACATCAATGCGTCGTGTTTGAAATGGTTGTAAACAAACATACTATTCGTCCATAGTGTGAGATAAAACAGCGTTGCATAAAGCAAATCAGGCATTTTTTTTCGTGATTCCTAGACAAATAAGAAAAAATACCTGATTTGTTGTGTGTCAAAACGTATGGGAAATCAAGCAAATTTTCTTGATTTCTGCTTGAAATCAACAAAAGTGGCAAAATCAAGAAAATCGATGCCAGTGCGAATGCTGTATAAGAATTTTCTCAGTTTTTATGAAATGTTTGTTCCCGTAAAAAGTACGTATGTATATAAAAAGTAACGAAAATTTCGAGAAACGAAAATTCCGCTGACGTTTCATTTGCTAGGTACGCAGCTATTTGCGAACATTTTGCTTACGAAATTACGGAGTTATACCAAAGTTATTTCGTGCGAAAATATTTGTTTGGGCCCGGAATTTTGATATTTCGATTATTTTAACAAACAAAAGTAAAACCACATACGTTAAACATAAAATGGAGTTCGAAGAGGAATTTTTCGTGAAATATTTGCAAGGTAAATCAGAGATAGGTGGTAACTCTCTGCAGCAAAAATTTCCGTACGTAGGTAAAACAACGTTATAGTATACTGAGATTTCAAAGTTTTTGGGATTTCATCTCACCAAACATATGTTTTGCAGTACAAAATCAGCTGCGTATTGAAATTAAATCAATATTTGTAAAATCAGGTTATAGCAGGAGAATTTAAGTGCCTAAAATGTCAATGGCAGCTGATGTAAATACAATGTGAAAATTGCTGTTTTGATTTCAATTGTTTTAAAGTTAATGCCCATGATGAAGATCCAAAAAGTTTATGAGACCGAATTATAGGTTGGATTATGGAGAGCGGTTTTTTCTGCAACGACACCGGAGATATACAATGACGAGCCTAATGATGACCGAGTAGTGGAGGCTTTAAAGAACTTGTGTAATTTGGTATTTCAGAATACTGATGTCAGAAGCGTGTGTTCGTCAAAATAATGTAAACAAAACAAGAATGTAAACAAACTTTGATAGATTAGGCACGAACGAAAAGAAAACAATGAAATCAGCTGGGCGACTGATATAACTTGAATGAATAAATCTTGGCATAAACTTTATCTCTAAAAGGCAAATTTTTGTCGCAGAGAGTTACCAGCTAGCTTTAATTTGCCGTTGCAAATATTTCATGAAAGTTTTCATTTTATTTTTAACACACGTGATGATGTGGTGTTACTAAGTGATAAAATGACGGTCCCAAAAAAATATTTTCGTACGCAATAACTTTGGCATAACAACCCTGTAATTGATTTTGCTTACAAAATGTTCACAAATAACTGCATACCAAGTAACTGCAAAATGAGTGAAATATTCGGTTCAAGAAATTTATTTTATTTTTCATACACAAGCATACTTCTTATGTGAATGAAAATTTCATATGAACTGAATATGGAGCTTAAGCTGATTACTAAGATTTTTCACGAGGAAAGAATGTTTCTGTCAATGTTTTCTTCGTGAAAAAACGTGGTAACTACTGTCTAGTGGAACAATTTAGCTTGAATTTCACGACCATTTTTGTAAGTAGAGTTTCACTATGAAAAGCCATCATAGGGCCCAGCTATACAAATAAAAAAAGTTGTAAAAATGGCAGCGTATTAAAAAACACGCCTAATACTCGTACGAAAAGATTTGAAACAAGGTCGCTTATTTTCTTAAATGAAAGCGAAATGCTTCTATAGAGATTGAACGTTTGACTCGCTTAGTCATTCTAGTTACGTTAATATGATATAGACAACATCGGTGCTAGCATGAAGCAAAAGTTTTGAATACTGCAAATAAAACCAGATGTCACAACTGTTGGTAAATATTTTCTTTTTTTAATTAACTCTTAATTTGTCCGCGTTTTTTGTTTGTCATTAAAATGAGAAAAAAAGTTAATACTTTTTGCTGTGTTTTTTTTTTGTGTTAAACCAGAATAAACCAAATAAAACCAACAAATACTAATCATTTGTATAATTAATATTAACAAATACTAAAGAAATTAATGCAATATAAAAAGTTAAAAAAAATAAATAATTTTGTAATAATTGAAAAAATGGATTTTTTCTATAATTATAATAATATAAAAATCGACAAAGTTTTAAAAACTTTAACTAAACACCTTTTAATTAAATGTTACATTTAAATATGAACACTAATACATTAGTGTGTACAGAAAAACGTTTTTTTTTTGTATGAATTTCGAAGTCGAGTATTTGCGAGGTTATTTTTCGCCCCCTACCGGCAAACAGTGGTTCAGAATCGATTTATGTCAGTCAAAATGCGATATCTTTTGATATAGTAAATATTTTTGAGTTCTGTAAAAGCCGATAAGGAGTTAAGGATTAATTTAATATAATACCACTGACAGTTGGCATATTGGATATATTTTAGAAATTAAACCAATGTTGAATAATTTTCTTATATTTCGATTTCAAAAAAAAAAACAAAAGTTATAATATTACACTGTTCGACATGCAAAATTGGCTGGGTTCTGACTACCGGGAAACGTTATAGCGGCCAAGAACAAGTTATACGTGCCCCGGCGTTTCGCTAGGTCACGTCTAGGAATCGAGATATATGGATTTGAATTTAGTAAGTATCATATAGGGCAATTTGTCACGTTTGAGGATTTTTTGTTTGACATAACTCGAGAACAACTAGTCCGATTTTGCTGCAACAAACTCAGGAAAATTAAGAATTACAATTCCTTGAATCTATTGATATACTGTTTCTGTACATGATCAATAGTTTTGCAGTTATAAATAAATTTATGAAGAAACAAATAATTTTCGCATAAAAAATCGAAATTTTTTATTTTTAAAAGTCATGAAAAATCCAAAACGGGGAAAAGTGTGAAGTCTTATTACTTTCGCGTATAGTTATATAATCTATGAACAAAATGAGACATAGATCATGAAAATCGATGAACGCGTTTCGCTTTTATTCCCAATTATGTGAAGGTATCTCATTTTGACAAGAATATTGATTTTTTGTTTCAATGAATATGGATAATCGTACTGAATGAATTTAAAAAATTTGCTCGAGGATATGTACAAAATCAAAATACCAGGAGGCTATACGAAACACATGTGCTTCTTGTGGCTGTGGGATATACGATTTAAAGGAAACCAATACCAAACGCATGACTGGCTTGCTCGAGATTCAACGGAGATAGGACACAACTGCGTAAATTATCCACTCGTACCAATGGAGAACGTCCTCATGCCCCCGCTCCATGTCAAACTGTGAATAGTCAAAAATTTCATCAAGGCCATTGTGAATCAACCGAAAATTCTCGGTTGTTTGAAAAATATTTTCCCACGAATCAAAGAAGCAAAATTGAAGGTAGGTGTTCTGAATGGGCCCGATATACGGGAGCTCATGAAATCAAAAGAATTTAAAGACGATTGAGTCGGAAATGATTGCCGTGCGTGGAGGCCAGTGAATACATAAGTCATACGATATATTTTGGGAAGTAAGCGAGCACACAATTACCCCGCTCTTGTGACCAAGATGTTGCAATATTTCCAGACAATTGGAGGGAACATGTCTCTCAAAATTTCACTTCTTGCATCACCATTTCGAATATTTCAGCAAGCAGCTAGCCTCAGAGTCGGATGAACATGGCGAGCGCTTCCACCAAGTGGCCATGCCAATGGAAACGCGATATAAAGGCAAAATGCTAGACTCGCTGGTGGCTGAAATTTGTTGGTGGTCGCAAAAGACGTACTACGATCCCGAAAATGAAGATGAAGAAGAAGAATATACAATGGGAGTTTTCTCCGAGTGTAGGTCACAAAATTGAACTTAACGGACTGATTAAAAACGACAGATTTTTTTCCCCAGATGAAGACAGATCCTCATCCGATACAGACTCCGAACAATAAGGCGAACCACCACGCAAGAAAGTAAAGGGAGCAAACAAACGAAAATAAAATTATGCGTTCATCGATTTTTATGATCTATATCTCATTTTGTTCATAGGTCATGTCACTTTACGCGAAAGTAATAAGACTTGACACTTTTTCCCGTTTTGGATTTTTCTTGATTTTTAAAAATAAAAAATTTAAATTTTTTGGGCGAAAAATAATTTTTTTTCTTCATATACATATTTATTTATAACTGCAAAACTGTTGATTGTGTTGAGAAACAGTATGTCAGTAGATTATAGGAATTGTAATTCTTAATATTTCTAAGTTGGTTGCAGCAAATTCGGACTAGTCGTTCTCGAGTTATGTCAAACAAAAGAGCCCCAAACGTGACCAATTCTCCTATATGATACTTACTAACTTCTAATCGATATATCCCGATTCCTAGACTTGAGGCTGTGAAACGCCGGGCACTTATAACTTGTTTTTGACTGATATAACATTTCCCGGTAGTCAGAACCCCCGCCGATCACTGATCCCTACCATTTGACGCACAGTGTTATTGATTGTCTTTTTTTGACACATTTTTTTGGGTTTACAAATTTTCACCTTTGTCAAATTTTGAATATTTTAAAAGTTTTTTGTTTTCGATTTTCTTGAACTCTATCTCACACAGTTTTGGAGATATTTTACTCAAATTACTTTTATTATAAAATAGTTTATTTGATAAGACGTTGTTTTAACTTGTGCCCAACAGATGCCTTAAAGAAACTACAATAAAAAAAAAATAAATGGTTTCCCATTACATCCCATGAAGGGACTGGGAAGAACTTCTCACAATCACTGATCTATCTGTGCGCTTTTCAGTTTTCACTCACTGATTGGGACCTACAGTTTAACACCGATTCCGAACGGTAATTTGAGAAGCTTTTTCATGGCTTGATACTCGATAGTGTCGCCGCCACTATGCGAGGTGACCGCCGCCGAAAGAAAATTTGAAGGTGGTCAGAGCCGGGTTCGAACCCAGGATCTCATGTACAAGAGCCGCGCACACTAACCATTGCACCACCGACGGCCACAAGAAACTACAATGCCCAACTCTAATATTTGACACCAATAGGAGCTCATTTGTTATCTTCCCCCAAGGGACGCTTCTGGGAGGGATGAAAGTAACACCTCCGTGGTTCCCCAGCAAATTAAATCCAGAAGCGCCTGCCCATAGTGGACAGCTGTCTGGTCAGTGTCTGTTCCCCATCGTAGGGGCGGCTGTTTTTCACAATAATAGTTCTACTCGAAACTAACATCCCAAATATGGAATGTCACGCGTTCCGTGCCTTTGGATAGTTTGCAGCCGATGGTACTGTATTTTAGTGGTGCCTAACTCTTACCTGTGCGTTTCTGCTAGTAAAAGTCCGTCGGCCAAATTCTTTCCGTACTACTGGGGACCTTGGTCGACCTCGAATACCCTACAGTCGGGGGACCGACAATTTATTCTACTATAAAATTATTGCATGGTAACGGGCAACGACACATCAAACAACAATAAAATCGAACAGACTAGTACGAGATCAGGAATCGCACGGCTTAAAAAGAATAAAGCTGCAGGTGCCGATGGACTGCAGGCAGAGCCTTTTAAAGCCGGCGGCGATGAGCTGGCAACGTGCATGCACCAGATCATAGAAACGATTTAGCTAAAAGAATGCTTGCCCGATGGTTGGAATCTAAGTCTTCTATGTCCTGTGTTTAAGAAAGGCGATCCAAGGGTGTGCACCGACTACCGCGGGATATGCATTTTATCCATAGCATACCCATCTTAACGAAGCTGATTGGACCTTATCAGCGTGGCTTTAGACCACAGTTTTGACAGTTTTGGAGATATTTTACTCAAATTACTTTTATTATAAAATAGTTTATTTGATAAGACGTTGTTTTAACTTGTGCCCAACAGATGCCTTAAAGAAACTACAATAAAAAAAAAATAAATGGTTTCCCATTACATCCCATGAAGGGACTGGGAAGAACTTCTCACAATCACTGATCTATCTGTGCGCTTTTCAGTTTCACTCACTGTTTTTCACAATAATAGTTCTACTCGAAACTAACATCCCAAATATGGAATGTCACGCGTTCCGTGCCTTTGGATAGTTTGCAGCCGATGGTACTGTATTTTAGTGGTGCCTAACTCTTACCTGTGCGTTTCTTCTAGTAAAAGTCCGTCGGCCAAATTCTTTCCGTACTACTGGGGACCTTGGTCGACCTCGAATACCCTACAGTCGGGGGACCGACAATTTATTCTACTATAAAATTATTGCATGGTAACGGGCAACGACACATCAAACAACAATAAAATCGAACAGACTAGTACGAGATCAGGAATCGCACGGCTTAAAAAGAATAAAGCTGCAGGTGCCGATGGACTGCAGGCAGAGCCTTTTAAAGCCGGCGGCGATGAGCTGGCAACGTGCATGCACCAGATCATAGAAACGATTTAGCTAAAAGAATGCTTGCCCGATGGTTGGAATCTAAGTCTTCTATGTCCTGTGTTTAAGAAAGGCGATCCAAGGGTGTGCACCGACTACCGCGGGATATGCATTTTATCCATAGCATACCCATCTTAACGAAGCTGATTGGACCTTATCAGCGTGGCTTTAGACCTGGGCCCGACCAGATATTCACACTACGACAAATTTTGGAAAATATCCAAGAAATGCAGATGACACTTACCATCTTTTTCTCGACTACCAAGCTGCATTCGACAGTCCTATACGACAGAAACTATTGGATACCATGGCTGACTTTGGTATCACTGCGAAACTGATACGACTTTGCGCGATGATACTGACCGACACGAAGTCTTTAGTGAGTATAGGCAAAAATCTGACGAATCCATTTTATACCAAGCGAGGCTAGGCAAAAATCTAACAGTCATTTTCTACCATGCGAGGCTTCAGACAAGGCGATATGTCTCTTTAACATCCTAGTGGAGATGATCATACGAAAAGCTGTAGCAAACAGGACTGCCACCATCTTTCATGGGTGCCCTTCGCACAACACCTACCGAGGGTTTAAGGGTTATCCTACACCTGTTACCTCTAGATTTGCTGGGAAGTTAAATGGCTGTAAAGTCCGCAATCTTCCTAGGACGTTCTTTGCAACGGATCACCAGCCCATACGGTCATGGGCCGAATTTGAGGAATCTGCGGCTATCCATAGTAATAGTCGACTACATCACCCCCACTTCAACCTTTGAGAGAACTTCTCCATTGATATCCCGGACAGACAGGACTGGATGGGACGAATGCCATATTATATAAGGTATTTAGGCTTCCACACTGATGGCTCCAAACTAGATGGAAAGGGAGTTAGGAGACTCTAACTATTCTAAAGAACTGGGTATAGACCCCGCACGAAGGCTACCAGATCATTGGAATATCTTTCAGGCAGAAGTCATGGCAATCTGGGAAGTTGACTTTCGGGGTTTCAACATCTACTCTGACAGTCAGTCTAATATAAAATTCCCTCAATGTGTATTCCTGGCTTCAAGAAGTCCACACAACTGCCGCGCATCTGTAAATGAGGAGGCCAAGCAGAGTGATATTCACCTTATAAAGACCCTGGGGCACTTAAACATTCCAGGGAACCATAGATCAGATGAGCTCTAAAGTTTAGCAGCTGCCTTACCTGTTCCACTGTATATGGAGCAGGTGGGTATGCGACTTTCTCCATACAATATCATTTTTAAAATCGAAGCTCTCAGACATGCGAATGAGAGGTGATCTGGTGGCACAATATGCAGGATCACCAGGCAAATATGGCAAAGTTATGACCTGATTCGTAGGCTAAACTTGATATCCATTCCTAGACAAGATATGTCTATGCTAGAAGATGGGTTCACTGGATAGTATTTGATTGGTAGACAGGCGTCTAGAAACTTGGAATCTCAGCTCATGATTACTGCAGAAGCTGTGGGGATGAAGAGGAGGGCGAGAGCGTCGAATATCTCATATGCTACTGAACGGTCTTTTGTATGAGTGGGAGAAAATAGCTAGGATATTACTTCATGGTGGATCTAATCTAGAACATTTGTGCAGAGGTTCGTCAGGGATAAATGTACGTATTTTCTTCAGCCACATTCTGGTATATGGGGATGAGGTATCATATCGCTTGAGCGCCCCTTAATCCCAAGTCATTTCACAGGTTCAACGAAGGGCACGGATTATAACGCCCCGTAATATCACAACGGTCCGCATTGGACTAATCATCAAGTGTTTATCGGTGGAACCAAATTCCTTCATAGAAATATACACAAGTCTATATAGGAACCACCTGATGGTCCAAACGTCAATCAAATTGACCATATACATTATTGTCATCAAGATGCTTATGGGTTCCTTGCTGGACGTCAAAACTAGACATGGTGCTGATATTGATAGCGACCACCAAGTCTTAATGGGCACCTTTCGTCTCCGTCCAGCGGCTGTCAACGGTATTATAGGCAAAATCTTTATATACAATGCAGACCGTCTGCAGGATCCACCCGTATCAATGATGTACGATCAAAATCTATGGTCCAATTTGGCACAGGACTGTCAAAATACGTGATTAGGAAACTGCCAAGGAGGTTCTTGGTAAGAAAAGATGTGTGGAAAACAGTGGTTTAGTGCAGAATCCTGGACCGAAATTCGGAATCGTGAACGCCTGCACAGTATGCGTATAAGGTCGAAGACAATAACGCTGAAGAGGCAGTTAAAATCAGACTATCGGCAATCACCACGTAGAGTGGGTGAAATGGTCCAAACACATTACGACAATTATCTGCACAATATGGCGGAGGGAACCGAAAAAGCTGCAAATACAGGTAACCTTCGTTTTGTTTACTCTTCAATAAAAAACCTGAGCGGCAACAGCATCAGGTGTACTGTATTGTACTGTATCGTTAAAAGCTAATGATGGCACTGAGATAACAACACCTGATCAGAAAGTGGAGAGATGGCATAAATTCTTTACGACACAATCTAGACTTCCGGACGATGAAGATCAGTGTACCCCTTCGGCAGCAAACTCATGTCGCAATCCGAGAATGTATATTTCAACGGAACCCCCGCGGCGCAGAGAGATCGAGGCGGCAATGGGTAAAATGAAGGATCACAAATCTTCTGGTCCTGATAATATTACAGCGGAACTGTTGAAATTGGGTGCATCAGCGTTAGCAGATGTCATTATGCCGGTTATCAGAAGTGCATGGATAGACAACAAAATACCTACTGAGTGAAAAGAGGGAGTGGTTATCACTATCCCAAAAAAGGGGATCTAACGCTGAACAGGAACGGCAGAGGTATAACATTGCTCAATGCAATAGGCAAGCGATTCACCTCGGTGGTGGAGCAAATTGGGCGAAAGGAGAAGGCGGTTTTCAGGCCTGGTCGGTCGTATGCCGACCACGTAAACACGCTCCGGATAATTATAGAGCAATTAGTTGTACTGCACTCGCCTCTGTACCTACTTTTCGTAAATTTTGAACAAACGTTTGATTTTATACACACCGTAACTCTCTGTGGTCCACCTTTACCAAAAAAATGGGATACCAGACAGGACAGCATCCATGATTCCAGAGCTGTACAAAGATGCAGCATATAAAGTTCGTTTAAATGGAAATGAAAGTTAACCGTTCACCACATCTGCGGTAGTTAGACAAGGATATGTATTATCCCCCACAATATTTCTTCCTCTTATGGATGAGGTTAGGGAGGCAACTAATGCAGAAGCACTGTTCGGCCTATAGTGGAGTATGTATGGACATCTACATGATATCGACTACGTATATGACATATGTCTGATGGCCCACAACTTTGATGACATCGACGCCAAGTTAAACAGACACTTCGAAAATGCGACAAAAAGTTGGATTTAGAATAAATATAAAGAAGACAGAGCTAATGCGTATTCGAACAGATGGGAATACTTCACTAACAGTTGATGGTTCGTTAATTGAAGACGTGGATTGAATCAACTACATATTTTTATCGAAATTTTAATCGGTCATATCTCAAGAGCCATTAGTGGTATGAAGATGTGATATGGTACATATGTTGGTTGTACAATAAAAACTAGTGACGGGCAATGGTACTGTCGGAAGAATTAGGCTTGACACAAAATCGGATTAATTAGCATTCTGAAAATTATAGAGGTAACCCACTACATAGAGGAATCTCTCAATGACAAACTGTATGCATAGATATTGAGGGAGCGTTCAATAATGTCCGGACCGAAACACTCATGCAATCATTAGTTTATGGTGGACTGGGCATTAAAAGACTGGATCAATCATACGCTAAGGAATATATGGATATACTGCAGTTCCCATGGTATAAATATTAGAGACACTCTTATGGGTTCTCACAATACACAGTCTCCTAAGGAAGCTTACTGATGAAGGACTTAAACCAATCTGTTATGTAGACGATAAGGTTAAATACTTGGGGGTAATCTTACATCGGAAATTGAATTGAAAGCACCGGGTCTATAAGGCCTAAAGATGTTGGTCGCTATGCAGAAGGGCTATACGAACCAAGTGCGGCCTCAACCCGGAAGTAACACACTGGCTCTACAAGTCTACAAGGGTCTAATTACGCCCGTTCTTACATATGCTTCTGTAGTATGGTGGACGGCAGTTGAAAGGAAATGTAATATCGCAATACTGCAGAGGGTGCAAAGAATGTGCTGCATTGGTATTAGCGGCGCAAAGAGGACAACCTCGACAAGGGCCATGGAGACTTTTATGTATCCAGACAATCGAAATTAGAGTCAAATACGAGGCCGCTCTTGCGGCAAAACGTCTGTAGGCAATAGGTGAATGTATCAACAGGGATTTTAAGTCGAAACACTAACGGATATTGGACGCTTTGGTCGGATACACGCAAGATATGAGTGAATTCTACCGAATACCCGGGCTAAGGATTAAGGCGAATTGTGTGACTTTAACGCCAACTAGAGACGCCTGGAAGTATGGGACTTTGGCACAAATACCAAATGCAACACGGATGGCTCAAAGCTAGGGGAAAGAACGGGTCTACGATTTTTCATTGAAAATCCGGCGACCGAAACCCATCTACGCCGAACTTTCAAGCGGAAGTTCGGACGATTACGGAGAGTATAAAATGGTGCGGCGATAATACAAACCCAGCCGAGGCAAATATCTTCACGAATAGCCAAATGGCAATCAAGGCAATATCATCGGAAACAGTCAAATCTAGAACGGTCCTAGACTGTAAGAAGGTGATAAATGATTATTCTATGCACGGCAGACTCAATATCATCTGGGTGCCGGGGCACAGCGGAATATTCGGCAACGAACGAGCGAACCACCTGGCAACGAAAGCCAGGAAACTGCAAACGGTGAGCCTAGAGTGAGCGAAACCTTTGGGTGACGAAGGCTTAGTTGAGTAAATGGGCGGAGTCGGTACATATAGTCCAGTGGAACCAGGAATCAGTAGGCAGGGTGACAAAGATCCTATGGGGGGACCCAGGTAGATTGACGACAAAAGGTTTGCTGAAACTGGGAAAATTTGGAATGGCAAGATGATGGGAGTCTTAACGGGGCACTCGGGATTACGGGCCCACCTGTACCGTATTGGACTAATGGCGAATAGTAAGTGCAGGGCATGTATGGACGATGAGACGATGGAACCTTCACACAAGTTTGATCCAGCTATCTTTCGGACAGTAGATATGATACCGGACATGACGAAACTTGTGGGAATGGACTGGAATAACTTAAGGAATTTCGTGAATAGCACCGAATTCCTATGAAAGGTACAGAAAATTAGTAGGGTGAACTGAGAGTGCACAACAGGTCGAATCAGCGGCTTAAGTGTATGTCTTCTCACATGGGAAGGATTAGAGTACTTTCTTTTTGAACACTCCACATCGCAACCCCCTCTTTTCAAACTAACTAACTAATTTTGGCCAAACGTGTCTAAGTTTAAGTAGATATATGAAAGTAAGTAATGAAAGTAGGCAACGACTTTTTTTAATTCGAAATATGACACTTTATCACCAAGAACTTTTCAAAATGAAGACATTTCATTAGTAAATGCTGTGTTTTTCAAAGGAAAATTGATAATAATGGCGAGAGTAAACTTTTCGCGGATACAAATTTAGTGCGGTAAAATTGCACTAGATACTTTTGTTATATTCTGTATAAATAAATAAAGAACATTTATGTACATATGTATATCTTCAAAATCATATCAACCCCGACACCATCGTGAAAACCCTAATAATTAATCTGCAATTAAACTTGATTTGCATTCTGTCAATCAATAGTTAACAAATGATTGATCATAAAAATGTACCTTGATTAAACAATTGTTAAGTATACAGCTGTTATTGACATTTTCTGTTCTCATACACTGTTCCCTACAAACATACATACATATTTTTTGTACTCAGTTCTAGTGTGATATGTGCGTTTGCACTCTATTTCCACTACACACCACAAGAATAATAAATAGGAACTTTTTTTGTTTTAACAAAAGCTAATTTGTTATATTTTTTGTTTAATATTTATACTGTTTTCTAATTTAATTGTTTAGTTGAAATAATGTAATTAACAAGACCACCAAAAAATTCGTCGCATGATCGAAGTCTTGTTAACATCTCATCATAATTAATGAAGCTAAGGTCAGACGGTCAAATATTTTGCGTAAAGTGGCTGACAATTAAGACAAATTGTTTTGTCATGCGTCTGACCGGCAAAATATTTGCTAGCAAACATTCGCACAAATGAGTTTGTAGGTGTTTGTAAACAAAAATTTTAGGCAAATATTTGGACAGTGTGAACCATAGAGTAATATACTATGAGTTTGCAACAGCTGTTTTTCTTGGACCGAAAACCAAGAAAAATCACTGGAAAAGTTGGAGCACAGAGATATACAAACTTGGCAACCCACGCAGAATGAGAAAACTCTTTATTTTAATAAATATGTATGTGTCTTAATTGCAATCTTTATAAACAGTTTTGCTCTAACACTTCATTACATTTTGCTTTATTTCACTTGTTATCTCTTTATTCCTCGATTTAATTATCACAAAATAGTCTCAGTTGATGAGTTTTGTACTTTTGGTTCAATGCACAAAGACAAATGTGATAACAACGCATTGAGCAACCGTACATACTTCCAGTCATCTATCGCTATTTCTGTTTGTTACTTTATTCTGCATGTTTTCCCAACTCTAAGGTTAATCAGCTGTGGCATAGAGTCATATATTAAGAGTTTGCAACAGCAGTTTTTCTTGGACTGGAAATCAAGAAAAGTCACTGGAAAAGTTGGAGCACAAAGTTATACAAACTTGGCAACCCACACAAAATGAGAAAAATCTTTATTTTAATACATTTGTGTTTCAATTGTAATCTCTATAAACAGTTTTACTTTAAAACTGCATTACATTTTGCTTTATTTCACTTGTTATCCCCTTTTTCCTCGATTTAATTATCACAAAAATACTCTCAATTGATGTGCTTTGTACTTTTGGTTCAATGCACAAAGACAAATGGGTGAAAAACGCATTGAGCAACCCTGCATACTTCCAGTCATCTATAGCTATTTCTCTTTGTTACTTTATCCTGCGTGTTTCGCCAACTCTAAGGTTGATCAGCTGTGGCATAGAACCCCTCTGAGCTGTGGCATAGGACCCCCTGGTCTGACCTTAGCTTTAGGAACTACAACAGTTTTCCTAAGTATTTTTGTGTTATTTTCCAACACTGGAAACACAAAGAGAACGGTATGTAAGGGGTTTTTCAATAAGAGCGCTACAAAAGTTTTTTTAAATAAAACAAAACCGGTTTTAGATACCAATGAAATTCTTTATTCCTGTGAAAGTACATTCGATGCCATTATGTATCGATCTCGATTTATTTTGCATGGCCACCACGGGCATGCTTGCAGAAGTCCAGACGCTGAACCCAATTTTCGACGGTTTTCAAGCATAAATCGGCCGATACTGCTGCAATTTTACGTTCGATATTCGTACGAAGTTTATCAATCGTCGCTGGATTGTTGGCATAGACCATAGACTTGACGTAGCCCCACAGGAAATAATCTAACGGCGTCAAATCGCACGACCGAGGCGGCCAATCGACTGGGCCATTTCGTGAGATAACACGTTCACCAAACTTGGTTTCCAATAAATTGATTGTGGCATTCGCTGTGTGGCTTGTGGCGCCGTCCTGTTGGAATCACATGTCCTCCAAGTCCATATTATCCAATTGGGGCTAAAAATATTCGGTTATCATTGAACGATAGCGATTCGCATTCACAGTACTGTGCCGGTCTTGATCATCACGGAAGAAGTACGGCCCAATGACGCCGCCGGTACCGTAAATTTTTCGGGATGCAATGATGACTCATGGATTACGTGTAGATTGCTGTCTGACCAATAACGCATATTTGGCTTACTGATGAAACCATTCTGCCAGAAATGAGCCTCATCGCTGAAGATGATTTTCCGATGAAAATCCGAATGATATTCAAGTTGTTGCTCAGCCCAATTCACGAACATACGACGCTTATGGTGATCAAGCGGCTTCAGTTCTTTCGTCAGTTTGATCTTGTAAGAATGTAGGTCAAGATCTTTTCGCAAAATTCGACACAACGACGTCACAGAGATGCCCAACACTTGAGAACGACGTGTGAGAGACACATTTGGGCTTTATTAAACTGAAGCCTCAGCGGCAGCAATATTCTCGACACTACGGGCACTTCTTTGTCTCACTGGCACGGGAACATTTTGTACTGTGCCTGTGGATTAAAATTTTTCCACTAGACGCTCAATTGTTGATCTGGTAGGACGATTATGACGACCATAAAATGGACGTAGCGTTGTTAAAGTTGAGGCCACTGACTCCAAATTTCGGTAGTAAATTTTAATAATTTCGACTCGTTGTTGGCTCGTATATCTTTCCATGATGAAATGGCAAACCTTACTGAAGAGAAATGTCAAAAGAGCGGGGAAAAATATGGCGTCGTTTGCTGTCCCTATCGATTTACTTTTGTAGCGTCTTTGTTGAAAAACAATTTACTTATTGAGACCTGAACAATCTCAGAGAACCTGTAAACAAACGAAAATTTCCGTTGAGCGCGGTAGAATTATGTACCAAGTAGTCGCCTTAGAAATTCCTTGATTAAGTTGTCAAAATAAGTTGAGTAATTAAAATCACTATGTACAAAAATGTGAAAATTTTAATTAGGTTGTCATACTTGATACTACGACTACTCTTTAAACTGCGTCTTAATTGAAATTGCTAACATTTTATCAATAAACCAAATGTTAACAAAAGAAATAAACCGAATTTGACAGCTAAACCACGGAAAAGAGGAAAATACCACAAACGCGTTTACCTGGCAGATAATTTTACCATGCCTTGAGGCTAGGTCGATTAGTTTCGATTAAAGTTTTGTTTCAAAAACGTAAATATAAATAACGATTTGGCGTGTTTTTAGGAATGATGGAAAACCTGACAATATATAAATTTATTAATGCAATCAGTAATAAATGATTTGGTATGATCATTAGAATCATTGAGTTTACCTAAAGGCCTAGTTTTCAAACATTTATTTTTGTCATACGAGGGCGGATCAATAAGTCCGTGACTTTCCGAACTTCCCTCGTAGTTATATGAAATGCAACACTGCTTCCATCAAGTTTCACCTGTTAATATACTACTGTCAAATTTTGAGCAAGTTCCGTCATTTACTTTGCGTTTAACAGCTGTTCAAAACATACAACCTCGTGCATTTCATTAAAAGTGGAAAAAAGTGAATTTCGAGTGCTCATTAAACATTACTTTTTACGAAAAAAACCGTCAATCAAACCAAGGAAATGCTTGATAAATACTATGGGGACTCTGCACCATCAATTTCAATGGTAAAAAGTGGTTTACTGCCTTTCCTTGTGGTCGCACAAGTATAAATGACGCTGAACGTTCTGGACGGCCAATTAAGGTCAATACACCAGAAAATGTCGAAAATATCCACGATATGGTGTTGGCCGATCGAAGAGTAAAAGTGCGTGAGATTGTTGATGCCATAGGCATTCCATATGGCAGTGTGGTTTCGATTTTAAAGGATCAGTTGGGTTTAAGACAGCTGTCTGCAAGATGGGTGCCGCGTTTGCTCTCAATTGACCATAAAGACCCTGGTGCACACGTGTACAGTAGCGTGTCCCGTTTTTATATGGGAAAAAAAAATTTACGAGCTACACTAACGTAAGAGGTATCAAAAGTTGCGTATTGACGAGTAGATTAAGAATATGTACTTACGGTTTTATTTGGATATAACTTTTGGGCCTCTACCGACGGTTTTATATGTAAAATAAAATTAATTCTTAAACATTTTCATACATATTTTCCTCGATTTTTTATTAATCGAATTCATTTTTTTTTTAGTTAAATTAAAGTTATGTTTTATTTATAATGTTTAAAATGAATTAAAAGGGTTCCTAAAAAAAGTTTACGGAAGTCAGAGACGCTTAAAAACAGTTATATTTACATTTTAAATTGGCCCTTGAAGTTGAAAGAAGGCATTTTATTTCTGGATTCAATCTTGCTCCTTATGAGTCCATCCCTTGATTTTGCTCCGATGACGCACTGGCTAGCTTCAGTTACAGATTTAATGCATCTTTCAACACATTGTGTGTGACATGGAAAATCCGGAATTTTCAGTTCGTTTTTACCTAGCAGCAATGAAAGATCCTCGTCAGAAAAATCTTGCAAGACAGGTGGAGAAGTTATATGACATTCATCCCAAAGAATTATGTCAATATAATTGTTGTGGTCTCGTGCCTTGCTTTAAAAATTCGTTTAAGAGCAAGCTCTTTGACATAATTCCTTTTATCGAAAAGCATTGCTACCAAAATGTTCCAGGGGTGTGCAAAAAAGGCGTTTCTTTGAATTACTGCATCGATTATTGATTTTAAATTCTGTGGCAACCATCTTGAGAGAAAAATAATTTCAAAGACGTGATTTGCTCCATCTATCAATAACGGCTTGTTTTTAATTGAAAACCATACTGGTGCGTATACTTTGACTATGTATTCTACAAGAATTTTTAGATTTTCGGATGGATCACTGGATCCTACATACTGTCTTAATATTCTGTTCGCAGTGGTGACCCATCTTGAGTGTGGCATTTTCCCAGGCTGTCGATTTGCTAATACGGGAGCACAGTAACCTGATTTGATCGCTTGGCACATTTCAAAGAGATATTTTTGTTCGGTACTCAATTGATTTACGATTGTTTGCTCAATATCTGGTAAGTTCCCATAACAGGTGAAAATTGAGTAACTGTGGTATTTTCACAATCACGTAGTGCCTTACCGATCGGGCCAGAATACTCGCGAGGTCCCGAAGTTGATCCATCCAAGTGGGTGAAAAGGTGTCTTAGTGGCAATTCATTTGCGTGGAGTAAACATATTGCCCACTGTAAAGGTCGACCTAGCACCTTTTCCATATAAGATATAACACCTCCTTTCCAACCAGTATTTGTTGAAGTGCCGTCACATCCAATGCAGACAATAGATTTCACATCGATTTCTTTGTTTTTTAAAAATTCTAGTATTGAGCTACTTATTTCTTTTTCTGTCCCACTTTTCGGAGTTATATGGCCCAAGAACAGTGATTCTGGTTCAGCAAGAATTGAAATATGTTCTTCAAGAACCTCCTTCCGATAATTACGTCCATCTTTTATTTCAGAAACAAGAGTCTTATCTTTTCGTCCATCAAAGTATATACTGTGGACTAAGACACCATGGTATTGGTTTGAAAGAGTGTCTCTTGACTTTGACAAAGCTCGATGAATTTTATTTTTGTCAAGTATTATTAATGTCGTTTACAAGACCAACGTCCTGAAGCGCTGCAGAAGCAACTGCTGCAGCAGAACGCACAGAAAGCCCATACCTGTCACAAACTCTTGCTGCAGATGGAAGAGCAAGTAAATTTCGGTTACCTCTTGACGTAGAGGGTTCGTGACCTGTGGCTCAACCGTCTCAGCTGGCTGAACTAAATCTGTAGTTTCGACTAATTCCGATGTATCGACTGTCTCAACCAAAATTGGTGACACATTAGAGGCTCGACATTTATTACGTTCTTTTCGATCGAGACGGTTTTGAATTTTAACTGTTTCAAGTGTATCAACATTACCGATCACCATTTTTCTTTCACTCCTTTGGTCCAATAAAAATAACCTTTCTTTCATAGGTACTTTACTATTTTTATCACAACGACAGTTATCAAATGAACTACACTTACATGATGCAATGTCAAATAATTGCGGGCTTGAAAGTGTAATAAAATCTTTTAATTTGTTTTTATAGCTTGAATTTTTTTTCGAGTTTGGATATCTTTTAAGGGTCAAATATTTTTCAAAGTGACTTTTTATTATTTGTATGCTTCGGTTTCGAGAAACCACTGGAATCGAAGCACTTTCCCAAATCTTTTGTACTTTTGTAGTCACAATAAGAAAAACTTCGGAGTTGGTCGGATTTCTGCCATTGAATTTTGTTTTGAGATCATTTTGTGTGAAAACGACATATTTTATTACATCTTTCACTAATGGTAACTGATTTTCTTTCATTTCACTAAAAGGGCCGAAAAAGGGGCACAATGTTTCTTGTCGACGAGGACCCGAACACATTTTTATTTGCCCTTTTAAAATTGAGAAAATTACAAGTGTTGCGGCACGGTTTTTCTCTGAGCCGGCTTTCTTAAATAAAACACAGTTTTTTAACAGCACTCAGTTTTTTTTATTTCATTAAATTATCGGGGGCGCTTAAAATATAATGTGCTTACTAAGTTCGTGCTGCTTAGTTCGTGCCTGTAGATCGACTTACGAAACTTCTTATTTCTTTTTTCTTCTTCGTATACTGACTTCTTGGTTTTTTGTAGTTTTTGAGGGGTTCTTGAGTAAAACTAACTGTTTCAATATATTGTTGTTGCAATTAGCAAAGGAAGACAATGCGACGCGTTGTTGAACAATTTCAGATGCGTTGTTGAAATGAACGATTACAACAACAAAATGAATATAAACATAAAAGGAATCTTGCACTACTCGAGTAATATAATTTCTGTTGCGGTAAATTAGTTAGGTATACATTGTCTTCGGCTGAGATTAATGAAACAAATAGACGAAGTTAAAGTGCAATATTCGCGTCATTATGCTTGTAGTTATGATAAAGGTAATTTTTTTGTATCTCTGTGAGAACGTCAGTTACACATTAAAACGGTACAAATGGTAAAATTTACATGAATTCACACCAAAAAACAAAATAAACTTAATCGGGAAAATAGGGAAAATAAAAAAAAAATATTGAAATCTCGCTTATTTTTCAAAATTTCAATGGCTGGTAGAGGCCCAAAAGTACCCTCGAATATTTTTTTTAGTATTTTTCCCGTAATCTGCTATTTAATACGCAACTTTTGAAAGGTCTTACGTGAGGATACGCCACAAAAAAATTTGACGGGACACTCTAGTGTACAGTCCCAATGGCAAAATTCCATGAATTGGGCTACGAATTGGTACCGCATCCGCCATATTCTCCGGATTTAGCCCCCAGTGACTATATCCCATTTCCAAACCTGAAGAAATGGCTCAGTGGAAAGAGATGAAACGATGAACGATGAAATTATTGATCAAACAAATGCCTATTTTATGGACCTCGAAAAATCCTATTTTGTGGAAGGGATACAAAAATTGGAGAAACGTTGGACTAAGTGTATAGGAGATTATGTTGGAATATAATTTTTTTTTAAAAAAAAAAAAACGTGTTTCACTCAAAAAGTCACGGACTTATTGATCCGCCATCGTTCGTGTTTTTTTTAATTTGCATTGGATTTTAATTTGCATTACTTTATCTAATGCAAATGCAAAAGAATTACCTTTGTTCGCAATGGCAATTAAAAAATTTTGAATTTGCATTTGCTCAGGCAATGCAAATGCGGGTTGTGAAATCGGATGCCAACTATAATGAAATACGGGAATGCTTTTAATTGTTTTGAATTTGTGTGACTGCTGGCAATTCTGTTTTCAAGTATTTTATATGTAGAGGTTAGTGGCTTTGATGGGTATTGCCTCATAGTACTTTCAAATTCATAAACCTGTACTGTATAAAATATTTCAAAACAAAAAGTGCCAACATGAAGGAAATGTTTTGAAAATAAGTTTTTTTTTTGAATTTGCATTTCGAAAGGTAATTCCATAGACTAATACATACCTAGATAAACGTATTCTCTCATCTGACGTTTCATTTCACACTCTCATCGTAGGTTTGTGGAAATGAGAGCAATTAAATTTAAAATTACCTTACACCAGGTGGAGTTATAAAATATGTTCACTTAACTTTTTCCTGTCGTTTTGGTGTAGAACTGAAAAATTTAAATATATTTTGCACTTTTTTATTGACTTTTATCGTTGGTATACATTTGTATTATATTTAACACAACTAGTTGCCACAAAAACACGAAATTCGGTTGTTGTTCCTATGTTGATCGCTGTATACTATTGCCACTATCTGGTATTATTGAACCCATATTTCTACCATCCAATGTTTACTTTCCATCGTACCTATGACGTTTAATTTATTGAGCGAATAAAACCTTCTATGGTATGTGTTATTCTATGGGTAATTCAAACTAAACCACAAATTATAATCGTCATATAATTAATTTGCCCCATGTATGCTTTTTGTAAAACTTTCTCCCATTAAGCCTGAGCAAAAATAAAAAAAACATATTGGGAGTTGCAATTAGGGTTTTTCTTTTTCAATTTGTCATTCAGGGAAAATAGGATTCATTTTGGATTTCCCGTGAATTCCTGAAAAGAAATAAATTAAAAATTAAAATTTATTTTTGCTTTATTGTTTATTTAAAATTGTATTTTTATACATATGTTCGTATGACAATAAGTAAATTTATTTCAAAAATATCGATTACTATATAAAGGGTTTTTCAACAGAGACGCTACAAAAGTAAATCGATAGGGACAGCAAACGACGCCTTATTTTTTCCCGCTCTTTTGACATTTCTCTTCAGTAAGGTTTGCCATTTCATCATGGAAAGACATACGAGCCAACAACGAGTCGAAATTATTAAAATTTACTACCGAAATTTGGAGTCAGTGGCCTCAACTTTTAAGAGCGCTACGTCCAATTTATGGTCGGCTCATTTCTGGCTGAATGGCTTCGTCAATAAGCAAAGTATGCGTTATTGGTCAGACAGCAATCCACACGTAATCCATGAGTCATCATTGCATCCCGAAAAAATTACAGTTTGGTGCGGTTTATGGGCCGGCGGCGTCATTGGGCCGTACTTCTTCCGTGATGATCAAGACCGGCACAGTACTGTGAATGCCAATCGCTACCGTTCAATGATAACCGAATATTTTTGGCCCCAATTGGATAATATGGACTTGGATGACATGTGGTTCCAACAGGACGGCGCCACAAGCCGCACAGCGAATGCTACAATCAATTTATTGGAAACCAATTTTGGTGAACGTGTTATCTCACGAAATGGCCCAGTCGATTGGCCGCCTCGGTCGTGCGATTTGACGCCGTTAGATTATTTCCTGTGGGGCTACGTCAAGTCTATGGTCTATGCCAACAAGCCAGCGATGATTGATGAACTTCGTACGAATATCGAACGTGAAATTGCAGCAGTATCGGCCGATTTATGCTTGAAAACTGTCGAAAATTGGGCTCAGCGTCTGGACTTCTGCAAGCGTGCCCGTGGTGGCCATGCAAAAGAAATCGAGTTCCATACATAATGGCATCGAACGTACTTTCACAGGAATAAAGAATTTCATTGGTATCTAAAACCGGTTTTGTTGTATTTAAAAAAACTTTTGTAGCGCTCTTATTGAAAAACCCGTTACGTAACTAGATTAAATGAATACTTTTATATGCACATTACGATAAAATAAATGATTTTGAGAAGAATATTTTTCAATTTCCTTTGAGCTAAACAGATAAGGGGTTTTTTCTTAGTTTTTATTTTTGGTGAAAGATTTGAAGATTACAAAGTGAAGTCAGAACACCCAAACCATAGACGAATTTAGTATAGACACGTTAATTCTCTCAATAAAATAAACGTCATAGGTATGGTTGCAAGTGAATATTGGATGGTGGAAAGCATGGGCTCAATAATACAAGATAGAGGCAATGGTACACAACGTCCAACGAAGCAACGCAACCGCATTTCGTGTTTTTGTGGCAAAATAGTTGTGTTAAATAAAATACAAATGTATACCAACGATAAAAGTCAACAAAAAAGCGAAAAATACATTGAAATTTCACAGTTCTTGTAACTCCACCTGGCGAAAGTTGCACAAACCTACGACATTTTCACAAACCTACGACAAAGAGTCTGAAATGAAACGTCAGATGATAGAATTAATGTGTCTATACTAAATTCGTGTATGATCCAAACGCGGGTAGCATACATCCAAAGAACACCGGGAGCATAGAGGAATATATTAATAGTCTGCCACAGCTGTTTTTCTTGGACCGGAAATCAGGAAAAGTCACTGGAAAAGTTAGAGCATAGATTATTACAATCTTGGCAATAACAAAATTTTGGTTCCTCTCTCAATATAAAAAAAAAACATATTTATTACAATTTTTTTAACAACTTTATTACAACCCAGTATTATCAAATATATTGGGTACTTTTGCTTTGGTTTGTGTCTAGACTAACATATGGTGGGAAATTTCTTGTTTAATGAGAAGTTTTCACGATATTCTACGCGTATGCGTATGTGTTTAGAAAGCCGCGTGCGTCGTAACTTCCTCACTATCCTCCAGTGTTCGTATTTCGTATTAGCTTTAGCGATTTGAAAAAAAAGTGATGCCGTTTTAAAGACATGCATTGTTTAAAGCTCATGTGTAGGTAACAAATTTCTTATTGTTCGAGTTTGAGGTTTTTAGTATTTTTTAAAAAAAAAGTTCCATGCGAATTGGACAACTTAATGGAAAACACTTAGAACCTGCAAAAATTTGTTATTTTTTCGATTGGACGCTCCGTTGCCAAAATATAGACCTAATGGCGTTTTAACGATTGTTTATTCGAAAAATTTTAGTTTTAGCGATTTTTCTTAAAAAAGAGTGTAGCCGTATTAAAGACATCCATTGGTTAAAGCCTCCTACGGATGAAAAATATTATTATTTTTGCGATTGGACGCCCCGTTTCCGAGTTATGACCTTTTTTTTATTTTAGCGGTTTTCCTATTTTCGCGATTTTTTGAAAGAAATTACTTCCATACGAATTGTACCATTTTATAAAAACTCCTTAGAAACACATTAGTCAGTTTTTCGATTGAGCGCTCCGTTTCCAAGATATACACATTTTTTCTAATTTTTCCATATTTTTGATCAAAAATGGGGATGGTTACCCTAGGTAAAGGCTGCTTACCCATTCCCCAAATGTAGTGGGTAATTCCCCATCGTCGTGGGTAACTAACCATTATTTTCCTCAATACCCTTTGGATAATTGACAATCGTGTTGGGTAGTTCCCCATTGTCGTGGGTAACTAACCATTATTTGCACCATTCCCTGTTGGTAATGGTTAAACGTTCATTATCCATTCCCCCCGGCGATGACATTTTTCTACTTCTTTTGTAATTTGACGTAGACTAACATTTAAGAGAACAATAATAAAGTAGTAGACAAAATGTCAAATATCGACTTATGATAAAGGGTGACCAGACAAGAACGATGAAAAAAAAAATTTAAATAAAATAACGGTGTGAGATATCAATTTGATTCTGGTTTTATTTTGCAGCTACAGTTATGCCATTATGAATGGAATAGTTCATCATTTAAATGGTCGCCTCGGTTTTGCTGGCAGTACTTCAAGAGGTCGGTCCAATTTTTGTTGACTCGGTGCAATATGTGCGGAGTTATTCTGGCAATAGCGTCTCGAACGTTGGCCTCGAGGTCGTCCATAGTGGTTGATTTGTTAGCGTAGACTAAGGACTTGACGTAGCTCCAGAGAAAATAACTGAGGTGTGTCAAGTTGCAAGATCGCGGGGCCAACTGAAGAACGAACGCCCTGTAATGACGCTGTCGTCAAAATTCTGAGTCACAACTTCGAGCATTGCGTGGCTTTTCTGGCATATAGCGCCAGCCGTGTGTGGCCGTCGGTGGTGCAATGGTTAGTGTGCGCGGCTCTTATGCACGAGAACAAGGGTTCGAACCCTTACATTTCTATCGCTTAGTGATGGCGACACTATCGAGTACTTAGCCATGAAAAAGCTTCTTAAAATACCGTTCGGAACCGGTGTAAAACTGTGGGACCCAATCAGTGAGCATAAAAACTAGAAAGCGCACATTTCACTGATTGTGATAATCAATCGCTTCTTGGGATGTTATGGGACATAATTTTTTTTTAGCACCATCTTGTTAGAACCACTACTCGGATATATCGATGTTGTAGTGCTCCGACCACAGAAAGTCACTTTACATCGGTCTATACCGAGAATCATTGACGGTGACGGTGTCTCGTTCATCATTGCTAAAGGAATAAAGCCCGATGAAGCCACCTTGCCATGAACCACATTTAACAGTCAATCTTTGTGGATGCAGTGATGCTTGGTCGAACTCCTGTGCATTGTGTTCGCTGCAATAACAGCAATATTGCTTGTTGACATAACCGCTAAGCCAACAAATGGGCCTCGTTCGAGAAGATAATTTTGTGGCCAAACTCCGGATCTCCAACAAACATTTCCAGCGCTAAATTAGCAAACTCACGGCGTTGTCTTCCAGCTTCAATTCTTGCGTCAGTACGATCTTATTTGGATGTGTACCCAAATACAACCGCAAAATAAACCGGGATGACTCTCTTGCGTATCCCACTTCAGCTGCTCGGCGTCGAATTCTTCGATACTGGCCACTACGGCGGCTATGGGTTCTTCACTTTGCACCATCTCGGCGACCAATCTCACGACAAAATTCACTTGGCGTATTTGCAATTCAGCCAGAATTTCGATAATGTGGTCATCGGCGGTGCAATGGGTAGTGTGCGCCGCTCTTGTACATGAGAACGTGGAATCGATCCCTGCTCTAACCACCGTACATTGCCTTCAACGACGGCCACCTCGCTTAGTGATGGCGAGTACTTAGCTATGAAAAAACTTCTCAAAATACCATTCGGAACCTGTGTAAACCTGTAGGTCCCAAACCCTTCATGGGATGTAATGGGAAACGGTTTTTTTAGAATTTCGATAATATTTGTTAATAAACGATGCATGATGTTATGAAAAATTTTACTGAATATTTTGACAGCTGGATGTCATTGGTAACTTTGACAGCTTCTAAAATATAACAATTGGAAAAAGTATCATTGCTATCTGCTCACCCTTTATCATCTATGGATTGCGTGTTTAATCAAAAACTTTTTTGCTTGTGAGAACGATAGAGCGCGAACAAATGAAACAAAAACGACAAATGATGATGAGACAAACTGTAACAATATTTTATTAACATTATATTTTATACAAAACAGATGTATTAAACCGGCAATCATGTATGTAAACAAATCGATCTGACAAACAAATAACAGCTAGAGAATAATACCAATCAATGATTTGAGTAGCTAACGCAGGAGCATAGTTAAACCAAAAACTACAGTACAAGGCGATTTAAAAACGGCCGGAACATAATTTAAAAATGTTACAAAAAATTAAAATTTTACACTATCGGCCGATTTCGCCATGTCCAGTTATCCTTCAGTTAGAGCTAACGAACAGTTTTAGCTGTCAGTTTGTATGGAATTTATAATTTTTAACTGCCAGTTGGCTTTAATTTTGTTTGGTGAAATTGATACGTTTATAAAGGGTTTTTCAACAGAGACGCTACAAAAGTAAATCGATAGGGACAGCAAACGACACCATATATTTTCCCGCTCTTTTGACATTTCTCTTCAGTAAGGTTTGCCATTTCATCATGGAAAGATATACGAGCCAACAACGAGTCGAAATTATTAAAATTTACTACCGAAATTTGGAGTCAGTGGCCTCAGCTTTAAGAGCGCTACGTCCAATTTATCATCTTCAGCGATGAGGCTCATTTCTGGCTGAATGGCTTCGTCAATAAGCAATATATGCGTTATTGGTCAGACAGCAATCCACACGTAATCCATGAGTCATCATTGCATCCCGAAAAAATTACGGTTTGGTGCGGTTTATGGGCCGGCGGCGTCATTGGGCCGTACTTCTTCCGTGATGATCAAGACCGGCACATTACTGTAAATGCGAATCGCTACCGTTCAATGATAATCGAATATTTTTGGCCCCAATTGGATAATATGGACTTGGAGGACATGTGGTTCCAAAAGGACGGCGCCACAAGCTACACAGCGAATGCTACAATCAATTTATTGGAAACCAAGTTTGGTGAACGTGTTATCTCACGAAATGGCCCAGTCGATTGGCCGCCTCGGTCGTGCGATTTGACGCCGTTAGATTATTTCCTGTGGGGCTACGTCAAGTCTCTGGTCTATGCCAACAAGCCAGCGACGATTGATGAACTTCGTACGAATATCGAACGTGAAATTGCAGCAGTATCGGTCGATTTATGCTTGAAAACCGTCGAAAATTGGGTTCAGCGTCTGGACTTCTGCAAGCGTGCCCGTGGTGGCCATGCAAAAGAAATCGAGTTCCATACATAATGGCATCGAACGTACTTTCACAGGAATAAAGAATTTCATTGCTATCTAAAACCGGTTTTGTTTTATTTAAAAAAACTTTTGTAGCGCTCTTATTGAAAAACCCGTTACTTACTTACGCAATTAGGTGGCGTCAAACAACCCAGAGGGATTAAGGTTCTTACAAATTGAGGTTAACATGTTTCTCCAACCGGTTCGAACTTCGAAGGCAATACTCCACCTGGTCTTTCCAGCAAAGTCTTGGTCGTCCTATTTTTCGAGACGTACTTGGTCTTCGAATACCTTTCGCACCGGTTCATTCTGATCCATTCTACTGACATGGCCTAGCCAGCATATACGCGGCACTGCGATACGCATAACTACGTTGATAAAAAAAATAAATGGTCTCCCATTACATTCCATGAAGGAATCGGGGAGAGCTTCTCACAACCAGTGAGCTGTGCGTTTTCTAGTTTTATACTCACTGATTGGGACCTACAGTTTTACACCGGTTCCGAACGGTTTTTGAGAAGCATTTTCATGGCTAAATACTCGATAGTGTCGCCGTCACTATGCGAGGTGACCGCCGTCGAAAGAAATTTTAAGATGGTCAGAGAGGGTTCGAACCCAGGATCTCAAGTACAAGAGGCGCGCACACTACCCATTGCACCACCGACGGCCAACTACGTTGATGTCGAGACAGAAATTATACATTCCAGTATATACATTATTCTATTATAGGACCATATATTTTTCGGAGTATTTTTCTTTCGAAGACTCCCAGTGATGTTTCATCAGCATGCGATATGACCCAGGATTCTGCGCCATAAAGCAAGACAAGTTGTATGAGAGTCTGATATAGTGAGATCTTCTATACATCAGACTCGAGAGAGGGTCTTATCTCTGAAGTGCTTGCATAGCCCAAAATAACACCTGTTTGCAAGCACAATACTCCGTTTGATATCTAGGCTGACGTTGTTGCTTCTGTTCACGGCAGATCCGAGGTTAATAAATTCGTCCACTACCTCGAAATTATAGCGGTTACCAACGTTCACCCTTTCATTCAATTGGGTGGATATTCTGCTTGTCGAAACCATTAATTTTTTCTGCTTGTCGAAATCATTAATGTTGAAGAGATCGCATGATACGGTGTCGCACTGCCTGAAGCCTCGCCTCGTACTAAATGGTTCGGTGATATTTTTACTGAGGATTTCGTGTCGATCAGTGTCATTCTACAAAGGCGTGTCACCTTAGCAGGATAATCTACAAAGAGCTAGTAGGTGTCGATTGGTTTTTCGTGGGGTTTCTCCAGCATTTATAGTAACGTGATTATCTGGTCGATAGTTGACTTTCCAGGACTAAAGCCATACTGATGAGGCCAGATCAGGTCTGCCACAAACGGCTTTAGTCTTGCACACATTACGCTCAAGAGGGCCTTGTATAAAAAAATCAATGAGTGTTCGAACTCATGGGCGATGTGTTAACACCTTTTTGTTACACGGTACCTGTTCGATTTCTATGAACACATTACAAAATTTTACATTGGAAACTAAAAAAAAGAATAGTTTTTGTGCTGCAGGCTCTTTTGCTTCTGCACTTTCTTTTTTCTTACATCTGCTTTGACATTAGATGTAATAGTGTTAAAATAAATGAAGCAATATTTAGCTCACTGAAATAATTGTTTTTGTTTTGTCATAAACAGAGCGACGACAAAAAGTATTGAATAGTATCATGGTACAAACAAATGGTAGAAGCACTGGTCCAGCTTATTTGAAATTTTTTCTGGAGTGAGTTTTTCTCTTATGTCAAAGTTTGTTTACTTTTGTTTGTATACAACCACCGTTCGCCTACAATTGCTGTTTTTGAAATGTTTTATCCGTAAAAATCACATAGAAACGTTTTAATTTTCAAACTTAAACACTTTCAAAATATCAAATAAAACACACGCATTGTGTAAATGGCACTTTTTTCAATTTTGTATACATTTTCATTATTTTTCAATTAGCTGAGTTGCCACAATACAAGCACTGAGCAAAACTCAAATGCCTGTTGTTTTGGCTACCATGAATAGTATAGAGAACTTATTGCACTCTTTTTCCGCTCTCATGTAGAGAGTTTGAGTAATAGAGCATAAACGAGTCTTATTCTCTTTATAGAATATGTCAATATAAATTTACCATGTTATTACATAAAACAATACAAAATGCACAAGTGTTTCAAAAGGCATCAATGTTTCTATTCTATTCTTTACTATTCAATTCTTTTTGTCGAAGACCACCTGCTTGTTCGCTGCAGCTAGTACATCAATACCATCACACTTATTTTCAGGCAGAGAGTATTGTTGTACAACAACCACGTATGTGATGCTAACGCTGTGTGTTGTTAGCATGTGTTGTCTTTGATAGATTGCCCGTTTCCCGTTAAATTCCATGGAGCGATTGGGGAGAGCTTCCTTATATGCGATGGATAAAAGGTTTATTTCACTATAGTTGGTACATATACCTGCATCTTTTCAACTCATAGCAGCCAGCTTTAAACACCTCAGCCTGTAGTCCATCATCACCAGCGGCTTTGTTGTTCTTAAGCTGGAAAATTGTAGTTCTAACTTTACTTTGGCTAGGAGGGGGATAGCTGACGCCATCGCCCTGTACCTGTTCAACACCCTCATCTATATTGAAGTCTGCTGGCGCAAGTAAAGCAGAGTGGTGATCTCCCAATATTCACTACATACTCTGCACATCTGAGACAAGATTCCCGCCCTTTTCTCTACAAAAGAGGGTCCCTGAACTATTGCCGATTTTTGGCTTTGTACTTTTCGGTAGAATATATATGACTCATTCTTTCTTCTGTAAGATTCAATGTGCTCACTCTCACGCTTTCTACACAACCCTTTTTTTCTTCCTGAACAAACGGGTATCCCATAGACTAATGACGTATAGAGATACCAACTCTCTCAGTAAATTTACGACATTTGGTGTGTTGCAGATGAGCGGTGGATCATAGACGAATTTAGTATAGACACATTCTCTCATCTGACGTTTCATTTCACACTCTTCGTCGTAATTTTATGGAAATCAGAGAAATTCGACAAAAATTAACTTACACCAGGTGGAGTTACAAAATATAACTTAACTTTTTCAAGTAGTTTTGATGTAGAACTGAACAATTTAAATGTATTTTGCACTTTTTTGTTGACATTTTAACACAACTAGTTTGCCACAAAAACACGAAATGCGGTTGCTGTTCCTTTGTTGGACGTTGTCTAGTATTGCCTCTATCTGGTATTATTGATTCCATGCTTTCCACAATCCATGTTGGGTTGGATGTTGGAAAGTATTGCTTTAATAATACCAGATAGAGGCAATGGCTCAAACCATCCAACAATAAATAAGCAACGGCATTTCGATTTGTGCGTTAAAATTTTCGTGTAAATACAACACAAATACATACTAACAATAAAATATATCATAAAAGTCCAAAAAACGTTTAAATTTCACAGTTTTTCATCAAAACGACATTTAAAATGCAAGTCAACAATTTTTGTAATTCCACCTGGTGTTAGTGAATTTACGTCAAATAACTCTCTATCTCACCGACCGCACCACGAAGAGTGTGAAAGGAAATGTCAGATGAGAATAATGGTAGCTCTATACGTCATTACTCTATGGGGTATCCTATTTCCTCTTCTCGTTATACCGTTGTATCGCAGCACGCGTTAACTGTTTACTTGTAGTAAATAAAATGTTAATATGGTAAAATTCGATTTACATACATATATAGAATTTCTTCAAATGTAATTATTTACAAAATAACCAAGCAAAGTAAACAGACTTTGACAGATCTATGTACAATGACATGAAAAAGGTGTAATCAGCTGTTCTTAAAACACAATCTCATATATCAAACATTATGTGAAATTGGTAATCAGTGTTACCAATACTATACAAATAGGGAACACAAGAAAGTCTCTTTCGATTTTAAAATCAAAAAAATTGTTTAGTTTTTCGTAATGCCATGAACAAATTAAATCAGCTGTTTCATTGATTTACCTTCTAGTTATTATAGCATGATAATAATAAACAAGTTAATCTTGTTATCAGCCATCTATTGGCTAATTGATTTTTGACGGTAGCAATGAGTTTATCATTTTTTGTTATTGTTAGTATACATTTTGATTGAGTTTGACAGTGCCAAATTGCCGGTAGTTGTTAGCTTGTTGAATTTAATGTGCTACTGATATTACCTGTACAAAAAATGCCTTGAGTTCAATGCACTAGCATCAGTAGACCATGAAACATGCTCACAAATATTGTTGATATTTTAGTTTGAAGGAGAATTTTGAATTTTTGCTAGTTCTCCAGAATTTTTGAGCACTCACTCCGAGAGTTGTTTAACAGTTGTTTAAATTCCGAGGTTAGCAACCTCTCGAGCTTGATTCGCAAAGCTAAAACATCCATAGGATAAAATTGATGATATATAAGAAAGATAATATAGAAAAAGATTTTTATCAATTCAAATGCACTTCCGCTGAATAAGTAATTGATAACCGTAGAATATAAAATTTGTCTATTATCAGGAATCACATAGATCGTAAGGCATTTACAGATTGATGTTAAGTAACGAAAGGAAGAAACCACTGTACTTTGAAAGTCAGACAAATACAGTAATACATACCTAGGGTCACCATCTCCCTCATTATATTCTCTGTCATTTGCGTGGTTGCAATCATATGTTGAAGCAGTGACATACAACTTCCATCAATGCAAGCACATATTAGTGGTCTTCATGAAAGCTCGAAAGAACCTCGTAAACTCGAAAACATCGTAAACTTGCACAGCAAACGTCAAAACAAACAAATTTCCCATACAACGGCGACACAACAAGATGAAAGAAGAGTTATTGAAGAATAAAGTGGAAATAAAGTTGCAAATGTTGAGACTGGAGGACCCATCGCTGTATTCAGAGTAGCGAATACAAGACTGAAATTACGTACTGTGGTATTTTATTTAAAATAGTTATATGAGTTGTTTAAGAAGCCATTTGAAATGTGAAATTACCGAAATACCTATAGAATTAACTAAATACGCTTTATTTTTTGTACCTTGTATTAAATACGAAATGAATATACACCAAATTTGAAGTAATTAAAAAATAATGAAGTTTTTTTTAGTAATGAAGCGCAAAAGAGGAAAGTATATTATTACGAATATTACGTGCTAACGAAGCGTAATCGGAGTCGATGCTTTCGTCTTCTGCCTCTTCATGAGAACTTTCAAACTCCGATTAATGGATGTCCAAATCTTCCACCCGATAATATATACAAATGCTGTGGAGAGCACAAACAACATTTACAATTTCACTGGCTTTCACTGGGGAGTAGTGAAGCTCTCGAGCACCCAACAAGCAACGAAATCGGGTTTTCAAAAGTCCAATCGTGCTCTCAACTATGTTTCTAGTCCTTGAGTGCCTCATGTTGTAGTTGCTTTCCCTGCTGCCTGGATTTGGAGATCGTTAGCCACGGTTCCAGGGGGTAACCCCCATCATCTGTTAAAAATATGATTAACATGTGAAATTTATCTTGATATCTTGCTTCAATGCACCTTATACGCATTTTGTTATCGCATACCTAAAATCATGAAATTAATTTAGGAAAATTATAACAATAAATTAATAAATAAGAGCTAAAACGAAATACTCACCACCATAGCATTAATGCTAAAAAATCCTATTATAATAAAGGAACTCCTCTTCGGATGGTTTTATAATTTTTATATGTGTGCCATCAACACACATAGTGACTCCTGGGATGCCGGCCTTCGTTAAAAGTCTTGCTTCGCTTGCATCTTTTCATCATCACTCTGTTCAAATGTTATCCACTGAGAGCAAAGCTTTCGCTGCATTATGTCAAGGAAAGATGACAGCGACTTCGACACTGTGGATTGAGCCATCCCAACATTGTAGTCTGCACCAACTCCGTGTTGATAGCTTCCTTCTGCAAAGGATCTTAAAGCAGCCACAACTCAATTAAGCGGTGATAAAGATGTTAACGTGTTTGACCGCGCTTCTTCTGCAAAAGTATCTAACACATACTTAAATGCATCTTTATTTAGACGAAAGTTTTTTTTGAATCTCCAAAAGTAAACAAATTATTTCACACATCAAGAGTTTAAAACAACTAACTTACAATTGATCGCTCATCTCGAATAGATTACAACTGTCTCTCAATTTACGCTTCTCAAATCTGGACTCTGTATTCTGGTGCGCGTTGTTCTCTTCTTCCGATAATAACGCCACTGCTATCGATTCCATTTCTTGAAATTAAAACAAATAAACTTAATTTTTGTGCTATAATGATCCATAAAAAGTAAACACATCACCTCCGGCGGGACCGAGTTCTTCACACTGGAACAGTTTGCCCACAAACACCTCTAATGTATGCCCTGGCTTTGTTTCGCTTTCCCTACTTACCTGAGGTGTTTATTTTATTAAAGTCTCCACAATATTTCAATTGTTATTTGTTTTAATTATTGAATCATTGATTTATGTCCACTAAATTCAACTTTTTATAAAATGAAAATTGGATTTCCTTTATTGTTTTGTACAATGTTTACAAAATTGTTTACGTTTCTGTTCCAATTTCATGTGTTCCACACAAAAACAGCTGGTTTTGAACATACTCTTCTCTTCTTCTTGTTCTTACGATTCAGTTTTTTGTTGGAATACCTCTTTTCGATTTGTGCGTAACTGAATGCGGGAACGTAATCGAAGTGCAGAATAGGGCTGAATAATATGCTCGACAAGTCCTTATACGCGATGGATAAAATACTGATACCGCGATAGTTGGAACAGACACACGGATCACCCGGATCATTACGGAAACAGTAATATTTGGGAAACGGAATATCTCAATTGTTAAGCCGATCTCAATTTGTATCTCCGCGTAGGTTTAGATGAAGTAGTGCCTTCAATTATGCACTCACTCATCGGAGGTTGTCGCAACCTCATTAGAGGTTGACACAACTTCATTGGAGGTTGCCAGAACCTCATTAGAGGTTGTCAGAACCTCATTAGAGGTTGACACAACCTTATTGGAGGTTGACACAACCTCATCAGAGGTTGGCGCAACCTCATTAGAGGTTGTCACAGCCGAATTAGAGGTTGTTACAACCGAATTTAGATATTTTCAAAAAATTAATTTTGAAATTTGTTTTAATTATTAACTGATGATTTATTTTCAAGAATTCTTATAAAAAACTAACAAAAGGAGAAAAACAAGTAATTTATATAGGGTAATCTTTACGGTAATACATTTGATATACCTACCACTTCTGAGTTTTTTGAACTCCCTGACATCACGGGCCATCGCACCAATTCCGACGTGTAGTATCTGTTGGTTTACCTAAACCGTTTTATATACAAACGATTGCAGGAAATCTCAAAAGCCCGGCCTTGAAAAATTTCAAAACCGTCGATATTTTATTGGACATTTTCTGCAAAAAAGTCCGTTTTAAGACAAACTATAATTACAACATTTGCACTCACCTTTGTTAATAAGTACAAGAAAATATTGATATTGATATAATATTTTTATATATAATGTTAAACGTCAGGTTTGAAATGCATAGAATTATATTGTGGTAACCGAATTGAAAATTAATTCGGTTGTACCTACAGAATTCATTAAAAATTCGGTTACAGCAACCGAATTGATGCCAAATTCGGTCGTTGCAACTGACTTAAGGCTAAATTCGGTTATTGCTACCGAATTGATACCAAATTCGATAGTTACAACCGAATTGATGACAAATTCGGTTGTTGCAACTGAATTGATGCCACATTCGGTTACTTCAACCGAATTTAGTAAAAATTTCGGTTGTTGGATCCGAATTAATTCCAAATTCGGTTGCTCCAAACGAAATTTTAGAAAATTTAGTTGACAGAACGAATGTAGTTGAAGATTCAGTTGTCACAACCGAATCGATTATGTACTTCAAACGAATTTCAGTTGTGCGGACTAAATTCGGTTGTGGCAACCTCAATGCGGTTATAGCAACCGAATTTCGGTGGCAACAGCCGAATTTACGATTGCTACAACCTCTTTTCAAACAATTAGTTCGCTGGGTGTGGCGATTTAATATAAAAAAATATCACAGTATCCAAAATACTTAAGAAATCTGCAAAAATCAGACCATTTTCGCGATTATTCGCTTCGACTGAACTAAAACTACAAGTTGAACTGAAATGAGCTCTAAAGTTCACAGTTGATAAGAACTTTTAAGCTGAAATGATACAATGAATTAAAATGAACTAGTGAACTAAATGATCGAATTAGTTCATTCTGTGGAGTTGAACTAAAAGGAGCGCTCACTTGAATGAACTAACATTCCCAACTCTAGCTCACATCGGTCGAGCAACGATGGAGATTTTGAGACACCAATTTGCAGGCCGAGTGATTTCCCGTTTTGGAGATTTAAACTGGCCGTCCAGGTCGCCAGATACGACGGCGCCAGACTTTTGCCTTTGGGGTTTTTTAAAATGTTGCGTTTATCACAACAAACCTTGCAAGAGTTGAAAGCTGATATTGAAGAAGAAATCGTCAATTTGGAGCCAGATGTTTTGCGAGCATCAATGCAAAATGCCGTAAAACGAGCACAATTGTGCATCAACTCTGGAGGTGGTCATTTGACCAATATAATTTTTTTCAACTTAATGTAATCAAATTTACATCTTCAAGTAAACTTTTCGTGAAAACTGAACTAATTTTCTACTAAAACTAAATGTTAGCACTAAATTGTTAACAAAATGGTAGGCAATTCAAATTATGACATATTTGCGCCACCTTTGCAAATGTGGTTGGACTATGACACATCGTACTTAGTCGCCACTGACGGAATATAACATTAGATCCTGCCAATTTTGCGCCTGTCTACCTTTGATTCGAACTACTTGTTTTTATTGTAATGTATTCATTAATTTATTGCAAGTTTTTGTTTGTTCTTCAAACCTGCTCTGTTCATCAATTATCACTTTTGTGTAGAATTAGTATAAGAGAATTAAATATTATATTTAAATAGTTGTAAATTACAATAATTTTCATTGTTTGGCGTAGAGTTGAAATATTTTCCTATAATGTCGGGTAGAACTTTTGTAGGTAAACGAAAATAAAACAAGATCATAGTTTAATAGCCGTGTTTTTTTTCTATAGGGGTTGACAATATTACCAGCACTAATAAATTAACTAAATGTCGAGTTAAAAAAATTCAAAATCATTTTTGTTGTCAAGTTTGTTATAAAGGAAAACGTAATAAGTGCAAGGACATTGACGATAAATTAAATTAAGACTGCAGAGCTCTAGTGACCTTTAGAAAGAAATATAGGAAAGGAATACACTCTTGTCCCATTTGTCGATTTGACACCCAAGTAGAGGTTGCCTTTAACAACTTCTTTCTCGGATTGATAATCGGCTCTATGGGCAATTTCTGT
Organism: Phaonia tiefii; assembly: GCA_963931995.1. Taxonomy (NCBI): domain Eukaryota; kingdom Metazoa; phylum Arthropoda; class Insecta; order Diptera; family Muscidae; genus Phaonia; species Phaonia tiefii. Next base: position 302,923,196 of record OZ008367.1, read on the forward strand.
TGACCAGGGGATCATTAATTTGATCTAGGGATTACTTAAGCGAAGGTGCACAACAATTAAAAATGTGAATAGAGGAAAACCCTAAGGGACAGTCTTATCTCCACTTTTCTGGAATTTAGAAGTAGATAGAAGTGGGAAGCGGCCGTCGGTGGTGCAATGGTTAGTGTGCGCGCCTCTTGTACATCAGATCCTGGATTCGATCCCTGCTCTGACCACCTTAAATTTCTTTCAACCAATCAGTGAGTGAAAACTGGAAAGCGCACAGCTCAATGATTGTGAGAATTTCTCCCCGGTCCCTTCGTGGGATGTAATGGGAAACCATTTTTTTTTTTTTTTGGGGGGGAAACCGCGGTTACTGGCGTCGATTAGACCAGGGGCTGTATAATTTGTAATCCAATGACAAAAGTCCAGGGAATGATAGCAATGGTGTGAATCACGGGCACTCTAGTATTACTATCCTTCGTTTGTTGCTACTAGATTTGCTGAGAAGGCAAATGGCTGCAACGTCGGCAAACCGCCTGGGACATTCATCGTAGTGGATGGTCAATGAACGATTTAAACAGATTTGTGTCAATACTTAATATCTCATATCTCGAGCAGGCAGGACTGGAAGGGACGCATACCACGTTATGAAAGGCTTCTACACAGATGGCTTCAAAGTTGGTGACAAAGTAGAACCGATGGTTCTCTAGAGATTGAAAGAAGTTTCTGCGAATGTTTTCTTGTGTGTTTTGCTTGCGATATTTTTCGAACACTTGCATAGTGGTGAATTCTCAATTCAAATGTGATTTCCTTTGTATTTAGTTTGATGAATTATACAAAAGCATCATTCGAAACAACAGCTGATGAAGATCTGTGGCTAGATCTGAAATAGCTATACGGTTTGCCTGGAATCATAAGACATATTATATAAGAAATATGGAATGGTCTTGAGTTTGAACCAAAAAATGGCCGAATAAATAAATGAAAATCTACCCTTTGGATTCTATTCTAAAGAGCTGGGTCCAAACCTTGCACAAACGCTATCAGACCATTGTAGTATCTGTCAGACAGAAGTCATGGCAATTGGAGAAGGTTCATTTGATTGGGACGAAACGTCATCACCACTTGGGATACTAAAATTTACTGTGACAGTCATAATTTACATGCAAGCCCATGCTTAAAGCCTGGTCCTCAGACATCTAGATTGCAAATGATCTGGAAGCAGGATCACCTGGCAAGTATGGCCAAGTTATGACGTGAATCGTCCGCTTAAAATAGTCCTAGACATGATATTTCTATGCTACCCAGCTGTGATCACTGGGTACTGTTTAATAGGTAGAAGCGCGTCTAGACTTGGAATCTCAGCTTATAATTACTGCAGAAGCTAAGGCGATGAAGAGAGAGTTGAACATCTTATATGCTACTGCTCGGCCTTTTGTGTGAGTAGGAGACCATATCTAGGATCTTAATATATGTTGGATCTAACAGGTACTCAAGAAGTTCAGCTGAATGATCTTAGAAACTTTCTGGTTTGCCAGGGACTAGTGTACGTCTCCTCTTCATCCATATACAGCAATATCGACAACGGGTATCATGGCTTGAACGCTCCTTATCCACACCAGGTCAAGTGGTATCAAAACGATCGTCATTGGACTAAGTGTATTAAGCTATCTTGGGACACTTTACGTCCATTATGACATTTAGACATATTTTTTGGTAGAATGGTAGTGTTACGTTCGGGTTATATCGTATGACAAGGTGTCTTTGTGCTCATATGGTCTCAGGAAGGAAACAGGGCCATTATTGTGTTTATCGAACCGAATCAACCAGCAATGAAAGTGCAATGAACTCTTAGACTGTAATGCAACCAATTGCTGTATACACGCTGAAAAATCTCTCGTTTTTTGTTGTTTGGATGCAAATATAACGTGTGTTTGGAGCTTGTCGCAAATATGATATACTTGTGTGCAAACACATTGTCTTTGCTATTCAATATTACATGTTCGAGACACAATGATTAATATGTGATAATATATGTGGTTGCGACCCAAATATATCTGTGTTTGTGATACAAATGCTTCCACGTAAGTATAGGGATGTTTGGGATGAAGAAAAGCGTACATATTTGCCAGTTAACATGCTACTGTTTGCATTTAAATACAAGTTAGTTTAGGACTTGCAAACATATGTACGTTTGAAGTGTGTTCCAAACATATACATGGTTCCTGCAGAATATGTTTGGGAGAATATTTTACAGAGGTCGATTTTTTCAGCGTGTGGATACACCAGCAAATAAAGTACAAAATACAAGGAGTTCGTTGGGTTGGAATCTTACACCGCGTTCAAAATATTTTCGTCCACAAGCAAAGAAACGCAAAAGAAAAAAAAGACAAACGAACTCAAATTTCTAACTGGCTTAACAAATTAAATTAATGCCTCCGCATAAGGAAGAAGAGCGAATTCTCGCGTCACTTCAATGACAGAATTGTATGTGAGTTTAAGTATGTTAGCATCTCTTTGCCACCCCAATCTATGTCCGCTTTTCCTATATGTACTTTACAGTTACACTGGCCCCGGTGAGGCCAGGAAGGAAATTTTAACACCTCCCAAGTATCCGAACCTCCAGGGGCTTAGGTAGTTGTTTTTCTGAATTTCAAACAAGAATACTAATTTCAGTTATAGGGACAAAATAGTCATATAGACATTTAAGCCATGTGGGATTAGGTTATTGGTGTAAATAAGTTTTAATTTCACGGCCAAATTCAAGGTCATTGATTACTTTACGATATGTTGCATGTTTGTTATTTAATTTGCTATCGATAACAAATATTCCCCCCACTAAAGCCTTCAATGCTTTAATATCATTCATTCGCATTCGAAGTGTTAATTGATAACTACAATAGTTATTTAATTTAAATCAAATTAAAAACATCAAAATGTCTAGGCCATTTTATAACAATACAAATAAATTTAACAACAATCGGTTCGGCACGAGTTGTATATCGGATTCACTCCATCGAAGTGCTAATGAATCTTTTAAAGTGTTTATGCGATTAGGGAAGCATGTTCCGTATTTCATTGCTGCTAAATATTTTTGCTTTTCATTGCTCTGTAAAATATATTGAAAGGTTGTAGGTGTTTCCACTTTACGTACGTAATTGTCATACACAGGGTTCGTATTTCGTGGGTAATACTTTACCCTGGGTAACCCATTATTATTGGCGTGGGGAATGGGTAGCGATCGTTTACCCATTACCCACAGGGTTTGCTTCCCGCCACCGTTCATAACGGCAGTGAAAATACGAAAACGAAAGATACAACATAAACGACCCCTATTTGTTGACGACCCCGCAAACGTTATAACGACCACGATTTACGGATATGCACCTGGAATGTGGGAACTCTATATAGATCCGGTGCAAGTATCCAACTGACAGATGTCCTCGAAAGTTATAAGGTTGACATTACCGCTATCCAGGAAATGCGATGGACAGGACATGGCTGCACACGAAAATGAAACTGCGACATATATACAGTTGCCATGAAAAAAACATGACTTTGATTGCGGATTTGTAGTTGGCAAAAGACTACGACATCTAATCTCTAGGTTCAATCCTGTGAGTGAACGTAGTATAGCCACAATCCGCATAAAAGTGAAATATTGGCGTAGAATACGTCTTACCTTACGGTATAGGGAGTCATGTCAGATTGTTATTGTTGTAATCTTTATTTCGTTGATTATGAGGAAACGGCGAGATAACTTTTTTTAAAAATTTTTTTGCAGGTAAATGAAGATGTTATCTTTCGTTTGATATACATTTCATATTGGTTGATATCTTCCTAATATTTAAATTTCTCAAATGAAAATTGTTTAAACACATACACTCAAACATATGTGTGGTGTTTGGTTGAGTGTTTGAGTTTGTAGCGTGAACACAAACCTGCTGTTTCAGTGTGGACACAAACCTTCGGCTGTTGTTTTGATTGATGAAATATTGAAATTTCGTATATTTCCTTATGTATTTAAGAGAAACAAAATGTTAAATGTGAATTTGAATTTAACATGGATATATAATTATAAAAAATATAAATCAAATTGATTTGCGTCATTTATCCTTACTCTTTTAATTTAAAAACATATTTATCCTATTTTTCCTACCATAAGCTTATGTATATTATCAAAAGTAACTATCAAATAAATAAATTCATTTGCTTATGTTATTTATCATTTATTGTTATATATGTTTTCTGTCTTATCGGATGGCGTATTCTACGTTAAACTTAATGGCCGTGTCTCTGACCTCTGAAGGCCTCGGACAACTGTCTGCTGTATTTTTTTTTTACATTTCCCTAATTTGTGTGCATGCGCCGACAGAAGAGAAAGATGATGATGCAAAAGACATATTCTATGAGCACCTAGAGGAAACGTATGACCACTGCCCTTGCCCTGACATTAGGACTATGCTAGGAGATTTTGATGCTAAAGTAGTCAGGCAAAAAGTGTGTCATCCAACTACTGACAATTTCAGTCTACGTGCCAACTGTTCCGATAACGGAATGACACTGGAAGCCACTTATAAGAAAAAAAAACATGGTCGTTGGTTCCAACATAAAGACATTCACAAGGCTCCTTGGATATCCCCTGATCAGAGATCGAACAACCAAATTGATTACGTGGTAATTGATGGATGGCACTCATCCAGTGTAATGGACGTACAAGCGATCCGAGGAGCTAACAATGATTCTGATCACTACCTGGTACCACCAAAGATTAAGTAGAGCAAAAGTTATAAGAAACCAGAAGCATAGAATACTAGATATCGGAAAACTGCAATTACCAGAAGTAGCCACAGCCTACTCAAGGAAACTCTCGGAATTTTGGCACAGAACGCACCCCCTCCCGATGACGATCCTGAAACGCAGTTGAAATCCATTTCCGACTCTATAGAAACTGCCGCAACAACCGTACTTAGTTTTGACAAACCATGGTACGATGAAGAGTGTCGCATAGCAAATGGTGAAAAGAATGCTGCACGTATAGCAATACTTCAGTCAATTGTAATGCGAGCTGCGACTGAGCGGTATTGAGGAAAAAGATTGGAGGTAAACCGCCTCCTTAGGCGTAAAAAACGGCAGTGGAGAAAGCTCGGAAGTGAGAAATTGAGACATACAGAAGGAAGAACCATGCCCGAAAATTCTACCAAAAAGTCAAAAACAGAACAAGGGCGGTAGTCTCATCGCAGATTTTCAGACCATGTTGGGAATATGGAGAGATCATTTCTCCGCGTTGCTGGTAACTGAGATATCCAATGACGATGAGAAAATCGATCACAATTTGGGCGACGACGTCGACTGCTCTCCTCCTAACCAAGACGAAGTCAGAACAGCTATTTCCGGGCTTAAGAAAAACAAAGTCGCAGGAGCCGATGGATGACCGGCGGAACTGTTGAGCCTGGCGGCGATGAGCTGATAAGGTGCATGCATTAGCTATTTAGCAAAATTTGGTTAGGTGAATGCATGCCCGGCGATTGGAGTCTTAGTGTACTATGTCCCATATTTAAAATAGGTGCCAACTACCGTGGAATAAGCCGTTTATCCATAGCACATAAGGTTCTATCAAGTATAATTTGCGAAAGACTAAAACCAATTATCGCTGGCCTGATTGGACCATACCATACTTGGAGAATCAACAACTGACCAGATTTTCACGCTACGCCAAATCCTGGAGAAGACCCACGAAAAACAAATCGACACCTATCATCTGTATGTCAATTATAAGGCGGCCTTCGATAGTCCGATATGGGAGAAACTCTCCGAAGCAATGCCTGAGCTTGGTATTCCTGCAAAACTCATACGCCTTTGCAGGATGACCCTGACGAACACCAAATCCGCAGTGAAAGTTGGAAAGGATCTTACCGAACCTTTCGAAACTAAGCGAGGCCTCAGGCAAGGTGACACCATATCGTGCGATCTCTTTAACATCTTAATGGAGAGCATTGTGAGAAAAGATGCAGTCAACATGAATAAAACAATCAGCAGCAAAAGTCACATGCTGCTCGCGTATACTGATGATATAGATATAAGTGGGCACACAATGAGAAAAGCTACTGCGGTGTTTTCGAGAATTGAGATGGAGTCAGTAAAACTGGGTGTGACAGTAAATGAGTACAAGACAAAATTAATGGTTTCAACGAGCAGGGCCTCCTCGCGATTAGACCAAAGCGTGCACGCTGATAACCGTTATAATTTCGAGGTAGTGGGCAAAAAAAATGTCAGCCTTGAGATCAAGGGGAGACTTGTGCTTGCGAGTATATGTTATTTTTGGCTAAGCAACCACTTTAGAGATAAAACCATCTCTCGAGTAACAAAAATCCAGCTATACCAGACACTCATACAACATGTCTTGCTTTATGCCGCAGAATCCTTGGTCTTATCGCAAACAGACGAAACATCTCGGGGAGTCTTCGAGAGAAAAATACTCCGAAAAATGTATGGCCCTATAGAGCCCAAAGGGGAGTATCGACGACGCATGAACCATAAGCTGTGTGAGCTATACCCCAACATTGGCATAGTTGGCGGATCAAAATAACGCGATTGCACTGGCTAGGCCATGTCAGTAGAATGGATGAAGACGATCTAGCACGAGGGGTTTTCGAAACCGAACTCGAAGGAAGTCGAAAAATAGGAAGACCAAGACTCCGCCGGTGGTCGGTGGTGCAATGGTAGTGTGCGCGGCTCTTGTGCATGAGTACGTGGGTTAAATCCCTGCTCTGACCACCTTAAATTTCTTTCGTCGGCGGTCACCTCGCTTAGTGACGGCGACAATATCGAGTATTTAGCCATGAAAAAGCTTCTCAAAATACCGTTCGGAAACGGTGTAAAACTGTAGGACCCAATCAGTGAGTGTAAAACCAGAACGCGCACAGTTTACTGGTTTGTGAGAAGCTGTAACGGAAACCCATTTATTTATTTTTAAGACTCTGCTGGAGGGATCAGGTTGACGAATCCCTGCGTACACTTGGTATTGCCAACTGGAGAGATAAGATCGTACAGGTTGGCGAAATATGTTATCTTCTTTCTGTAAGATCCGTGACCCTCCGGGGTTGTTCGAGACCGGATAAGTGCTAAACTTTGAAATATACTTAAAATAGAAAAGACTAATTCCAATTTGTAAAGGACCTTGTTTGTATTGTAATTGCTTCGAAAGTTCTTGCTTCGAGATTTCCTTTGGTCAATCATCTGTTTTCTCCATAGAGTAATGTACAATGTATAATAAAACAAGCTGATGTTTTCTTGGACCGGAATGCTTTGAAAGTCACTGGAATTGTTGGAATTCTCATAGAGCTCTAGATGGCATAACAAGCATCCAACCAGGGGATATCCCATGTCACAGACGATCGATTATGAAGTATGGAAGTGGTAGAAAACCGAGTAGTTAGGTGAGAATGCGATAAGCAACCAAAGAAGAAACCAAGTTTAAATAGTGTTTGATTGATACTAATGACAGCTAAATTATGTTTTATGTTGGTTGCATCGAACGATAGTATGCCTTCCCTTTTATTTCTGTCCGTTTTATGCCCAACCAAAGAGTAACATACAACAGCAACTGTAACTCGATGAATTTTCCCACTACCTCGACGACCGCAAGACAATGCTAAGAGAGGGATGGCGACTGTTAGCTGTTGCTCTATGATCTAACATAATTTAAAAGACATTATTATTAATTAAACGTAATTTAAATTGCATTAACATAAACCAAACTTGCATAAATATAATGTAAATGTAGTTAAAACATGGTTTACTTATAGACACTTATCACTTAGCTTTGCCGAGCAGCTGTTTCATCGCAACCACCTGGTTTTCTCTGTTCTTTCACTATTTAATTACAAGATTTCGTATGCAGTTCGAACAGTAGGCAATATTTCTTTCACTTTTTGACACATACAGCAAACAATACTGCCAAGTTTATTGTATACGATAGAAGATGCTGCCAAATTTCGAAATCAAAAACTAACTTAGTTTTATTGGACAGTTCTTAAGCGACAATAGTTTAATGACATAGAAAACTAAATGTTAAGGAGTTAATGGTGCCGCTTATAAAGGGTTTTTCAATAAGAGCGCTACAAAAGTTTTTTTAAATAAAACAAAACCGGTTTTAGATACCAATGAAATCCTTTATTCCTGTGAAAGTACGTTCGATGCCATTATGTATGGAACTCGATTTCTTTTGCATGGCCACCACGGGCACACTTGCAGAAGTCCAGACGCTTAACCCAATTTTCGACGGTTTTCAAGCATAAATCAGCCGATACTGCTGCAATTTCAGGTTCGATATTCGTACGAAGTTCATCAATCGTCGCTGGCTTGTTGGCATAGACCATAGACTTGATGTAGCCCCACAGGAAATAATCTAACCGCGTCAAATCGCACGACCGAGGCGGCCAAGCGACTGGGACATTTCGTGAGATAACACGTTCACCAAACTTGGTTTCCAATAAATTGATTGTGGCATTCGCTGTGTGGCTTGGGGCCAAAAATATTCCGTTATCATTGAACGGGAGCGATTCGCATTCACAGTAATGTGCCGGTCTTGATCATCACGGAAGAAGTACGGCCCAATGACGCCGCCGGCCCATAAACCGCACCAAACCGTAATTTTTTCGGGATGCAATGATGACTCATGGATTGCTGTCTGACAAATAATGCATATTTGGCTTATTGACGAAGCCATTCAGCCAGAAATGAGCCTCATCGCTGAAGATGATTTTCCGATGAAAATCCGAATCATTTGCGAGTTGTTGCTCAGTCCAATTCACGAACATACGACGCTTATGGTGGTCAAGCGGCTTCAGTTCTTGCGTCAATTTGATCTTGTAAGGATGTAGGCCAAGATCTTTTCGCAAACGACGACGTCACAGAGATGCCCAACACTTGAGAACGACGTGTGAGAGACACATTTGGGCTTTCTTGAACTGAAGCCTCAGCGGCAGCAATATTCTCGACACTACGGGCATTTCTTTGTCTCACTGACACGGGAACATTTTGTACTGTGCCTGTGGATTCAAATTTTTCCACTAGACGCACAATTGTTGATCTGGTAGGACAATTATGACGACCATAAATTGGACGTAGCGCTCTTAAAGTTGAGGCCACTGACTCCAAATTTCGGTAGTAAATTTTAATAATTTCGACTCGTTGTTGGCTCGTATATCTTTCCATGATGAAATGGCAAACCTTACTGAAGAGAAATGTCAAAAGAGCGGGAAAAATATGGCGTCGTTTGCTGTCCCTATCGATTTACTTTTGTAGCGTCTCTGTTGAAAAACCCTTTACCTTTCCTTCGATAGTAGCCATTTCGAGTAGTCACATAATGCTAACATTATCAGCGTTAATTTCACCATACACGCTGTGCATATCCAATTTAGAAAGATTATGATGGTAATCTATAGAAATTTTATAACCATGATATTCTTCACCAACTTGATAATATTCACAATGTTTATAAACTTTTGCCATCATAAAAATCGTACAATTTGTTGTTAATTTTTAACAACTTCGCAAATCTCAAAATCTCGATCATTTTAGTATCTGACCATCTTGCGATTCGCTAAATACTCATTTATATTGATCAAAATAAAACATTGATAATTATTACGATCGTGATGATCTAATAATTTTTATGATTACCGAAATCCTTCCTAATTCTTATTGTTTATTGTTATTATCTTGTTAATTTTCATAAATGCAAGATTTTTGTTTGTAATTGATCGAGATAGAAAACATTTACGTATCAAATATATGGGCATTATTTTAGGCAGCAAGCTTAGTTTATGATAGGTATTCAGTTCTCGCGAAATTTTCGTTAGAAATTTTGTCATTTATCTGTAGACGAAAAATTTATCTGTGGAGAGTTACCACCTGTCATTGATTTACTTTGCAATAATTTCAATTATAATTCATTTTCGCACTCCATTTTATTATAAACTCATGTGGCCTTACTTTAGTTTGTTAAAATGATCGAAATGTCAAAATTTCGGTCCCAAACAATTGTTTTTGCGCGAAATGACTTTGACATAACAACCCTGTAATTGATTTTGTTCACGAAGTTTTCGCAAAGAGCTGAGTACCAAGTAAATGAAGAGTGAGCAAAATTTTCGATATTTTTATACACGTAGTTCTTATGCCAATGAAACTTTCGGAAGAACTTAAAAGAGCGAAAACACATTTATATCGCCCCACGCGTGTAAGAAGGGTTGAGATTGATTGCAAAGAGGAACTTTTTTACAGTGGTGGTGCGACCGATAATGCTCAATGGATGGTCAAATACTGACGACGTTGTGCAAGACTGTGTAATATTCCTACTGATACACTCAATGTACATTTGCTTCGGTGGCAATGGGAGCTATTCTAAAACGTGGGCAGATCTAGAACATTTTTGTTGCCAAAAAATCATGTCTAGTGGGAACCGATGCCTGTCGTTCACGAGATAGAAATCCAAACCATCGAAAATGTACTGAAGAATTGGGTAGATCGAATGAGGTACTGTAAAGTAAATCGTGGAAGCCATTTGAACGATGTTGTTTTTTATTCATAAATGTCAATGATGGGCTTTACCAATAAAATCATAATTTTGAAATAATGTCTATTACGGCCGATTTCACCATGTCTGGTTATCATACAGTTAGAGCTAACGAACAATTTTTCCTTTCAGTTTGTATGGTATTTATAATTTTTTACTGTCGGTTAGCTTAATTTGAATCATATGGTAGTGCCAGAACAGAACGAGACAACTACAATTAGAATAGTGCGTTCTAGAAATAGAACTTTCAAAACTTCGGCATCAGTGCGTGTAAGTAGAAAAGCAATGTGTAAGTAGCGCCAAAAATCACTCTGCACAATAAAAAAAATGTCTTCGGTTAGTGACTAGTGTGAATACACACCGCAGTGGCTTAACGGGCTAGACGCTGCTGAAGATGATGCTTCACAAACATCGAAACGATCGTCCAGCGAATGTGAGTTCGAATCCCACCCGCGGCATTTACATTTTATTCACTAACCGGAGAGAATATGATCTCTTAGCCAAAAGGAAATTACAGCTTTAACTTTGTTTGGTGAAATTGGGTGTTAGTATTTTTTAAACCGAAATTAAATTCCATATTTTACATGGCCTACCCTTAAGCTTTAGAAGATAGACAATTTTTTTATATCATTATATAGGACGTGTCCTTTGACGGGTTTGGACCAAACTTATCTTATTTTTTAGCTTCGTTGCTTGCAAAAACTACCTGTGTAAAATTTTGGTGCCCTAGGACAACTCCTACCATTTTTCGCCGACACCAAATTTTCAAAAGACGTCGGCCCAAAATTTAATTACTGGCTCCTGGTTTTGCCAGTTTTATACAAAATTTAAATGTTTTTTTTAAATAACAGCCTTTATCAATATTAAACCGATGAGAGCCACTTATATCGACGACAATGTGACGTTCGAACAAGTTTGGCGTCGGCGGCGCATCGCCAAATTTTCAGTTGGCTTCTGTCTGTGGGTGGCTTGCAAACCAGGTGATTTTTTTTAATGATTTTGAAAGAGTATGGAATTTTAAATAGAGAAGAAAATTTACTCATGGAGTGGAATGCCAACAAAGAAAACGAGTGAAGCTCCTCATTTCTCTGCTCTCTCTCTCTTACACTCTTTATTGAGTATATCAATACACGAGCAGTTTTTTGATGATGTTATGGTTATGTTATAGTATAAATCCCAACATTGTTTAAATAAAATTACATAAAGTATGTAAAAACTATGAAATAATCAAGTTATGACGCGAGAGAGAAATGCGTTTGAGTTAATCGCGTTGACTTTTTTGTTTCTCTTCTACTAGCGTTGCCAAATTGCGCCGGTTTTTTCTTCTCTACTTGTACATCCTTTTTGCGATTTTATATTATGGTTGAATTTTTTTGTAACATTGCAGTGTTGCATCATATTGTACTCCAGTTTAAAATGAGGTTACAAATAAAAGAAAAATAAATGGTTTCCCATTACATCCCATGAAGGGACCGGGGAGAACTTCACACAATAACTGAGCTGTTTTACACCGATTCCGAACGGTATTTTGGGAAGCTTTTTCATGGCTATATACTCAATAGTGTCGACGTCACTATGCGTGGTGACCGCCGCCGAAAGAAATTTTTTTTTGAAAGTGGTCAGAGCAGGGTTCGAACCCAGGATCTCATGTACAAGAGCCGCGCACACTAACCATTGCACCACCGACGGCCACAAATTAACCTTCAGTAATTACAGATTAAAATTGCATGAATAATCTTCATACGCTTCGTTAATAAAGTTAAAGAGCGTTTAATTCCAGTTTTCTCTCCGCAAAATGGCAAACATTAGCTACGACATATTTTGTTCAGTGCACCGTTTACTTGCAATATAAAGATAATGTGTTTTAAAATATAATGCATACCCTTAGGCGCAGCGGACCAATTATCTACAGATAACCACTTATCTGGTAACGTTCCGTTACAATTTGAAATTTTTTTGATTGTAGATGAAAACGGATAACCCTAATAGGGCAACTTCGTTTGATTTTTAAACAAATGACTTCAAATTAATGTAAATAAAATAGAAAATAATAATAATAAATAATATAATAAATATAATAATAATATAAATATTTCGCTACACCACTGGGTAGCATCATCAGAATATTCAACCTTATTCCGGTTGTCGTAGTCGTCACAAAACCACTTGTCTTGTTCCGACGGTTGCAAATTGGTATTCCCGTAATCGTTATCGATAACACATTTGGTATTCTGTCGACACACATTTGGTATTCGGTACGTAGAAAACTGCCTTTGTTGTTGAATTGAAACGACTCTATTTCTGTCACCATAGTTGTTGGTAACGACTTGAAGAAAATTTTGAAATAAATATTTTTATCCTTAATTAAAAAAAGTTGAGGAGTTTTATTTTTGAATTATAGATGAACAAAGTGAAAGTTTAAACTGCGCAACTTTTGAAGCAGTACGAAAAACCCCAAGGATAACGTGCAGAACTGTCCTAGAGCAGGAGACACTTTGAGTATTCTATCCTGTAGCTCTGTCATCGACAGAGAGAATTTGCTGGTCTTTATACATTTCTCTATGAAGCACATGAATAAAAAACAACGGAAATTTTATGAACCGAAAATTTCGTCTACTTTTCATTTGCTTGGTACTCAGCTCTGCGAAATTTCGTAAGAATAATCAATTACAGGGTTGCTTTGCCAAAGATATTTCTTGCGACAATAATTGTTTGATTGTTTGTAGACGAAATGTTGACATTTTGATAATATTGAGAAACAAAAGTATCACCAGATGAATTAAAAATAAAATGAAGTGAACGAAATATTCATAAAATATTTAGAAGATAAATCAGTGGTAGGTGGTAACTCTCTGCAATAAAAGTTTCCGTTGAAGCGCCTTATTCAGTTAATGGCAAACTTTCGTAAGAAATTCTGTCAGTTATCTCTAAACGGAAATTGTTGTTGCAGGGAGTTATTATAATTCCCTGATTTACCTTGTAAAGAATTTGATTAATAATTCCCCTTCGCACTTCATTATATTTTTAACACATATGGTGTTACTATTGTTTATGACGATAATCGAAATGTCAAAATCCGCCGCACCAAAAATTGTTTCGCATGAAATAACATTGCCATAACAACCCTGTACTTAATTTTGCTTAAGACATTTTTGCGAAAGTTATTGCGAAATTTTCGTAAGAAATTTTGTCATTTATCTCTAAACGGAAAATGTTGATACAGGGAGTTACAACATATCTCTGATTTACTTTGCAAAATATTTCATTAACAACACTGTTGAAGTCGAACAATTTACCAGCGTTCTAGTAAAGTGCATCGGTTAGAGGCGAGCGTATTGAGTTGATTGGTACCCCTAAAATGTCTGTATTACGTAAAATTTTTGAAAAAATTGGGTTTTACAAATTGTTAGATATACTGGCACTTTTTTTAAAAAAAAAAAAAAAAATTCCACTATTTTTAGCATAACTTGAAGGCACTCGAATTTTTTCACTAACAAAATTTAGCAAAATTGTAGCCACGGTAAAGCTGAACAACTTTTGTGAACATATTAATACAATCTGAACGTGTTTAGGCACTCTAAATAGGTCATAAAGACCACTTTGTAACTTGAAGATGGTAACTAGTATGTATATGTCATAATAACACGGAAACAACGACGTGTTCGATTGTGTCCAACTAAATCTAGAAAAGTCAAGATTTAATTTACTTTTATACTACTTCTGTATGTAACCAACAGTTTCGCAGTTAAAGAAAAATATGGTGAAAAAAATATTTTTTTGCTTAAAAAATTAAATTGTTTTATATTAAAAAAACATGAATCATAAGAAACGGCAAGAAGTGTAAAGTTTTATTAGTTTATCCTAAAGTCACATGACCTATGAACAAAATGAGACATGGATCATAAAAATCGATGGACGCGTTTCGCTTTTATCCCCAATTTAGTGGAGGTATCTCATTTTGTCAAGAATTGTATTAATCATAATATGCAACCCCAACAAAAACTCACAATTCTTGACAAAATTAAATTCCATCACTAAATTGAGGATAAAAGCGAAACGCGTCCATCGATTTTTATAATCCATGTCTCATTATATTTATAAAACTTTACACTTTTTGCCATTTCTTATGTTTAATGTTTTTTTTAATAATAAAAAGTTAAATTTTTTTAAGCATAAAATATTTTTTTCACCTTTTGTATTTGTTTTAAACTGCGAAACTGTTGATTATATTGAAAAATGGAGTAGGAATATATTAAACGCATTGTAATTCAAAATTTTTTTAAATTTATTCGGACAAAATCGGATACGCCGCACAGTGGGATTTCTTCATACAAGCCGCGGCAAAAATTAGAAGGAATCGAGCTAGGGTTTTGAAATTTCGCACACATCTCTCATATTGCTAAATTAGAAAAAAAAAAAGTTTTTGTTCAAAGCCGCCCACAACCACGCCTACCTCCCATATAACGTAAAATAAAAAATCGTTGTATTTTCCTCATTTTCATATCTATGTCAATAAAAATTACTGCCAGTGCTTGCATTTGAGTCCTCAATTATATTTAAAATTTAAGTGCCACGCCCAACGCCCACATACAAATTTTCATTTTTCAAAATTTTCGAAAACACAGATATAATTCTTTGTAGTTTGTGAGAGATGTAAATCAGCACTTACATCTATATAAATAACTAAAGCCTAACATGTTAGCTGAATATTTGCAAAAAAATTAGGGGGCCATAGTTTACCGTTTTTTTTAATTAACCAATCATTCCAAATAAAAGTCAAATTTGTACAATAAATTTATCGAAATTTACTAATTTTTCAGCATTTCTCAGTGCATACTTTTAGGGATATGATATATAAAACACAACCAAACTTTAACTAACGTTTCTATTATCGACACCATTTTATATGATGTTTTCATCCATTTTTGTAATGAAATTTCGTGGCACTTTTTTTTATAAAATTTATAACTTTGTTCAACAGTATAAAATATTATGGGAATTTTATATATGAAATCAAAAGAATACACTCCCACCTTTCACATTTTAGCAACCAGACCACAACGATCGATAACGACCACATTTGTTTAGTCCAAGAAAAACTAAAAACACTTAGGTTTTTGAGTGTCATCATAAAAGCATGAATATATTTTAATCTGTTATTGTTATTCAATTATTTTTTATTAAAACTTAATGTAGAAATACCATATTTTTCAAATATACATATTCCAAATCGATACGACAAAAAGAAGTTATGTTTCCAGCCCATTGAAATGCATGAAAATCTGAGGCAGGTTACTGCAGAGTTTCATTTTGTTGACTTTGCCGCCTTTTTTTTGTGCAAAAACAAAATTTGTTGAAATAAACTAATGATTTATTTCTCTTAATTAAACAATTCTCTAAAAAACTGCATCATTACATTATTGATATTTTACACTCGAAAAAGGGTATTTTTGCCGGCAAAATCCCTCTGTGCGCAGTTCTCGAGTAATGTTAACATACACATACAAATGACCATTTTTAATATACAAAGTGGTCTTTATGGATGACTAGACACGTATTGGTTGGCTGGTTGAAAAGGCTGCAAGACAACACGCTATGTAGCATACTTAGGCTAAAGAAGCCCATTGTGATACCTGCAGTTTCCTCTATAGCAACTATTGACTAGTCGTCTAGCCAATTTGCCCTTTCAATGAATTTGTCTATAAGACTTACAGGAATATCCTAGGGCTACGGTGCTAACTAAATGTGTTCCGAATATCCTACTTCTCAGTCCTGCCAGAGCAGGGCAATCCAAGAGAAGGTGTTTCGTCGTTTACTCATCCTCCTTCATGCAGCATCTACAGAGAGTGGAGTTTCTATGTCCCAATCTTAGGGCGTGTTTTCCTACAAGACAATGTCCCGTAAGTGTTCCTATCATTGTGGATAACTTGCTTCTCGGCAAGTTAAGTAGTTGCCTAGTCCTCTTCCTGTCCACCTGCGGCCAGAGGACCCTGGCTTGTTTGCAAATTGAAGTAAGTCTCCACTAGTCCTTGAACATATTATCGGCCCACTTCCTGATCTGCAAACGGCAGGTAGAGATTGGAATACTAACACCTTCTTTTGCCGGAACAACCTGTGCCGTATTACCCTGCAACTGCCTGGAATGTCGCTGTGTCCCGGTACCCAGATGAGCTTGATGTCAAAATACTCTGCCATCACCCTAAGTGATGAGTGGCATTCTTTCACCGTCAGGGGCGTAGCAAACATGGATTCCAGAGATTTTATGGCAGCCTGGCTGTCTGTGTAGATACATATTCTCCGGAGGGTTGTGACACTACTTCTCAGTAGTTCAGCAACCTCCAGTATGGCGGTAATTTCCGCCTGGAATACACTACAGTGATCAGGCAGCTTGAAGGAGATATTTGCATTTAGATGAATGGACCCCATAGCCTTTTTGCTCGTCCAACTTTTATCCATCCGTGAAAAATCGGTGACTTTTCCCATGTACTCCTGTTCGGAATAGAAGTCCTTAGATTTGTCGTTGGTAGAAGGTAGAGGGTACAGTCGTCCGTTTTTACGGGAATACAGTTGATCCGGTGTAGTAATTCAGCGTGTCCGGAATGCCCCGATATCAAAACGCCACAATCTCTGATTCTCACCAGGAATGTAGTGGCTGCCGATTCTGCCATGATATCAGGAGTACAGATGTTCAGGATAGCACTAAGTGCAGTGCCTGACGTCGTGCCCATTGCCCCACTAACGCTAATCAGTGCTGATCTTTGAATTTTCATCAAGGAATTCAGAATATATTTCTTTTGGAGGGACCTCCATCAAACTACGATGCCATAGAGAAGTATTGGTCTGACTATTGCCATATAAATCCACATGATGATCTTAGGAGACAGACCCCAGCGCTTTCTTATCGCCTCTTTTACAGCAGTAAAGAGCAACAGACGCCTTTTCACCCTCTCCCTCCTACATTTATATTTGCGAGAGAACAATATAAGCTCGGCTTTAAGTGGGTTAAGCGATAGTCCGTTGTTAGCGGTCCAGTACGAAATCAGACTAAGTAGGCTGATTGTACGAATGCTAAGGAAATTGAGGTTTCTACCTGTACAGATGATAGCAATATCATCGGCATAGGCAAAGACTTGGCATTCGGCTCTGTCCAATTCAAGAAGCGGTTCATTGACAGAAGTTAACCATTTAGATTGTATTACTATGTTCACAAACATTGTACATCTTTACCGTGGCTACAATTTTGCCCAATATTGTGAGAGAAAAATTTAGAGTACCTTGAAGTTATGCTGGAAAAAGTGAAAAAATGTGCAGGAAAATCCTTTCAGGGGTTCGGATCAACTCAAGACGCTAACCTCTAACCGATACAATTTACTAGAACGCTGATAAGAACATTTCATATCAAAAACTACAACAGTGTAATACATCTTTGTACTCTATTCTATTTTTAACGCATGTTATTATTATTATTAACAAAATTATTAACGGAAATTTCACAAAGAGCTGAGTACCAAGAAAATAAAAAATGAGTGAAAATATCGGTTTATGAAATTTTCGTTATTTGTTATACACGTACTACTTACGGAAATGAAAATTACATTAGAACTCTATACGGGGCTTAAAATAGAATATACTAGCTGTCTCGGCAGACTTCGTCCTGCCTACAAAAGTATTGATTTAGATATTATCTTATTCGATCAGATCAAAGTGCTTACTTTTTAGATGCACTTGAATAGATTAGAAAAAGGAAATGATTATTTCACGCAAATTTCACTTTTTATTGTTTTGCATACAGAATCATTTTGAATCAGAATTTTGTTTCAGAATAAAAAGTCTACAATTTTGATGCTCTTAAAACATGAAATATTTTTGTTCTGAATTGTTTGTTTTTAAAATCACAAGCCATTTGCATTCTAATTCAAAAGTGATATTTTTCTACTGAATTGTTTTACAGAACCCCAAATATTCTGAAACATTTTATGTTTGTCTGGATTCTGTTTACAGAACAGGGCCGGATATCTTATTGTTGCAAGTAGTTTTGGCTTGAAAATCACGTATATTCGTATGTCTACATTATAAGAGGAATGTGCAACTTTCATCATTTAAGGAATGTGCAACCCAAATTTCATGATTCGGTCTTCAGCTGTTTGGTATTCACAGTGGTACCATTTTCGCCCGGTTTGCCCTATTTTTCTCCCTAAAAGTAAAAATGTTTAAGTCTCTTATCACTCATCCCCCCTTCCACACGGTTTGTATGCGGTAAGAGGAGTGTACACACGAAGTATCGTGATTCTGCCTTTAGCCGTTTGTATTTTAGCGTAGTACCAACTTTGTGCCGTTTTGCCCCGTTTTTCTCCTTAAAAGTACAAATATTTAAAAGTCAATTTCTCCCCAGGTTTCTAAGTGTTAGGCTGTGGGCGGATTGGTGCAAATATTTTGAATCGAACAAAATTTTGAGTGTACACACGAAGTATCGTGATTCTGCCTTTAGCCGTTTGTATTTTAGCGTGGTACCAACTTTGTGCCGTTTTGCCTCGTTTTTCTCCCTAAAAGTACAAATATTTAAAAGTCACTTTCTCCCCAGGTTTCTAAGTGTTAGGCTGTGGGCGGATTGGTGCAAATATTTTGAACCGAACAAAATTTTGAAGTTTGCGTGGTGAATTTCTAGTGTCAAAAATTAGACTAACCCCAGGGCTACTATAAATTTTGACAACGAACCAAATAATGACATACATATGTTTAACAACAAGATGTATTTGGTAAGGTGACAGCATCAACAATGCTGATTGGTTTTGTTTCATTAACTTGGCCAACGAAAATTGTCAAATGTTGTTTAAAACAATTGTGTTTGTATTGTTTATATTGTTTAAAATGAAAAATATAAATATATGCAATTTTAAGTAACCTTTAGAATTTTATTTTCATTTTAATCAGGTCATATTAAAACCAAAGTTTGTTATACAACATCAACATCTGCTACTCCCACCACCTTATTGGATACATCTTGCTAAACAGGTACACAAATGTTTTATTTGTTTTGGTTTTGTCGTTTGTCTTTTACGCGGAATATTAACAAAAACGTTCTTTGGCTGAACTGCAACTTCAAAAATAAGTTATTTTTTCATTTTAACGCCACCACTCACTGACTTGTCCTGTTTTGTGCGGCGACTGAATGTCAAAAATTTGTTAATGATCTGTCAAAATTTCATTACATGCATCCGTACAGCAAAATGACAAAATTGTATCTACCATATCAAAATTTATTCACCCAATTTTACCACGGACTAAAAGAGTTCCATCCGCCAACAGCCTTAAGAGCAATTTACACACCAAGTTTCGTGATTCTGTCTTTAGCCGTTTGGAATTTGGTATAGTACGATTTTTATTACTTTTTGCCTCATTTTTGTCCCTTAGAGTACAAATATCAAAATATCCCTTCTTTTCTCGCATGTTTACCCCAAAAGGAGTATACAGTCCAAATTTCATTATCCTAGCGTTAGCCGTTTGGCCAGGTCCCTGATGAATCAGTCACTAATGCAGCAATTTTATATATATACGGCCTTATTCATAAAAAGTTGTCATGGGTTTGTTAAAGGTTTAAGAAGGTAAAGCCCAAAAATTGTATTCATAATCAAAAAATTCCTCTGTTAAGAGTTCTCTAACGTCGCCATTTTTGTTGAACGTTTCACCCTTCTTTAAGGCCATTTTATCCGCATTAATACACAAAAGAAATAATTTTTTTACATTTCACGCGTACTGTGCTTAAATATTTATGCGATATAAACAATTAGAATTAATTTGTGTATATTTGCAGCGATTATAGTGTCACATTATCCTGCCAAATAGTTTCGTTCCAATTTTTAACCAAAAAGAACTCTTGTTTACATAGTGATGTATATAAAATCAAAACATTGAAACTACAACCTAATATCCGGTTTTATATTCGACTACCCAAAACTGAAATTCAATTCAATATGATTTTTTGACACTTCTTCCAAATTTATGAATATAGCAAATATTAAATGATCTTTTTACTGAACAGTTCTTTCCATTAATGTTTAAAATTTTGCAAAAATGCATTGACGCATTTAAATAAAAAAAAATTAATTCGGTCTATCGGTTATTGTTCATCTTGTTTTTACATCACAAGCACTGTGAGAATACATAAAACAGGGTTGTCAGTCAATTATCTGTTGCCTAGTTAAAATACTCATTACGAATAACGTTCTAATAAAACCTTCGCCAAATCTTAAAGCTTTCAATAACTGATGAATGCTTTAGAGCTAATTTAATGATTTTTTATGAATAAGGCCGATAGATTTTAATGGCTTGGCGGCGCTCTCAAACACTTTCAATTGAGAAAATGGAGTTGCCACAATTTCGTGAAAGTGTTAAGTGTAAACTACCAGACTTTTTACGTTCTGTTGCGCAAAAACTTCTAAGGTAGTTGGAGTTTTGTGGAGTACGATTAGCTGTTACAAGTTGGACATAAAATTAACGGAACTAAAAGAGGATCGGTATTTCCGTTCGATACTAGTTGAATTAAAAGTATATAAAGCCTAAATTCTAAATAGAATCCAAAGTATTGACTTGAATTTTAGTTGATTTTTAACCTCTAGTGTAAAAGATAATTAATGACAAATAAAACTAAACTTTTAACTTATGCTAAAACATTAATTTTCGTTTATTTTGTTTTCGATTTCTTTGAAAAAAATTTTAAACATTTTCATACATTTCCTCACATACAATTTGTTAACTTTCATTTAGTTGGGGTTGTTATTTTCAATATATTAAAAGGTAAACAATTTTTAAATAATTATTGTAGCGAAATGCATAAAACGTGTAATAAAAAACTTCAACATAACGATAAATGCAAAAATTTTAATTAATTTAATAAAACATCATAACCAGTGTTTTAAATTAACGCATATAACAATTTTGAAATAAACAATTTGATTTATTGGACATTAACATATAAATCACAAGAAAATCTTAAAAATAAAGTCAGCAAATTTTAATTTTAGCAACAATTTAGTCAAAATGCGTTCCCTTCGATATTTATATGGAGTTTGTTTTAAATTTGTTTAAATTTTGTTTTAAATTTAAACGAATATAATACATTAACTGAAATAAAACTATTTTTCTTTAAATCCTGGCAATACATTAACAACACTATACATACATTTCAAATCTTGTTTTTTTTTTTGTGGCAAATTTCAACTGTGTTTATTTTATCCCCAATCAATTGGGACTCACCCATTTACACTACCAAATGTGAGACGTCACTCGTGTAACCAGGTGAATATTTCGGAGGCATTAAATTCGTTTGCTTTACTCTACCCAACAGAGGAGCATGTATTTTGGGAGAATGTTTTGGCTTAAGGGAGGGATCCAAAAAGCGACGATTTCGTAGACCCATATCGTTGTTATCACCAATCCAGGCATTTTCTGGTCCTCTGGGGCCCAAGCGATGATAACGCCTTTTGTCCACTGCATAACTAATGGTACCAGGATTAGCATTTAAACCCACATTATACTGACGCTGCATGGCCAAAGAGGTGCGTATGGTTTTACGTTTCTGTTGGAGATTAAGCTTAACTAAGATTATGAATCTTTCAAGTCAAATACTGGATTACTCACCTCTATCGTTCCCCTCCACTTGGCTGCCGCATGTCTTGCTATATCCATTCGTTTTTGTTTCTTCACCTGATGTCGTTTATAAATCACTTCGATTATGATGAGGCCCACACCTATGGCCACTCCAGCTGCCACCAATATGAAAACACCCGCCATATTGTTTAGACCCAGGGTGTTGGGTGTTTTCTCGAATTGTTCACATTGTTGTTGAGCATTTCCATGGAATATCCAAGCTTTGTCCATGGCCTCCATAAAACCACCTGCAATCACATCTTGTTAGTTGTTATGTCATCAAATGTTTCGGAATTTATTTAGAAAAATATTAAAAATAAAACTCGGAGGATACTGGACGTATTCTTGGAACACGCGTGGTCAGGGCTGCTTGTGTAATATCTTTCTAATCCGCACTTTATTGAAATCATTATCAAAATCGAAATTTTTGGTTGGCATACATATTTCGGCCGGGTGCAAATGTTGTGGTTGTAATCCCAGTTAAGACCGAGTTTGTCTCTTTTTCTTTAAAGGTCAAAGGTCAAAGTCAATATTCATCATAAACCGAATAAAAAAAAATCGTCCGAAAATTAGATATTCAGTATGTACTACCTGAATAACTTTCATGGTGTCAATAAGGCCGAAATATATTTGCCGGTCATCATTAACGGAATAACGAAATAGAGTTGGACAAATTTGACGTTATATTTCAAAGTTCATCCTCTAAAAAACACCCTTTGGATTAAATTCAATAGAGGTTTATTTAATCAGGAGCAAAATAAATTTAAAAGTAAAATGTTGTAATTTCCTTTAAGACTAAGAGATCATGTTTTCTCCGGTTAGTGAAAAAAATGTAAATGCCGCGGGTGGGATTCGAACTCACATTCGCTGGACGATCGTTTCGATGTTTTGGAAAATGGTTTGTTTGTTGTACGGGGTATTTCAAGGCAGCTTAATGCCAATAAATAAAACCAATTTATTTCATTTTTCTACTCAATGTTTCGTTGACTTGTTTCCAATTCCCTCAGGAGTAATTTATTGAAAATCCTAATGACAGATATACACGATCTCCTACAGATGTTTCGTCTGCTTGCGATAGGACCCAGGATTCTGCACCATAAAGAAGACAGGTTGAATGAGAGTCTAGTACAGCTGGACTTTTGTTACTCGAGAGAGGGTTTTATCTCTAAAGTGCTTGCTTAGTCCAAAGTAACATCTATTCGCAAGCACAATAATCCGCTTGATGTCAAGGCTGACGTTGTTGTTTTTGTTTACGGCAGATCCGAGGTATATGAATT
Source organism: Phaonia tiefii (assembly GCA_963931995.1). NCBI lineage: Eukaryota > Metazoa > Arthropoda > Insecta > Diptera > Muscidae > Phaonia > Phaonia tiefii. The sequence continues at coordinate 302,946,680 of OZ008367.1, forward strand.
CGTCTAGCACCTTGAAATTATATCGGTTATCAACGTTCACGCTTTGGAGGCCCTGCTCGTTGAAACCATTAATTTTGTCTTGTCCTCATTTACCGTCAGAACATTTGTGCGACACTTGTGCGAACCTTTGCTGCTACCAGGTAGTGATCAGAATCGATGTTAGCTCCTCTGATCACTCGTACGTCCATTACACTGGATGAGTGCCTTCCATCAATTACCACGTGATCAATTTGGTTCTTCGTTCTTTGATCAAGGGATACCAAAGTAGACTTGTGGATGTCTTTATGCTGGAATCTTGTACCACTAATGACCATGTTTGTTTGCCGCGGCAAAGTCAATCAGTCTCATACCGTTTTCGGAACTGTCAGCATGTAGACTGAAATTGCTAATAGTTGGATGAAACACATTCTCCCTGCTTGCGTTAGCATTAAAATCTCCTAGTACAATCTTAATGTCATGGCCAGGGCTGCGGTCATACGTTTCCTCTAGGAGCTCATAGAATATGTCGTTGGCATCATCATCTTTCTCTTCTGTCGGGGCATGCACACAACTTAGGGAAATATAGAAATATTTCGCTTTTATACGGTTGTGGCTATACTACGTTCAGTCACAGGATTGAACCTAGAGACTAGATGTCGCAGTCTTTTGCCAACTACAAATCCGCAACCAAATACATGTTTTTCCTCATGGCAACTGTATATATAGTATGTCGCAGTTTCTTTTTCTTGTGCAACCATATCTTGTCCATCGCATTTCCTGGGTTGCGGTAATGTCAGCCTTATAACTTTCGAGGACATCTGCCAATTGGATGCTTGCACCGGATCTATATAGAGTTCTCACATTCCAGGTAAATATCCGTAAATTGTGGTCCTTATAACGTTTGCGGGGGTCGTCAACAAATAGGAGTCGTATATGTTCTGCTTTTCTTTGTTGTATATTCACTCCCATTATGAACGGTGGCGGGATGCAAACCCAGTCCACCTGGGTTTTGCATTTTACATACTGCCAGGATATTTGATTACAGCCGCCCATTATGGATCACATGCTGACCAGGATGCAATATGTCGAACCTGGATTTTCGTCATTTGATTTCTATCCGTCGTTGGCCCATATGTTTGGCTCATCCGCCTTCTAAGGACAAAATAATATGCCCGATAGCTTGATGAGCTTCAGTGACATCAGTCACCTACTAAGTCTGACACATATCAGTGATCGCATAACCAATAAGGCTGCTCATTTGTTTCGCCTTCTCACTCTAGCTAGCTAACGAAGGTTTCCGAAAAAGCCATTGCCCAGGACATACTGCTTGGAAGTAGTGAGCTGCTGGCAGTGCCCAATGAAGGAATCATTTCTGGCCACTCCCAAGTGAATGGCTATCAGAAATTTTCCACCTCCACGGACAGTGACATGATAAGCTGCTGGTCACGGTAAAAAAGAGAATTTTAGTCTTTTATGATGCCGCGGGTTTGCGAGATCAAGAGCTAGTCCCACCTGAAAAGTATTTAGCACGCTCCAGGCAGATAGAAAGTTTGCTTAAGACTGGTAGTAGTAATCCACCAGATGAATTACGCCGGAACCGGCTGAATAACGCTGTGCCGATTATGTCGAGTTTACCCTTTCGCCGTCTCATCGTCGCAACTTCTACCAAAGTTATTATATTTCTTTCACTACAGGTCTTAGAATCGGATAGTATTCCCTGAAAATAGATACAAGCATTCAGACCTTGGACAAAAGGTCCACAGATTTCCTCAAATATACCATAACTGCCAGGACTATCTAGCGCGTACACTATATGTGCCGTTCTTCTAACTTTTCCCCATTATCCAATTGAATCTTTGTTCTTCCATGTAAGAACATTTGGACACTCTTTATGATATTCAGAAGATATTTCTGAAAAAAAAAACAAACAACCCCCTTACTTACTTTCATGAAACTCCAATATGGCCAATGTCACTGCATCCGTCCAGGGAGATCCTTTTTGAAGTCCTATACCATAACCGCTACGGCCAAAGAGTTCTCCCGCTGTTACCAGTTCACAATCTTTTGAAGCCTCATATTCCAAGCGAGAAGAATCCCAAATAAAGGCCATGAGTTTACTGAAAATCAAAATAAAAGCGAAATTATTTCACCGTCCGGACATTTTTTTAATACGAATTTCTGGCTTATGTTCTTACCCTTTCTTCACATCCTCTATAGCTTTTTCCGCTGTATTGTAGTTATTCGCCTCCATGGTGCGATACATATTCGATAGTTCCACCTGACGTCGAAAATACATATCCACCGAGGACCCCTTCACCGTGGCACATGTCAAATTTTCCATGGTATTACGCAGTCGCGCATCATTGATGCCGCTTAATTTGGTTTTTGGACGTTCCAACACAAGGAAGGCAGCCAAGTTGGCAGTATACGAGGCAACAATGATCATAGCAAATCCAGCCCAGACCATGCCCAAAACACGAGCCGAAAAGCTGCGTGGAGTACCCTCACCAATGCCACTGTTGAGGAGTACGCCCCAGGCAAACCATATGGCTGAACTGAGATTCAAAGCTTTCTCTTCGTGGCTGTCAACGTGAGAGAGCTTGAAGCGACCAAACGGAGAGAATCTGTGGAGGATGGAAAAAGGTTGGCATTAAAAAACTTGGATTGATACAGAATTTTGAAAGCTGAAAAAAGAAATGAATTGAAATTTTCAATCCAAAGTGCTGAAAAATATATGAGTATAAAAGAGAGTGCTGTTAAAAACATGCAATTATTTTTTTAAAATTGTATGACAAAATAGAGAGAGAGAGCGAGAAAGTAGGGCACTTCTTGAAAAAGAGAGACAAATTCAAGTTGAATATCAACAAATCCAAAATACAAATGAGGGGAGTAACTGTCATGCTCTCCAATATTGCAGTTAGTAACACTCTAAGACTCTTTGTACTTTTGCACTCACCTATCCAGCAGATATAGGACCAAAGCGACTACATGGACTGACACCACTACCAATATCCAGAGCGTGTTACTAAATGGTTGCAAGAAGGACACTAAAGTACTCGAGCGCGATGGTTTCTTTTCGAGTATTGTAATGCCTTGATATTTGAAGGGTTTGGAGAATTCTATATACTCCGCACGCTCTGGATTAATGGTCAATGGTGCTACAATCATGTCGGCACGTTCGTTCACCAGTTCCCCCATGAGCCCAGTCCAATCTTTTTTCGGCGGCGATGACGGCGTGCCAGTCGTTGAGTTTTTCAATATGTAATGACCAAATTGTCCATCCGGTGAGAGGCCCAGCTCATAGGTAAAATTAATGCGCTGCGATAGAGCTTTCAAGAGATCGATGCAATAGCCCCGACAACAATAGTCGTTTTCTGTGGCAATAGGAAACAGATAATACATTTTTATAACAAAAAATTCTTCAAAACTGCTGGTCTTCCTTTTTAACATACCTACTCCATTGCTGGCATTGAAGAGTGGACACTGTACTTCATCATCCAAGCAATTGACTTCGTCATCTGTCAAGCGTCTTACATACACGAAAGGTTTCTCCTCGATAGTCAACACCTTCAAATGGGTTGGTATCATAATACCCTCAGGTTTTTTCTTTTGCTTTCCTGTCCATATAATTTGGCTATCATTGATCTTTAATCGCATTGTATCCTTGAGCTATGTTACAAGTTTGACAGTTATATCCGATGCAAATTTTTGTATTGTCATAAGTTCTTACCGGATCGTAGTAGAATTTACCCACAACATGTTTCTTCTGTTTCGGTCTCATGTTGATTACATCATAGCCGGCATAGATACGATCGCCATTATCATCAAACGCAACTTGTCCAGTTTCACCGGTAATGTTACGCGTTTTCAGATAATGAAAAAGACGTTTGCCTGTCAGGATGGAAGGAGATGGAAGATTTAAATAATGACATTAACTAGTGCAACGTTATTATGAATTCGACTGAGTAGTCTGTATCATTTGCCATTGAAATTTAATTTTCAAAAATATCAACTGAAATTTTAAAATTATAGTTGAAATTTAAAATACATCTATTGGAATTTCAATTTTATATTTGAAATTTGAAATACATTAATTGAAATTTAATAAAACATCAATTGCAAATTAAACGTCATCAATTGAAATGTAAAAGACATCAGTTGCAATTTAAAACACATCAATTGAAATCTGAAACTCATCAATTGAAACTTGAAAGACATCAATTGAAATATAAAAGACATCAATTGAAATTTAAAAGACATCAATTGAAATTTAAAACACATCAGTTGAAATTTAAACCACATCAATTGAAATTTGAAACATATCAATTCAAGTTTAAAAAACATCAATTGAAATTTAAAAGACATCAATTGAAATGTAAAAGATATCAATTGAAATTTAAAAAACATCAATTGAAATTTAAGACACATCAATTGAAATAAAATTATATTTAAAAAACATCAATTGAAAATTAAAGTCATCAATTGAAATGTAAAACACATCAATTGCAATTTAAAACACAACAACTGTAATTGTAAATACATCAATTGAAATTTAAATTTCAATTGATGTTTTTTAAATTCTATATATTAACTTCACCTGTCTGTATGCATTAGAGTGTCAGTGTAAATGACTGTTATCTTTACGTCTGTGATTGACAATGTTACCAATGGAATACACCCCTGTAAGTTGCAGCCATAAAGCAACTATGCAAAAACGATGTACAAGTAGACAGTCAAAATTTCTCTTCACTCAAATGCCAACAAACAAAACGAGTGAAACCCTAGTACTTCTCTACTCTCTCTCTTACTCTCTTTATTGAATATTTCAATACACGAGCAGCTTTTTGATAGTATTATTGTATATAACCAACCATGTTGAAGTAAAATTACATAAACTATGCAAAAAGTATGAAATAAGCAAGATATGACGGGAGAGAGAAATGCGTCTGAGTGAACTCCTAGCACTTTTTGGTTCTCTTTTACCTGGGTTGCCAACTTGCGCACATCTTCTGGTCGTCTAATTCTAAATCGTCTTTGAACTATGGTATAGAGAAGAAAATTTACTCATGGAGCGAATGAAGCGCGTCGTTTCTCTGCTCTCTCTCTTACTCTCTTCGTTGAATATTTTTATACACGGGCAGATTTTTGACAATGTCATTATAACTAACTACAGAAATTCCAACCATATTTAAATACATAAGCGTATAATTATGAAATAATCAAGTTATGACGCGAGAGAGAAATGCGTTTGAATGAATCGAGTGGAGTTTTTGGTTCTCTTTTATAAGGGTTGCAAATTGCGCACTTTATTCGTTCTCTATCTGTATTCATCCTCTTTGGCTGCAGCAAAAAGGATGTACAAGTAGAGAAGAAAAAACCACCGCAATTTGGCAACCCTAGTAGAAAAGAACCAAAAAAGTCGACGCGATTCATTCATATTTCATACTTTATGTAATTTTATTTAAATATGGTTGGAATTTCTATAGTTACATACAATAACATCATCAATAACATCAACAGGTGCAATTTGGCAACCCTCGCAGAGGAGAACAAAAAAACTCGACGCAATTAACTCAAACGCATTTCTCTCTCGCGTCATAACATGATTATTTCATACTTTATATCACTTTATATACTTTTATTTAAACATGGCTGGAATTTCTATAGTTAGATACTGTAACAACATCAGAAAACTGTTCGTGTATTGAAATATTCAACGAAGAGAGTAAGAGAGAGAGCAGAGAAACGACGCGCTTCACTCGTTCTCTTTGTAGACATTCCACTCCATGAGTAAATTTGTATGAGTAATCTTCTGGGTTAGTGTGGGTTAACGGAGTTAACCTTCGAAAGGCGTTAATCTGGTTTGATGGAAATGCCGTATAAGACACTGTAGACCAGTGACCGGTAAAGTCATACAAGAGAAACACACAATAAAATAATGAGAAATTAACAGCCACATTAGAACTAATCACCATACAATTTATCGTAATATCAACCCAGCAGCGTAAACTTCGAAGAATTCTCAAAATATGCCTGCAAAAGTCCTTCTGAGGCAATTTGTTGATATTCAACTATGCTTTCTCCTAGCAGGCATTCATACAGATCCTCCTTTCATAGGCTGATACAGAATTCGGTACACATTCACTTCTTGCTTCTTGAAGGAGGCCTAGAAAGAGGCCTCATCTAAAGGTACAAAAAGATTTCATAGAAATGCTTGTTTCCCTTCCGAATACACACTTCCCCTCTATAAACAGGCCTGCGGGCAGGGATACTAGTGGAAGGCAGAACAATGCTCATTGGCATGCACACTTCACTTCGCCATGCAGACCTGTGGGCAGGCCTGCTAAGGTTATGCGAGATGAATACTGTTGTTCGTGATAACTCGTCTTTCTACATTTTCGTAATTCGGCGTAATAAAATCACAACACGCGGCAGCCCTGTAGGTAACACATCCGGCCACAAATGCTTATTTCGTGTGTTCGATTCCTGAGGCTTTAAAAAAAAACTTTATAATGTTCAATGATAAACACTATTTAGCTAGGAGACATACAAATGTCTGAACATTACAAATATGGAAATAATTCGCATATATTTTTATTTTTTCCCGAGTCTTTCCAAAAATGGTCCTTTGCAGGCCTCCTAGCAGGCCTTCCTTTGCAGTCCTCTCAGAAAACAGGCTTACCTGAAGGCCTGAAAGGGAATGCCATTTACGAGGCCTTATTTCTGCAGGCCTGTCAAGAGAAGGGAAGTGTGCACGCCTTCTCTTCCTATGGCGCCCTATGTTAATTTTATATAACGATTGCTGTATAAAGAGAACGTAAGGGGCGGGTTAGTTAGCGAGTGTTCGAGCATCTAAGCCATTGCAGTTCTCTCAAGAACTCCAGCAACAGCATGAAGAGAATACAAAGATTCCATAACAAACTCATCAAAGCAGCGCCCACTCATGTGTTGCCAAATTAAATACCGCCATAAACAGTCCTCGATGTTCTCAATTTCCTCTTCATCCTCACAAATACAATAATAACTAATCCTCTCATTACCGTATTAACTTGTTAAGCCTCTCATATTACAGTGACCCGTGATTACCCAAGTATAAATATACAGATAGGCATGACTACTACTGGCACTATCTATTCTGGCAAGAGAGCCGCCTGCACTGGTGATCATTAGAAATGTAATTTCTCGAAAATTAGGAGGGTATCCTATCTATATAATCGCTTGTATTATTATCTCCAGACCTCTATGGAATTCTTCCGTCGGCATAGTGTAGTCAGATTAGCGCGAAGGTCCAGTTTAGTGAGATCCTGGCGCCAAAAATATACATGGCCGCAGTCCACCGAATCTTCATCAGCAGTTTCCATTGATTGCTCCTATCCGAAACAATATACCCACCCAAGCATTCATTGATTATATTTACTGTTGTTTAATATAACCAGGAAACGGTTTATTGACTAAGTCTTCAGCTCTTACCTATAAGATTTCGCAAGGCATACGTTACTCTCATTCGGTTTCCAGTCTGCATCCGCTACTCATATTCCTTTAATTTCAGGTTAAATATAACACCGATAAACCTGGGATCAGAAGATACTGATAATACTACACCGTCTAGCTTGGACATTCTAAACTTATCAGTCTTCCGCCTACAAGTGAACAGGGTCAGCTCCGTCTTCAGAGGGTCTACTCAAAAAACCACGACTCGCGAGCCCAAATCGCTGGGTACTAAAGCAAGTCGATAGTTTCCACAAAGTAGAGGAGAATGACTACGTATGCCACAACCATTCGACTCTCCAGTTCAATCAACTTTAGCATGCCTTTACCCACTAATAGACAATGCAAGGGACTCCTTCTTATGGTGTTCCAAATTTCGTACCGAGCTTGCACAAAAGAGAGAATTTATAATACAAATGCCGAGCAAATGCAAGTCGACGCAGGAAGCCTGGAGAGATATCCTAATATCGCCACTAATACTCAATGAGAGACTAATTGGATATGTGACTAGGTTTCACAAGATATAGGACTAGGTTTCCCAAGAGATTCGGTATGGTAAAGTTGACACACTTTAGTAGCTGAACTGAACTCATTTGCCTGTTACCACTAGATTTGATGAAAAGACACATGTCTGCAACATCAGCAATCCATCTAAGAAGTGGACTACATGACACTCACCTCTACCTTTGAGAGAAACTTCTCCACTCATATCCCGGACAGCCACAACTGGAAGGGGCACATACCAGGTTATAGAAGGCATTTAGTCTTCTACACTGATGGCTCCAAACTAGGTGGCTTCTAGACCTTGCACATAGGCTACCATACCATTGTAGTGTCTTTCAGGCAAAAATACATGGCAATCGGAGAAGTTGCCCTTTGGCTGGAAGGAAACGGTATCATCGCCTGGAGTATCAATGTCTACTCTGAGAGTCAGGTTCCTAAAATATACGTATTTGCAATCTGTATTCCTGACTTAAACATGCTGAAAAATTACGGCCCCAGCAATATATTGCAGGAAATATGTACATGTTTGCAAGCATTGTTTTCATGAATTGAAAATCTGCTGGCCTTTTGTTTCTTTGTTGTCTTTCCTATTTTTAGTTTTAGCGGTTTTCAACAAACAAAGCCACATTTGGGTCTCAAAAACATATATTATAGCTTATTAATTATTGTGTCTCAAACATGTTATATTGAATAGCAAACACAATGTGTTTGGGCACAAGTATGGAATATTTGCGACAAGCTACAAACACGTTAAATATGCACCCAAACATTAAAAAACTACAGATTTTTTCAGCGTAAATAACTGACCACAACTACCGCGCAGCTCTAAATAAGATGGCCAAACAGTTCGATATCCACCTTATAACGGTGCCGGAGAACAGAGACTTTCAAGGACACCATAGAGCGTATAGCCAGGCGAGATTAGGGACTACCTTAGCTCTTCCACTGCATACTGAGTGTGTGGATATGCCCTTTTCTGCATGTAAGCTCATATCTAAAACCGAAGCTCGCAGACATAAGAAGAATATATGATGTTTCTGCAGGCACAAAATTCGGGATCACTAGGCAAGAATGGTCAAGTTATCATCTGAATCGTACGCTAAACTTGATATTCATTCCTAGACAAGATAATATCTCTATGCTAGTAGCTGCGATCACTGGACACTATTTAACAGCTAGATACGCGTCTAGAGTTGGAATCACAGCCGATGATTTATAAAAAGCTGTGGGGGTGAAAGGAGGGCGAGATCGTCGAACATCTCATATGCTAATGCCCGGTCTTTTGTATAAGTATGAAACAATATCTAGGATGTTACTTCATGTTGGATGAAACAGACATTCAGAAAGTTAAGGTGAATGGTGTTAGAACACTTTTTTTTCCAGAGCACTACTTGGTTCGCCATGGACTAATGTACGTCACATCCTGGAATATCGGAATGAGATATCATATGGGTTAATGGCCCTATAACGATACCAGATTAATTTACAGATGCAACCAGTGTTGCCAGTTTAGGGGATTTATCCCCAAATTGGGGATTTTTTTTCAAAACAGGGGATTGTTTTTTTGGAATGGGGATCCGGGGATTTTTTGTGGATGAAAATTTAAGATGTATTTATTAAAAGCGCTTCTTATGTATCATTGTTTGAATGTTTTGATCTGGCACTACCTAAATCAAAGCAAGCATACACACACAAATAATATTTGGTTTTGCGTATGTGTGATTGCAAAACAAAGAGAAGAAAGTTACTGTGGCAAGTCTATACTGTTTTTTTGCGTTGCCAGTTAACACTTGCAAATGTTGCAAATGTTGTCAGCAAAAAGAATTGCATACACTTGTCCATAGACTAATTACTATACTAGACTTAACAGTTCTCTCAGCAAATTTATGACATTTGGCTTGGTGTTATATTTACGTTGGATGTTGAAAAGAATTGCTCTACTAATACCAGATAGAGGCAATGGTTCAAAACAACGAACAAAATAACAGCAACGGCATTTCGTTTTGTGTGTTAAAATTATTGTGTTAAATACAACATAAGTGTATGGTAACAATAACAGTCAATAAAAAAGTTTTAAACACATTTAAATTTCACAGTTTTGGACCAAAACGACATGAAAAATTAAAGTCAGAAGTTATTGTAATTCCACCTGGTGTATGTCACTTTTCGTCAAACATCTCCATCACACCGACGGCATCGCGAAGAGTGTGAAAGGAAACGTCAGATGAGTCAAATATTCTCTATAGTAAGATTTACTCTATGCACTTGTCAGTCCCAGAAAATATCAAAATGTTTTACTGGCAAGGCTGTACGTGATGACAACAATAAAACCAGTAACAAACATTTTTGATATTTGGCGTTGCTGAAAAGAATAGAAGCAGTGGAGAAGAAATAACGAGAAATACTAAAACAAGGGGTACCGACTCGCCAGTTATTCAATTTAGTACTTGGAGAACAGATAGAGAATGTGCTTTCAAAGAAGAAATGTTGATGGCTGACTGGAATTCAGCAAAAATGTTCCTCAAAAAATCAACTGTTTTTCACTTTTGTTTTGATTTTTTCGTTCGTGGTCGCGTTCTTAATTTCGAGTAGTTTTGTGAAATATTATATTAAAAAAGTGGTAAAAAGTGTTTAAATTAATAAAAAATATAATAACAAATCAAATGCAATACGTATTCGGTGTAAGTAAATTACACACGACACAAATCCCGAAAATCAGTATTCAAGAAAAGCGAAGCATAGCGCAAAACAAAAGTGAACAAAACACATTTCCTTTTACTACGCTGTACTCTATATGTTTCCCAAGTATTCCACGGAAGTCGTTAGTACAAAAAATAACTAGTGCACACTCTTAAAGTATTAGTCGGTGACTAAAACTATGTACAAAACAAATAATGAAGTAGATGAATCTGAAGATTATGAGAACTCGAACTTTCTCGAACTTCCTTTAAAACTATGAGGATTTTTCCGGGGATTTTAATTTTTGTTTGGGGATTTTCGGGGATTAAAAATAACAATTCGGGGATTTCGCCTAAAAAAACTGGCGACCCTGGGTGCAACGATGGGGATGGAATGTGACATCCCATGGTATCACAACGATCCTCATTGGTCTAAGTCTGCCAGTAGTGATAATCATATATAACTCAAACCAATTTTGTCTAATCGACCACGTTAACAATTTTCCCCAAGCTTGTGATATCAGAAACAAAAAATCTAGTTCACATCTGGTATCTGTTCCGGTTTTGCTACAGTTCGGGAAATGAGCCCCCATAAGGTCCCTAAGTATTTCAGCTCCAGAGGTAGATCATAATTCATCCGATCGGACCATAAGCCTTAGATAACACTACACGCTGAAAAATAATGGCCCCAACCACATATTGCAGGAAACATGTACTTGTTTGCAAGAATTGTTTTCATGAATTGAAGATCTGCTTCCGTGTTCTCTCTTTGTTATCTGCCTCATTATTGCTTTTAGCGGTTGTCAACAAAAAATTTCACATTTGGTTCTCAAAGAAATCAATTATAGCCGATTAATCATTGTGTCTCAAACATGTTATATTGAATAGCAAACACAATGTGTTTGAGCAGAAGTATAGTATATTTGCAACAAGCTACAAACACGTTATATTTGCATCCAAACTACAAAAAAGACAGATTTTTCAGCGTGTATCCGAATGCTTGGCGTGCCATTGACTGCTTCAAGATGATCTAATTGCGTCGTCTTGATTTCCTTTTTAATCTGTTTGAAACTGAACCTATACGGAGGATATACCTCGTACAGTTTAGACATTGGACGTTACCCAAAGGTGGATGCGCATGTATCAATAAAACATTTGTACAGATGATTCGTAAAGTTTTATACATTTTCATTTACTTCGTCGGTTGTGGTACAAGCTTTGTATGCTACTCCAGTGACAAGGTCATGAAATTTCTGACAGTTCGTTCTTCTTCTTGAGTTCCTCAATCGTAAAATTCTTTAAAATATTATTTCCTAGAAAACGTCCTAAAAACACTATTTTACTTAGAGTTTATTATAGTTTCCCCCTTTTATTTTCCATTTTGTATCTATAGGATACAAAACACATGCTTGTTATGCTAATCCTATTACCTGATTCCCAATTGACACCAGAGTCATCACAATTCTTTGGTGGCTCAGTAATCGTTTCATTTTTCATCATTTCCTTAATAGCCGAAGCCAAGACATACACGGAATCCTTTAGAGAATATGGGAAAACAATTTATGATAATTCGTTAAATGAATAATAAAACAACTACGATGTAGAGTAACGAACTCCTTACCCTAACATGGAGTGTTTCACTATTCACATGTTCCAATTGTAATCCCAAAACGCCATCGGGGGTATTATTGGCACTTAATGCCTGTTCCGTAACAATCCAAACATGCCCAGCATCAGTCATGTTGTAGAGGGCAGCATCACGGAAAATAATCTGTGCATCTTCAGTGCTAGAAAAGAGGGAAGTAGAACTAGTGAGTTAAAGTAATAGTTGAATAAGGTATGAGTTGACACTTTAGATGTAATTAGCTTAATAATCTTTCCAATATATATAAAGGGTGACGATTGTTTGTTTCTCAACAATCAAATGTGTATTTTCTTAACACCAAATGCGATAATTTTGACGACCAACGAAACCATCAAGATGAAAATTAGTCTCAACAATGAAAAGGCGCTTTACTTTCATTTAGAGTTCCATTTTTAATAACTTTCAACTGTCAGTTGTCACCCTGTGCTTTCTACTTCAACAACAACTATTTACCGTACTTAATGCCAAATCTTGCGTGAATTTTCGGTAACCCTAGAAACCACAAATTCCACTTTAAACAGGACGCTTGTTCGCATTGCAATAGCTTCGAGATTTCCTTGGTCCATCATGTTTTCTCCGTTCTTTCACTGTCTAATTACAATATTTCGTATGCAGTGCGAACAAGGTCTAACACTGGACCATATTTCCATAGATAAATATACCAAGAGTGTGCAACAGCTGTTTTTCTTGGTACGGAAACCTGTGAAAGTCATTGGAATAGTTGGAGTTCGCTAGAATACGACTTTTAGGTAGCAAAAAAAGCATGATACATAATTTAAAATACATTACCATTAATCAGACGTAATTAAAAATGCATTATCACACGCTGAAAACACGGTCTCTGTAACATATTCTCCCAAACATATTCTACAGGAACCATGCATATTTTTGCAACACACTTCAAACATTTATACGTTTGCAAGTCCCAAACTCAAGTGTATATAAATGCAAACATTAGCATGTTTACTGACAAATATGTATGCTTTTACGTGGAAACATACGCGTGCTTCATCCCAAACATCCATATACTTACGTGGAAGCATTCGCGTGTTTCCCTCAAAAGCAACATCTCAAACCATTTAACCGTCCGACCGTTTGTTTATTCTTCTTTCACTGATCAAGCGCTTTTGATATCCTCTGTCCGATGAACCATTGACGACTGAATACATGAAACTAAATCGCAATACATCACGCACATTCAGGAATATTTATGAATCACTCACTGAGAGAATAATGCAAAAATACAGACAAACACTTACAAGTAATACACACTCGTTGCCCCTCTTTTATTCTCTTGCTCTCGAGAGAGCAAGGCTGTTTTTGTATCACAAATACAGATATATTTGGGTCGCATTGTGTCTCAAACATGTAATATTGAATAGTAAACACAATGCATTTGGGCACAAGTATATTATATTTGTGACAAGCTCCAAACACATATTGTATTTGCATCCAAACAACAAAAAACGTACAGATTTTTATGTATCTTTTAAATGTGTTTAAAACACGATACTTAAGTTGCCACAAACAACCCAGAAGAATAAAATGTTTATCCAACCGGCTCGAACTTCAGCTTTTCTCCTCCACTCGGTAACACCAAGCTCTCGCAGGCAATATTCCACCTGCTTTTCCAGCGAAGTCTTGGTTGTCCTAGTTTTCGATGTCTTCGAATACCTATCTCACTGGTTCATTGTGATTCATTCTACTGGCATGGTCTAGCCAACGCAAACGACCACTTTGATACGCATAACTACGTCGATGTCGGGCTACAGAGTATACAGCTCGTGGTTCATCCATCGTCGATACTCGCCATTTTCTATTGTAGGACCATATATTTTTCGGAGCATTTTCGTAGCATTTTTCCCTCGAAGACTTCCAATGATGTTTTATCAGCAAGCGATATAACCCAGTTCTGCAGAACCCGTTCCTCGATTCTGTGCATAACTATCGGTCAGTGTCATTCTACAAAGCCCTGTCAGCTTAGTAGAAATACCAAGCTCCCACATAACTTGGTACAGTTTTCTCTGTATTGGTATATCGACGGCAGCCGTATAAAATACAGAGAGGTGGTGGGTGTCAATTTTGGAATTCTCCGGGATTTGTCATAATGTGAATATCTGGCCAATAGTTGACATGATAGTTGATAAGGTCAGATCAGGTCTGCAACAAACGGCATTAATCTTTGGAACATTATGCTCGAGAGGACCTTGAATGCGATGGATAAAAGGCTTATTCCTTTATTGAAAACTGGACAGAATTTGCTAAGACTCCCATCGTCGAGCATGCATTCGTCTAGCCAGATTTTGCATATGAACTAATGCATGCACCTTTCCAACTCACAGCCTTCGGCCTTAAACAGCTCAGCCGGAAGTCCGTCAGCTCCAGCAGCTTTGTTGTTCTTAAGATGGGAAATTGCTGTTCCAACTTCGGTTTGGCTAAGATGGAGGCAGTCGACGACATCGTCCTGTATTTGCTCAACACCCTGTTATATATTGAAGTCTTCTGAGACAACTAAAGCAGAGAAGTGATGTCTCCATATTTCGAACATACACTGCACGTCTATTATAAGATTCCCGTTCATATCTCTACAAATATTGGGGATTGATCCATTTCCGTTGTATTTTTCTGTACCATTTCCGTTGTACTTTTCTGTAGAATTTACGGGCCTCATACTTCATTCTCTAAGATTAAATTTTCTCCCTCTCGCGCATTCAACACAACCGTTTTTTCTTCTTAAACAAACGGGGTTCCTCCGCTCCGGGTTGGGTATACCGCACAGTCGCGGCTCGCGTTGCAACTAACTGAAAAATTATCATACGTGCAGTGTTATTTTAATCACTTGCCATGCGACACTCTTCATCGTACCATGGTTTGCCTTGAAGCCATTTTTCAAAATCAAGTGCGGTCTCTGCATCAGTTTTCATAGAGTGGGAAGTGTATTTCCACTGTGCTACATGATCATGAGGCGGGGGTGCGTTCAGCGTCCGTATCCGAGTAGGTTTCTCTACATAGGCCATGGTAATCTATGGTAATTGCAGCTTTCATACGACTTTCGCTCTGCTTATCCTTGTGCTAACCTTTACTGCAACCAGATAGTGATCCAAACGAATATTAGCTTCTCGAATCACACGTACGTCCATTGCAATAGTAGAGTGCCTTCCACCAATAACCAGGTGATCAATCTGGTTCTTCGTCTGTTGATCAGGGGACATCCAAATCCAAGTAGCCGTATTTGTGTCTTGATATTGGAATCCCGTACTACCGAATTTAACAATGGTTGGTTGATCCCGGACGACTTTGGCATTAAAATCATCCAGAAAAATGTTGATCTCATGGATACGGCAACGAGCGTATGTTTTCTCTAGGCGCGCATACAACGTGTCCTTGGCGACATCGTCTTTTCCTTCTGGCGGATCATGTACACAAATTAGCGATATGTTAAAATATTTCCCTTTTATGCGGATGGTGGTTATACGATCACTCACGGGGTTGAACCGTGAGGCCAGAGGTCGTAATCTTTTGTCAACTACAAATCCGCAACCAAATTCTAGCTTTTTCTCATGGCAGGTGTTGTAATGCCACAGTTCTTCTTCCTTGTACAGCCATTGACTTGTCCATCGCATCTCCTGTATATCAATATATTGACTACACGAATCTTAGATTTTAATTTCACGTTTCGGACCGGTGTATTGACCGCCTATATCATATGATATCACACCTCTAGACTTTTATCTTTGGGGCTACATAAAGTCCACGATTGATGAATTGGTAGCGAATATTAAGCACGTTAGCGAATATTAAGAATGTTAGAGCGCATCTTCGAAAATTTAACATGAGATCCGTATGAACAGGAAGGACATCGTGGACTTATCATTGTTTTGTTTGAAACTTAGACACCAATATTCACAATTATACCACTATTACCAACTAGCAAATTTTAGGGATGTACAATCAAATTAGAGTAAACATCACAGTAATGGGAAGAAAGAGGGCGGATCAATAAGTCCATGACTTTTTGAATGAAACACAGGTTTTTTTGCAAAAAAAAAAGTTAATTTTTCAATTTTTAGCTCCATACACTTACTCCAACGTTTCTCCAATTTTTGTATCCCTTCCAAAAAATAGGATTTTTCGAGGTCTATAAAATAGGCATTTGTTTGATCAATAATTTCATCGTTGGAGCTAAATCTCTTTCCACGGAGCCATTTCTTTAGGTTTGGAAATAGGAATTAGTCACTGGGGGCTAAATCCGGAGAATATGGCGGATGAGGTACCAATTCGTAGCACAATTCATGGAATTTTGCCATTGAGACTACACACGTGTGCACCCGTGCATTTATGGTCAATTGAGAGCAAACGCGGCACCCATCTTGCAGACAGATTTCTTATACCCAACGGATGATTTAAAATCGAAACCACACTGCCATATGAAATTCCTATGGCGTCAACAATCTCACGCACTTTTACTCTTCGATCGGCCAAAACACAATATCGTGGATTCTTTCGACATTTTTGGGTGCGTTCAGAACGTTCAGCGTCATTTGTACTTGTGCGACCACAACGAAAGTCAGTAAACCACTTGTTTACCATTGAAATCGATGGTGCAGAGTCTCCATAGTATTTATCTCCATAGTATTCAGTGGTTTGATTGATGGTTTTTTTTCGCAAAAAATAATGTTTAATGAGCACTCGAAATTCACTGTTTTGCCATTTTTAAAAAAATGCACGAGGTTGTATGTTTTGAATAGCGGTTAAACGCAAAGTAAATGACGGAACTTGCTTACAATTTGACAGTAGTCTATTAACAGGTGGTACTTGATGGGAGCAGTGTTGAATTTCATATAACTACGAGGGATGTTAGAAAAGTCACAGACTTATTGATCCGCCCTTATATCAAAAATATGACAACAGATTCGGAAAGAGAACGCATAAAAACCTGTAGACACAATAGTGGTCTTCATGAAAGCTCGAAAGAACCTCGTAAACTCGAAAATATCGTAAACTTGCACAGCAAACGTCAAAACAAACAAATTTCCCATACAAAGCGACTTGCTCAAAAGTGGAAAGTTTTCGAGGCAAATTTGCTGCGCAAACGTGGGATGGAGAAACGTGTAAACTTTTGGCATTTCGCTGTCATCTGACTAGGATGGATAAATAAGGTGATAGCACTAGAACAGTAGAAAAAGTACACATACATAATACATGCAATTGCTACTGCTACCACCTTATGTACCCATTTTGGTCAGCTGATATGGTTTTGAGCACAACTACGCTGAGCAACTTTACCTGGTGCCTCATGCAACGGTGCGAGGGAAACTTGCGCTGAGCAAAAGTTCTCGGCTTTCACGTTTGCATGAATGCCGCTAATATCAACTAGAGCAAAACATAAATGGCGTATACGACAAATCAATAATAAACCGACGATATGAGGAATGTTTCAAGGAACTAGAGTTGTCACTTCCCGTAGACTACTTGCTGACTTTAGCGTTTATCAGCATGCAATTGGCTGCCGGCAACAATTGGGGTCAATGTCTTCTCTCACAGCAAGCCAGTTATCAAGTCCCTAGAATGAGTCTTCTTGAAGTCAACCATCAAGTATATGGTTCATTTAGGGTGACTAGACATGACCCTCACGCACATAATCTACATGTTAGATATGTCGTGTTCGTGATTCTTATTTCCGGGCACCTTAATTGAAAGAATTCCAGCACTAGTGAACGAGTTCGACACATGTCGATTGTAGTGTAATGGTCTCTAGGTGCCCATTCGGTGTATTTTGTTTGAGAATATTTTTAAATTTTGTAGTTTTGTAAATTACATATTGTAGATATTCTCTACATTGTTGCATTTTTTACATTGATGCATTTTATACATTGTTGCCTTTTTTTACAAACTTAAATTTTCTACTGAGTTGCATTTTTTACTTACCCCGCATACATCAGATATACTCGACTTTGTGCCGTTTTCATTTCAGTCAAATGCTCCGCAAACCCATCCAACTTTGGTTCAAATTCCACAATCATTTCCACCGTCGCCCGGACATCGATGTCATCATAATATGTTTGCGATGTGGTTTGGAATCTACCCAAGATGGCACGGCCATCTGTATCTGAACTGTGTATTATAATGACCTAGTAAGTAAAATGCAAACGAGGGAAACAGTGTAAACATTTAGCAGGACCCAAAGGGCTGCAATCATTTCCAGTATTTGTATATCTACTTTACCTTGGTGTAACTGAAATGATTCAACATCTCCAGCCAAACATCTGCCTGATGATAGTACGGTGGCACAGTACGCAAAAAGGATACGTGTATATTCTTATCAGAGAAAGCGGCATCACGTGATGATATACCTATTACTGGTATCTGGAAGAAACCGCTGGTATAGCTGACAGCAGCCGGCGACAAATCTCCAGAGGTTTGTTCATGCGACACAACGACAGCATACACCTAAATGCGATGAACGTTACGGAAATGAACAAAATGAAATGCAAATGAAATTATATTGTAACGCAAACAACAATTCACCAGGTGAGGAAGGGGAAATATTGGGGGTTTGAATTTATGCCACTAGAACTTTATCTCCAACCCATTAAACTCATCCTTGCAATCATCATCAGTATGTGTATCAACATCTATGTATATACCTATCATGCAGTCATTGAGTCAGGTCATTAATTCGTATCCTTAGACGGGGGTAATTGGAAGTGATGAAATGTGATATGCATGATACTGAAATGGAAAATAGCAAATTCGCTATCAGGAGTATTGGATTCTGCCCAGTGCTCTTAATATCGTTGTCCTTTTTGCTTGTAGTAATAAAATTGTAATAACGACGCCTACAAGGATAACCTGACTTTGTGTTGTGATACTCGACTCTTCGTGTGTTTTTCTGTGAATTCATTGAGAGGAAATTTATTCAAATTGCAAAAGGATATTAGGTAATTGCGTTGCAACTGTTGCGGCGCCCACACCAACGAGAATCACATTAGGCTTTGTTACAGAAGTAACAGGTTTTAATCAAAGGATCTGGGTTCCAAGGGAGGTTGGGCATTGAACTAAGCACTAGCGTGAAGTCAGAATAAATATTTTTCTTATCTGATAATGTTAACAGGATAATTGTATATATAAGGTAGGAAGTTTAGACAGAGAGACAATTAATGGTTATTTAAAATGTGTTACATATAGAGACGTGCTTCAGTGTTTCGACAGAAGAAGAAGAAGCAGAATGGTCTGGGCATAATTCCTGAAAACACCATAACCATACTCTTGTTTTATATATTGAGAATGGGGCTACTGCTGCCACAGCTGTTTAACTGTTCAAGACGTGGGTCACGCAGAGTGGTCTGTGTATAATTCCGGAAAACACCATAAACATATTGTTTTATATATTGAGAAAGGGGGTTCTGATACCACAGCTGTTCAACTATGAAGTTGGGAAATCATGGAGAAGAAAGTGAATGGAGGAATGAACGATAGACAAAATATGTTTAAATTATGTTTGATTGATGCTAATGCCTTTTAATATATTGATTGAAGTTAGATTGGTGATAAAAAAAAAAATGTGTCCCATAACATCCCATGAAGGGATTGAGGAGAGCTTCTCACAATCAGTGAGATGTGCGCTTTCTAGTTTTACACTCACTGATTGGGACCTACAGTTTTACACCGGTTCCGAACGGTATTTTAAGAAGCTTTTTCATGGCTAAGTACTCGATAGTGTCGCCATCACTATGCGAGGTGACCGTCGTCGAAAGAAATGTAAGGTGGTCTGAGCAGGGATCGAAACTACGTTCTCATGTACAAGAGCCGCGCACACTAACCATTGCACCACCGATGTTAATGACTTTAAAGTTACGTTTGATACTAGTTATGCTATCTGAAACTCGAACTCTATAAAATTCCAACTTACTCTGTGATATCCGGTTGAAGTTTTAACAGCTGTTGCACACTCTTGTTATGTTAGTCATTGAGTTAGTCGGAATTTCATAGAGTTCGAGTTTCAAATGACAAATTTTGTATCGAACATATAGGGGTTTCCAATAAGCATTTGACAACTTTTTTTTAAATAACACGCAAACCATTTGCGATATTTCCAAAACATTATGATCGACTTGAAATACAATCAAAACATTTATGAATGGAACTCGACTTCGTTCATATGGCCACCGCGGGCATCGGTCGATTCGTTGGACCCAATTTTCGATGACTCGGTCGCACATTTCGGCCGAAACGCCCGCTATTTCGCGTTCAACGTCGTCGGCTTGTTGGCATAGACCAGGGGGATTCTATGGCACAGCTGATCGAAAAGGTACTAGGCCGATGATGGAGAATGAGAGAGCAAAGAAGACAGGAACTAATTTTAAATAGTGTTTATCGATGCTAATGTCAGCTAAATTATGTTTTATGTTGTTTGTATTAAAAGAAAATACGCATTCCCTTTGATTTCTGTCCGTTTTATGTCCAACGAAAGTGTAAAATTGGTAAAATACCGCAGCAAATAAAACTCTATGAAATGGCCTACTACCTCGTCGTCATGAAGAGGCAACGAAGAGAGTAATAGAAACTCTTAAGTATTTCTCTATGCATAGACCAATAATTTGACGTAGCCCCAAAGAAAAAAGTCTAGAGGCGTTTATATCGCACGAACGAGGCGGCCAATTGACTGATCCATTTCTTGAGATAACACTCTCACCAAACTTGCTCTTCAATAAATCAAATGTAACGTGTGCTGTGTGGCTTGTGGCACCGCCCTGTTGAAACCACATGTCGTCCAAGTCCATGTTTTCCAATTCGGGCCAAAAATAGTAGGTAAGCCCAATTCTTGAGAACGCCGCGGAATCGACTGATTTGGATCGTTTGCTACGGACGCCTGAACGGCAGCGATATATTCGTCACTTCGACCAACCCGTTGTATCACTGGCACGACAGCATCACACAATGAATATGTGGACTCAATGAATATGTGGACTGCACTAAACTTGTTATTGCTTGTCTACTAGGGCGAGAATATCGACCGAAAATTGGAGTTAACGATCTTAAAGTTGCGGTCACTGACTCCGAATTTCGGTAGTACATTTTAATAATTTGCATACGTTGTTCGTTCGTGTACTTTAACACGATGAAAATATTGAGTTTACTGAAAAAAAGGAAAGTAACAGTTAGATGATCAGTGAAATAGTGTGTCCACAACTTAAATTCAAAGTAGTCAAGTACTTATTGGAAAACCCTTTAGTTTAACAGCCATTAGTCATAATCGAATATAGTTTAACCCCCATTTGTATGAATCCATCATAATTTAAAAGCAATTAGATCTAATCAAACATAACTATTCACTTTTTTCTGAATGATTTCCAACTCTGATCAGTTGATCACATGTAGCATAAAAGCCCCGAGATATCGGCACTATCTCCACGCGAGAGAGAACTTGCCTGAAAGGGGAGGTAACCAGAGGGTACTCATGCCAAAGTTGACCGAAATGGTAGTTGACTTTTATGGAGAACAGAGTGGATGGGAAAATGAGTAATAAGCAACTAGAATCAAACTACGTTTAAATCAGGGCGTTTCGATGACACAGCTGATCAACCTCCTAATGTGAAAGAAATTAGGCGATAAGCGAATTGAAAAAACTGACTTTATTGACACTTATGACTTCTATAATATAATTAGTGAATGAACCAACGCACATAAAAAGTACGAAGTTTGCACATCTTGGTAATTTGGATCACTGTATCATTTCAGCTTCTTTCCCTTTTCGTCCCGCTTCAAACACAGTCCCGAAGCGAACAATTTTTATCTACGAAGAGGCGCGTTGGGCGGACCTCAACAATTTTTATCAGCATTTTAACTGGAAGCTTTGTTTTCTGGACAATGACATAGATGCTGCTGATGGAATGATCGAGGAGATATTTTTGATTGGTACGAGTATGAATTCATTCATGCCGATAGAAATTATATAAATTATATTATATAGAAATTATATTTTTTCCATAGGAAAAATTGATGTTACAAGACATGCAAGAATGCTGTAGGTCCAAAAAGGACGCGTTCAGAGACTGGCGTTCCAACAAAAACAGTAATACTGAACTGATACGCAAACAGGCAAGATCCAAGTGGGCCAAAGTACGTCGACGCGAAAAGTTTTTTCACGAACACCGTATTCGTGTTAAAGTCCTATCTTTCCCTAGAGGAAGTAAGAGCTTTTGGTCATTTGCAAGAAGAGTAATGGATAGTTCTTCCTCAATTCCAACTCTTGTTAAAGATAACATAACCATCACGGAACCGGTTGATAAAGCTAACCTTGTGGCTGAAATGTTTGCGAGGAACTCTTCCTTACCGGATAGCAATCAACCACTCCTTGTGATCAATTACGTATCTTGTTCCATGCCCAATATATATTTTCGAACACGAGGAGTTAAAAATGTTCTTGCGAATGTCGTCGTAAATCTGTATCTGTATCTTGAGTAGGTGCTCCTCGACGCTGGCACGTCCACTGCGCAACTTTTTCAACCTTGCATACCGTGCAGGAATCTTTCCGGCGCGTTGGAAGGTTGCTAATATCCAGCCAACCCCTAAAAAATGTGACGCAAGTAACCCTGGAAATTACCGACCAATTGCAATTTGTTCTGCGCTCTCGAAGGTTATGGAAAGCATGGTTAACCACCATCATGTGAAATATATTGAGTGCAATGACCTTCTTAATGATCGACAGTATGGTTTCCGTATAATGAAATCTACTAGAGACCTTATGGCGTTCTTTTCGGAACAATGGAGTCGATTGGTGAGAGTAAGGTAGTTGCTCTTGATATTTCCAAGGCCTTCGACAGAGTATGGCATGATACACTCTTGTCAAAGCTCGCTGTTGCTGGTGTCGGTGATAACTTCAGTCGATTTATATCGAGTTTTCTCAGAGATCGATTGGTGAGAGTAATGTAGTGGCTCTTAATATTTCCAAGGCCTTTGACAGAGTATGGCACGATGCACTCTTATCAAAGCTCGCTGCTTTTGGTGTCGGTGATAACTTCACTCGATTTATATCGAGTTTTCTCAGAGATCGCACTATTCGAGTTGTTGTAGATGGGGTATCATCCGACGAGCATAAATTGTCTGCAGGTGTTCTGGGCATGAAAATAAAATGTGATCTCCGTTGGGCAAAACATGTATTTGAAGTGTCGGAAGATGCATTCAAGTGTCTAGGCTTCGTAAAGCGGTGTAAGAAATACTTCACTCCATCTGACCTTCTTAATATCTACTACACCACCTACATCAGGACCAAAGATGGAATATAACTCCCATATATGGGCAGGTGCTCCTAAGACATCTTTGGAGCTTCTCGACCGTGTCCAGAGGAGAGCGATGGTGTTGATAGGGGACGGTAGGGTATCCAACACTATTGTCTCCCTAGAGCATCGTCGAAATGTGAGTTGCGTGTCGCTGTCCTATCGATATTTCCATGGTATGTGTTCTCGAACATCCGACAACTTATGCCGGACATGAGGATATTTAGCCGAAGTATGCAGCTTACCAGGAACTGTCATCCGTTTTTAATCTACACGCTATAGAGAAAATTCGTTCTTCAACCGTACAGCCCAGCCCGTATGTGGAGCACAACCAATTGTGACATACAAAGATTTAAGGCAAATGTCAACAGACACTACTCACTCTTTCCACTTTTCATACCTGAATTTCCCTTCGCACACAAAATACAATGCTTTTATAGAGGGAATCTCCTGAGTGTTGGTTTGATAAAAAAAAAATTTTTAAAAACAATAATTTAGTTGTTTTGTTTTGTTTGTTTTGAAGGAGAGAACAAATTTTCAATAATTTTTAATTGAATTATATCCAAATTCTGGTACAAAAAAACAGGTATAAAAAAACTGTGTCAAAAGCCACAGCAGTGTGTGTTCACACTTGCCACTTGTAAGTGATTGTTTGTCACTACCCTGCCGTGCGCTGGACCGGTGTCAAACTGGTGATTTCATCTATCACAAAGGTCCACTATTAGCATTTTTATCAGTTAAACGACCGGTGATTTTAACATGGGGATGTCATAGAAACAGTCAATTGACCCCACTTGGATAACTATAGGACAGTCCATTTACCAGTGCCCCAGTATCAATCCCGTGTTTGATACCTACGTATCAGTTAATTAACAGGTGAAACTTGCTAAGTGTGAATTTCTCCCGGTATAGATAACAAAGGAACGGTAGTATAACCAGTAGATGTTGTGATGCTAAAGAAAATAATAAATTGTCTCCAAATTAGATCTCAAACAGACAAAATAGTGTGAATTGTCCCCACTCTAGATAATCTGTGACCAATAAAATAAACAGTTCATAGTGTCCATCACAAGAAAAATGGGTCAATTGGAAGAAAAAACTGGTTACTACTTACACGCACTGGCGCCGAAGTTACTTATATGACAATCATATTTTGTTCAGTGCACCGTTTACTTACAATATTTGTGAAAGATAATGTGTTTCAAATTTAAAGCATAACTTTAGGCGCACCAGAACAATTCCATACAGCCAACTATAGATAAACATTTATCTGATAGATTTCCGTTACAATTTGAAATAATTAAAAACGATTGTATCTGGTAACACTAATAACTCAAATTCGTTTGATTTAAAGGTTTTTAAATGAATGACTTCAAATTAATGTAAACAAAATAGAAAATAATAATAAATAATATTTTGAATTTTTTGTGAGTTGATCGGGGTTTTTCACATTTTCAGACCAAATGCTGTTTGAAAATTTCAATACCACGAACCAAACGCGTCCTTATCATCTTAAGCATGACAATTTCGTGCAGGATGTACAAATGGTAAGGAAGGACAAACATATTTGATTGAAAATTAATTTTTTTCTTTAAATTCCATAGGTTTCCTGTGGTTGGGTCCTAACATTGGATCCTAAACAACGGTGTGGTTATGTTACAGCAACCCCACAATGTTCCGATGATGTTTTCATTTTCAATTATATTGAATTATTTTATTGCAAAGTGGATACCAGTAGAACTTTTCTCGTCATATTGGGTGTTATGGGTTTACTACTCTGTTGTGCTCTACTCTTCCTGACATTGGGGTCGACGGCGGATGGTTTGTAAGTAGAATAAGATAAATATTTTTTTCAACTTGATCTTTATTTCTGTCTCTTTACAGTTTCTGCCCTTCGCTTAAGGTTTTGTCCGCCATGCTGGGTCTTAATGAAAATGTGGCTGGTGTTACTTTATTGGCCTTTGGTAATTGTGCTCCTGATATGATTACCAATATAACGGGCTTGAGTGGAGACTCAAGGCGGTTATATTCAGACACTTTGGGGGCTGGCCTGTTTGTGGTATTCTGCGTGGCCGGTTCTATTGTGGCGTTTGTGCCATTTATAGCCCAACCCACAAATTTCTTAAGAGATTGCCTTTTTCTACTGTTGGCCGTAGTGTTCATCGACTATTGCATGATTACGGATAGGGCTATCACGTTAACGGAGGGAATTGGTAAGAGATTGAAATTTAAAATTGAAAATTTAATATGAAATTGAAATTTTTAGTGATATTGGTAATTTACTCATTCTACATATTGGTGGTGTGTTTGGATCAATATTTGGTGGTGAGAAAGTTAAAAGGTAAATATGAGATGGATCAAGTGGCTGAAACCCATCTATATACGAGTATCAGGAGAATGTATAAAATATGAAACCATAATAGAAAATGGTTTTCCATTACATCCCATGAAGGTAGAGAGCTTCTCACAATCAGTGAGATGTGAGATATGCGCCTTCTACTTTTATAGTCACTGATGGGGTCGTACAGTTTTAAACCGGCTCTGACGGTATCACCGTCACTAAGCGAGCTAACCATCGTCGAAATGCAAGATGGTCAGAGCAGAGATCGAACCCACGATCTCATGGACAAGAGAGGGGCACACTACTCTTTGAACCATGTACCCACGGCGCTCTCTGTGGGATGATTGTGTAGCAGTTTGTCATAACCATTTTATCTGGAATGTGGTGGGTTTTGTACCCCGGCGACGGTCACCCCGCATAGGGTTGGAAACCCGTGTAAAGTATTAGGTGTCAATCACTCAGTCTTAAAGTATAATGTTCGAAGGTGACTGGCTGTGAGAAGATCTCCCCTATCCCTTTTTTACGGGGCTGTTGAGAGGATCTGTACTTGCCAATCACTCAGTTTAAAAATAGAATGTTAACAGCTGACTGGCTTTGAAAAGATCTCCCCTATCCCTTTTTTTACTGGTGTTGAGAGGATCTGTGCCTGCCCATGCAGCCTTGCATTTAATATGCACCTTAATTGGATTTAGTGAAAGTATCGCCCCCATATCACACAGGAAATGTGTTGAAGTTTTGGCAGATTTTCCATGATACACTCGTGCCCATTGATGTCCAACAGACTACGGATCCGTAAATCAGGACCGGTCTTATAACGGCTGTTTCGACCCAGTGTGGCATTTTACGAATAAGACCCCAGTTAAGCCCTTATCTCTTCTTCAAAGAGACTAACATCTAGGAACCTTTTTCACCATGCTTTACGTTACATTTCCGAAGTAGTTGCCGGTGCAGGATTACTCGAAAGTATTTCAAAATTGGAACCATAAGCTTAGATTTCCTCGAATTTAACACCAGACTCAACTCTAGTAAGTCATGCTTAATTTTCCCAAATTCAATAGCAGCCCAGATTCGTCCTATATTATAAGTGATCGACTTGAACCTATTGAAATATTGAAGAGTTCAAATGACAGTGGGCTGCTCTGATTCTTTGACGTCCTGTCGGGCATCGTACTGTTAATTCAGAAAAAGTACGTGGAACGGCTATGCCAGAAACTCTTGTCGATATCGTTGTTAGGGCTCTGTTGAAATTCAAACAGGACAGGCGTTGAAACTTTAACAGATTTATCACGTTGCGCCCTTCCACCAGACTACAGAATGCGTCAATGAGGATCGGTGTTACCACGCTTGTGTAGGGCCATTATATTATTTTAGGAATGAGAATCCAAATTTAGGAATGAAGAGGGTAAAATCTGTAACCATTTTCCACATTGCTCTATGTGATCTTACCGAAGCGGTTGCCGATCCAGAATTATTCCCAAGTATTTCACCATTGATACCACAAGCTTAGCATTGTACTAGTTTAACACCAGACCAAAGTCCAACAAGTCATGCTCTATTCAATAGCGACAAAAAGTTTCCTACATTCTATGGAACCAAGAGTTTACAGTTGAAGAG
Source organism: Phaonia tiefii (assembly GCA_963931995.1). NCBI lineage: Eukaryota > Metazoa > Arthropoda > Insecta > Diptera > Muscidae > Phaonia > Phaonia tiefii. The sequence goes on from OZ008367.1 coordinate 302,974,208, forward strand.
ATCAAACCATAGTAATCAGCCATTATTTTTTGACTGGTACTTTTATTGGGAAAATAAGGTTGAATTAAGGATTATCTTACTTACTTAGCTGTCCTCAAACAATCCAGAGGAGTCAAGGCCCTTACAATATAAGGACAACATGTTTCTTCGACCGGCTCGATCTTCAGTTTATTTCCTCCAGTTGGCAGCACCAAGCTCTTGCAGGCAATATTCCACCTGGTTTTGACAGCGAAGTCTTGGTCTCCCTATTTTTTGATGTCATTCGAGTACGTCTTCGAATACCTATCTCACTTGTTAATACTGATTTATTCTACCTAGCCAGCCTAAACGCCGATATTTTGATACGGATAACTACGTCCATATCGGGATACCGATTATACAGCTCGTGGCTCATCTGTCGTCGATACTCGCGATTTTCTATTATAGGACCATATATTTTTCCGAGCGTTTTTCTTTCGAAGACTCCCAGTGATGTTTCATCAGCACGCGATATGACCCAGGATTCTGCGCCATAAAGCAAGACGGATTGCATAAGAGTCTGATATTACTGAATCTCTGTTTCTCGAGAGAGAGTCCTATCCCTGGAGTGATTGCTTAGCCGGAAAAATTACGGCAGATCCGAGGTAAATGAATTCGTCCACTATCTCGAAATTATAAAGGTTATCAACGTTCACCCGTTGATATGACTTTTGCTGCTGATAGTTTTATTTTTGTTGACTGAAGCTTTTCTCACGATGATCTCAGTTAATATGTTGAAGAGATCGCATGGTAGGGAGTGGCCCTGCCTGCGGCCTCACCTCGTACTAAATGGTTCGGTTAGATCTTTGGTCAATGTATGAGAAATTCATACTACAAGCTTACAAGTCATGAACATTTTTCCAATTGAAAAATGGTTGGTATTTGATCTTTACCCATCATTACTGAGGATTTTGTGTCGGTCAGTGTCATTCGGTGGCCGTCGGTGGTTTAATGGCTAGTGTCCGCGGCTCTTGTGCATGAACACGTGGGATCGATCCCTGCTCTGACCACCTTACATTTCCTTCGACAACGGCCACCTCGGCGACACTATCGTGTACTTAGCCATGAAAAGCTTCTTAAAATGCCGTTCGGAACCGGTATAATACTGTAGGCCCCAATCAGTGAGTGAAAAATGCATGGATGTTGTGGGAAACGGTTCTATGTCGTTCTTCAAGGGCGAGTCAGCTTAGTAGGAACACCAAGCTCTGACATAGCTTGGTACAATTTTCCCCATATGGGGATATCGAAGGCAGCTTTACAATCTTCAAGGAGGTGCTATTTTACGATTTATTTTTCGTGGGTTTTCTCCAGGATTTGTCGTCATGCGAATATCTGGTCGATAGTTGAATGTCCAGGCCTAAAGCCACACTGATAAGGTCCGATCAGATCTGTAACTACCGGCTTTAGTCTGTCGCACATTACGCTCGAGAGAACCTTGTATGCGATGGATAAAAGGCTTATTCCACGATAGTTGATACATATATTCGGGTCGCCTTTTTTGAAAATTGGACACAGTATACTAAGACTCTAATCGTCGGGCAAGCATTTGTCTAACCAGATTTTGCATATGTATGAGTTAATGCATGCACCTTTCCAACCCAAAGCCGCTTTGGTTAGGAGGGCCGGTTAAGTCTACGCCATCGTTCTGTATGTGCTCAATACCCTTATCTATATTGAAGTCTCCTGGGAGAAGTAAAGCAGAGAAGTGATCTCTGCATATTCCTAACATACTCTGCACATCTGTGACAAGATTCCCGTCCTTATCTCTACAAAAAGGTGCCCTGATCCAGTTCCTTTGGTTCGGCTTTGTATTTTTCGTTAGAAGTTACGGATCTCATTCTTCCTTCTGTAAGATTCAATTTGCTCACACTCGCGCTTTCTTCACAACCATTTTTTCTTCTTAAGCGAACGGGTTTCCTCTTCTCCTTATACCGCACAGTCACGGCTCGCATTGCAACTGACTGAAGCATTCCCATACGCGCAGCGTTCTTTTCATTACTTGCTATAAGAATTATCAACAACAATGTTATGAGGATCAGCTATTAGTTTCCAACAGCAACAACCAGTGTCGACCACTTTTATTTAACAACCAACACAATTTAACACTGTTAATACGCATGATTTATTTTCAGCCATGAAGTCTGCATCAAGAAGTATGTCAAGTTTTCGTAAGTATCTATATCCTTTCCATTCCGTGATTCCAAACAATCAATTTATTTCAATATAAATCTTTACAGCTTCAGAAATCTTTACCCGCTTATCGCAAGAGGCTCATTTCGAAATGCGTTCACGTAGTTTAAGTCACACCAATGATAGGAAATCCGTGCCCTACAATGCCGTCCATGGACCGAATTACCTAATCTTTACGCAATTCATGCATACCATCAATCCCATCGATGCAGAGGAGTGGTTAGAGAGTAATAGATTTGGAAGAACGGTTATTTCAATAAAAGCCCCGATTGTTCTGATGTTAAAACTGCTTATACCCGCGGTAGATTTTGAGTTGGATGATCATGGTTGGTCGAAACTTTTAAATTGCATGCAGATTATAACCCTGCCGATGTTTATAGCCTGGGCTATAAGTGAGTCGGAAGATTTTGAGTGAATCAATTGCATAAATTAATCATAAATTTTCTCACTTTAAGCCACTGACTTAGATATTTATGATGTACCTCTATGGACCTGGACGATGATAATAACTCTGCCCTTATTCTTAGCGGTGTTTCACATTTCGAGAACAGATACAACACCACATTTCCACAAGGTGAGAATGGTCTTCAATATCCTTTCAAAACTTTTATATACAGATATTTTTTTCAACCAATTTTAGTATCTGGCCATATTATCGGCTTTTGGTTCGGTTTACATTATTTATGCCTGTGCCGCCGAAACTATCAGCATTTTAAACGTTTTAGGTTTAACCACTCATCGCAGCAACTCTTTTCTGGGCTGCACGCTTTTGGCTTGGGGCAATAGTATTGGAGACTTGGTGGCAAATATAGCATTAGCCCGTCAAGGTTATCAAAAAATGGGATTTGCCGCATGTTTTGGAGGACCTTTATTCAGTAAGTTGTACTCAAAGGCCTTTAAGTCGAACATCCTGCGGTATGTTTGACAAATCGGTTTATCTTTTGTATTGCATAAGGGTTAAACTGTATCTCAGGAGTCCTGAGATCAAGTACAAGATGCCCCAAGCAAGACTATAAAAAATAACATCCCACGAAGCGACTGGGAAGAGTTTCTCACAATCAGAAAGCTGTGCGCTCTCCAGTTCTTTATACTGACTGATTGGGACCCACAGTTTTACACCGGTTCCGAACGGTATTGAGAGAAGCTTTTTTCATGGTTAAATAGTCGATAGTGTTGGCGTCACTAAGCGAGGTGACCGTCGTTGAAAGAAATGTAAAATGGTCAAAGCAGGGATTGGACCCACGTTCTCATGTACAAGAGCCACACTATTCATTGCACCTTTGACGGCTATAGTGGATAGAAAATCGTGATATTTTCACATAGAGTATACTGAGTGTAGAAGATATAGTAGGTCATTTAAAACCCTGCTTAAAATGCTACAAGTAGTATACAGATCATCAAGAAACTGGTCCCACATAAATTTTTTCCTCCTTCACTACGGATGAATACAATGACATATTAGACGCCTTACCATATTGACCTCGTCGTAATCGGGACACAGGCGGAAGTAGCCACTGAACGCTGAGTGAAATATCAACGTTATATACTCGTACCTTAGAATATGCTCAATACCAATAGGACTGCCGTGCGATAATCGAGTCGCACTTAGATCGTAATCTATTTTCATATGGTAACAGCAATACATTGCGATTTATGTGGAGGTCATGGGTTAGGTTAGGTTAGGGAGAAGTGACTGTCACTATTGGAAAAGTTGTTCCGTTGGGATACCATGGAACTTCTTATTCCGTCCTCATAGTTGTACATAGTTGTACCTGTAAATTGATCTGGGGTCTAATTGTGCATGACGATAATTGCCCAAACTATACTGATATGTCAATAATGACAGTTCATCTACCAGTTAAAATACATGCCAAGATGTATCTATTACAGGTGGAAGCGTTAGAACAGCTGATTGAAATTTTTTCTTGTCGTCAAATGTTGTTTATATTAATTCCAAGATGTATCTAGAACAGGTGGTAGCGTTCAAATAGCAGACGAAATTTTTTCTTTTTATTGTGGTTGTTGCCGAAAATAACAATTCCTCCTGATATAACCTGAAATAAATACATCCTGACAATTTCGATCGACTGAATTTGACAAGGTCGGCTCCTGAAATAAAAACAAAATGCCTTCAATTTCTACTGATGCAAAAAAAGTAATGCCATGATACATGCGTTCATAAAACTTCACTACCGACAAAACGATAAGAATTTGATATCGTTTCTTCGACAATTAGTCCTCTGGTATTGTTAAGGAGCGTTCAAGAAATACGAAACACTATTCCGATAAACAAGAATGTGGCTGAAGAAGAAACGTACATTAATTAGTCCCTGACGAACCAATTAGAGCTCTGAAAAAAGGTCCTAAGATTATTCAACCCAACTCCCTGAATCTCTATTAGAAATGAAGTCAATTCGGGTATGTTCGACACTCTTATCCTCTTCTTCATCCTCATAACTTCAGCAGTAACCATGAGCTGAGATTCCAAGTCTAGAAACGTGTTCGCCTTTTTAACGGTGTTCAATGATAAGAGCTACTAGCATACAGGTATCCTATATAGGACTGTATATAAAGTTTATCATACGATTCAGGTCATAACTTGGTTATACGTGCCTGGTGATGAAGTTTGTTGTGCCTCCAGAGCATCTGCCATTCGCATGTCTGAGAGATTTAGGGCTTACCCAGATGGTTTATATCCAATGGAACAGGTATGGTAGTCAGGTTTATACGCTCAATGGTTCTCTGGAACATTCGTTTGAGCAGTCACCCATATAAAGCGGATATCGAGCTGCTTAGCTATCTGATTTAGAGAAGTGCGACAGTTCTTGAAATCAGGAATATAGATTGCAGAGATTTTATAGCCACCTAACTCAGAGTAGATACTCATATTCCACAAGGTGATGCCGTGTGGCCCCAGCCTAGGGACAACTTCTCCGAATGCCAAGACTTCTGTTTGAAAGACACTACACTGGGTCTAGTACCCTTTGTGCAAGGTTTAGAACTCTTTAGAATAGACTCCAAAACCTTATTTTCTATCTAGTTTGAAGTCATCAGTGTAGAAGCCTAAACACATTCTGGTATTTGGTATGCATCCCTTCCAGTCCGGGATATTATTGGGGACATTTCTCCAACACGTAGAAGTGGATGTCATGTAGTCCACTTCTATTGTAGATTGCGCAGATACCTTAAAATTGGCACATGCCCATATGGGCTAGTAATTCATCGTGGTAGCAGGTGAACGAACAAGGACCATTGGTAGCCCGCAGTTCCGCGCGTTTATTTGCAGCAACCCTACCTTTCCCGAGAGCCTTTCGTCCATCTACGTGGAAATTGCGCACATCGGCGATATTATCGGCCTATCGGAAAGATTGATATCATTATGCGAACCTTATCTCTCTCTCTTATCTGTTAGTTTCTTTCCGGAATATTGCTGTTCCTAGCAAGCTAACATCATAATCATATCCGGATACATTTAGTGATGCGATATGGCCCAGGATTCTTCGCTATAAAGCAAATCAGCTTGTATGAGAGCCTGCTCTAGTTAGATCTTCGTTTCTCGAGAGAGGGTCTTATCTCTGAAGTGCTTGCTTAGCCCGAAATAACAACTGTTTGCAAGCACAATTCTCCCCCTGATTTCTAGGCTGACGTTATTGCTTCTGTTCACGGCTGATCCGAGGTAAATAAATTCTTCCACTACCTAGAAATTCTAACGATTGAGATCTTTACCAATCTTTACTGAGGATTTCGTGTCGATCAGTGTCATTCTACAGAGGCGTGCCAGCTTTGCAGGAATATAAAGCTCGGACATAGCTTCGTACAGTTTACCCCGTATCAAGCTATCGTAGGCAGCCTTATAATCTGCAAAGAGGTGGTGGGTTCCGATTTGTTTTTCGTGGGGTTTCTCCAGGATTTGTCGTAATGTGAATGAGTGGTCTATAGTTGACTGTCCAGGTTTAAAGCAACAAAAGGCTTTAGTCTTTCGCACATTACGTTCGAGAATAGATTGTATGCGATGGATTAAAGTCTTATTTCACGGTAGTTTGTATATATTCATTTATCAATACTCGGACAATTTTTTTGCAGAGAGTTACCACCTATCTCTGAATTAACCAGCAAGTACAGGGTGTACCATTTACTTCCGAATCCTTTTTGGTATATAATAAAAAACTAACAGAATTCAGTTGCTGTGAAATGATTTTTCGTTTATTTTGAACCGTGCAAATTAGTTTTGATCACCCGCTGAAAAATCTGTCTTATGTTGGGATGCAAATATAACGTGTTCGTAGCCTGTCGTAAATATAATATACTCGTGTCCAAAAACATTGTGTTTGCTAGTCAATATTATATGTTTGAGACAAATTAATTAGTTAGTTATAATATTTGTTTTCTGACCTAAATGTGACATTGTTATTTGAAAGCTGCTGAAACAACAGCGTCACAGACAACAAATAAACAAAAAAGTATCAGATCTTCAATTTATGGACTCAGTGCTTGCAAACATATATATGTTATATATATATGTTTTCTACAATATGTTGCTGTGATTTGTTTTCAGCGTGCTTTTGTGGGGTATGATTTGGGTAAATGTTCGACACCTGAGAAATGTGCTCGTTTTTCCGAATTTTCCAACACATTTCGTAGTATTTCGGGCTGAATAACTGTCATTTCATGTCGAATATTTTCTTTCAAGGATTCCAAGATTTTTGGCTTCTTCACTTAAACTTTTGACTTCAAATAACCCCACAAGAAGATGTCTGGAGCGGTTAAGTCGGGCGATAGCGGAGTCAGTCATATTTAGCATTTTTCGAAATTAGGCGATCTAGAAACAAAGGACGCAATAAAACGAACGTTACTCGGGCTGTGTAAGCTGTAGCGCCGTCCTGTTGGAACCAAAAGTTGTCCATGCCGTTAGCAGTCAGAATAGGCATAGCAAAATCCGTTTTTATAGCCCGATAACGCTGTCCATTGATGGTTACGGCTGCTCCAGGGTCATTTTTGATGAATAACGGTCTAATGATCCTTTTCTCATAAATTCCAGCCCAAACAGTCACACGTTTGTAGTGGAGAAGTTCCCGTTACATCCCATGAAGGGATTAGAGAGAACTTCTCACAACCAGTGAGCTGTGCGCATATTAGTTTTTCACTCACTGATTGGAACCTACAGTTTTACACCGGTTCCGCTAAATACTCGATTGTGTCGCCGTCACTAAGCGTGGTGACCACCGTCGAATGAAATTTAAGGTGGTCAGAGCAAGGATCGAACCCACGTCCTCACGCACAAGAGCCGCGTACACTACCATTGCACCACCGACAGCTCGTGAATTAATTGAGGGTTTTATTGGGCGTAGAACCGACAATCGTATGGTTTGTAGGTGCTCTCCTCACGCGATACGATATTCTCCTCACAATTGAGAACATGTGTTGAATGTAAAGCTTTACGATAACAGTTCGTTGTGGTGGCATGCACTGTTCCAAGTCACAAATTCACTTGGACTAATGCTGCGAACGCGGGTTGTCATTAGCCGATCTGGAAACAAATTGGGTTGCCAGATGCATTCAGATCCGACAGCACACCGCCCACATATTTGTCCGCGTCATCCGAATCGTTGGCGTAGACGAAGTGCGTTAGTAGCAATAGGAATCCCGCAATTATATGGGGCTTCTTTAACTGATATTTTAAACACATGTTTGAAATATTTTCTTAAATTGTTATTTTAATTTTAATTAGTTTATTAAAAATTACAATTTATTTGTCAGATGCAGGAGGTTTAAATAGTCCACGCTCTATTCCATGAATAATTGCTCTTTGTACTCTATTTTTATTTTTACTTTACTTTTGTTTGTCAACATAATCGAAATGTCAACATTTCGATCCCAAACCAATATCAATGAATTATTTTTGTGAAAAATAAATTTGGCATAACAACCCTGTAATTGATTTTATTCACGAAATGATAAGTGAGCAAAATTTTTGGTTCACGAAATTTTCGTTTCTTTTTATACACGCACTTTTTACGGGTACGAAAATGTCATACAGGGCTCTTACAGTTTTCCAATGTTGTCCACCAAACTTCAGATGTGTCAGAGACCAACATCAGTAAGCTTTATCCACCTTGATATCTATATAATCCTTCCTGTGCAGTTTCATATTCCGAATTAGTTCCAAGAATTTCACACTGTTGGAAATTTTTTAATATTACCCAAAAGGCATGGTACATCGAAACTCTTATCGACACATATTTTGGAAGTTTCCGGATTTAGGTTTAATCCTGAATGGGCCAAGGCTAAACCTAGTTACACATCAGTTTAGGATTAGTTACAAACTAAAATAATAAAATCGCAGTTTAATTTTTACACAGATCTACCTTTATCTTCCTTAGATACCCTGATTGGTGTCGGAATCGGTATGACATATAAAGCAGCCATCGCTCCAGAGTTAAGAACAAATAGAAAGGTGTTAATCACTAACCCTAATATTCATAACGAGAACTTAGTCACTAGATGTATGTTCCGTACAACGAGTGTCTAACTAAAATGTTTCTAGATTTAGCCATTTGTTGGTCAAAAGATAATCCATAATAGTTTTCTAGATACTGTCTAATACAGCATTTGACCTTAACGCATTTCGAAGGTTAACTCCGTTAACCCACTCTAACCCCGAAAATTACTCATACAATTTTAATCTGTAAACTCGGAAGTTTAATATTTAACCTCATTTTAAACTGGCGTACATTCTGATGCAACACTGTAAGTTACTAAAAAAATGCAACCTTAATAAAAACATACATAAAATATCAACTGTTTTACAGACGGAAGCCGGTCGAAAACTTACCGACGCGTTGTCGCCACCAAAAATATTTTGGCTGACGCCGCCGCACTTATATTTGGCACTTATTGGTTTAAAATGTGAGCCGATTTTATCGACTGTCTCGATTTGACCGACTGGTCCAATTTTAAAGGTTCAGTTACTACAAAAATATCCCAAAATTTTACAAAACTGGCAAAAAGTGAATAGCGACCAATATAATTTTTCTGTTGTGCCGCCGTCTTCAATAATTTTGTCTCGGCTCGGAGTTTGTCTATGCACGGAGTTGCCACCTGAAATGCCAATTCAATCTCAAAATGGCAAAGATTAGAGAACAATGTTATCGCTAAGCTGGCCGAGATAAACTGCGGTCTAAATGCGACATAACTCTAATATGAGTTAGCTATATTAGTCTGTCTGTTATAGGCAAATGAAATCCTGATTATCATGATTGGTGTTATTAAAGCGTCAGCTGTTCGCCAAAAGTTATTATGTACTCGTTCGCTTCATAGCCACTCGTTGGCCATAGTACAGTTGAAGTGTTATGAATTAAAATTCGTTAGACAAATGATAACCGGTGGCTAACTTTTCGTTATGAATGCCGGGGTATATATTTCATTTCAAACAACCTGATATATATTTATGATTCGGTTTTAATTTCAGACCGTTGCTGAGGGTACAATGGGTGTCAACAATACAATTTTTATGATTATCGGCCTGATACTTCTTCTATTCGGTGCCAGTACTACCAATTACATTTTAAGGCGTGGCATTGGCATATTTATGATATTGGTATATGGGGTATACTTTCTATTTACATTCCTCGGAGAAATGGAGGTAATACACGCCTATGGCAATGATCACAGGTTGGATGTTAAATTGGAAGAGTCCGATTTATAAGAATTCAAAGTCAACACTTACCCGTTTATCAATTAATTTATCACAAACGTTGAATACGGTTTTAATGGGATTCTTATCCATGCGTATCGTTTTTCCGTAATAGGTCATATTGCGGCTGGTCTTGTAGTTCTGGTCGAAATTTAAGTGCTACAAGGGATACAGTTAATATTAAGCAAAATATGTTTGTAAATTTTTGAAAAAGGTTTCTGATGATGTTGCTACTTACTGATATAATTGTGCGGAAATGTTGTTCACTATTCAGATCCGACAGCACACCGCCCACATTATATTTTTCCGCATCATCCGAATCATTGGCGTAGACGAAGTGCGTTAGTAGCAGTAGGAATCCCCCAATTATAAGGGGATTCTTTAACTGATATTTTAAACTCATGTTTGTAATATTTCCTTAAATTATTATTATAATTTTAATTAGTTTATTAAACATTACATTTTATCTGCAATAAATACGATTTTTAATTTTGTTTCCAGCGTAGTGCACACTATTATACAGATCGTTTAACTTCGTCATACGATATGTAATTTAAAATTAATCGTTCTTCGTTTACGCTCTGTTATTTTCTCTGATATATTTTTTACTTAGAGAAACTCGGGTTTAATGAAACAAATTTCAGAATACAAACAATCATGTTCCTATTCTTAATTTTTCTCAGTGCAATGCAAACGAATGACTACGTTTGCCTTCGTTCAATATGAGAGTGTATGTCGATGTGAAACACGAACGGTGCATAGGTTTTGACGGTCACTGCCCTAAATGGACCCGTTTTTTGGTCCACTGGACCTTATAGGTCCGATTGAAAAAAAAAAATATATATTTTTCGTGTTCTCTTATGTTTTCCTCTAATTTCGTTATTTGTCTTTATCATGTTTAGAGCCTCATCTGAACTCCGTCACTTCAGTCAAGATTTATGCCCATCTCTGCCAATAACGAGTCAAATTACTGAGCTGTTGTTTGCTTTTTAATCCTAATTAAATAAATAGGAGCGAAAACTTATAAACAATGAAATGCAAACCACTTCTATCTGCCCATCCACGATCGACATATTTCTAACGCGAGAAATTATGGCGGGTCGAATTTGACAGTTGAAGTGATTGAAAATGTTGCGCTGCGTTTAATGAGCTACCCATTCAATAACGTAACTCAACGCAGGTAGTCACCGAACAGCTGTAATGTTATATAAATTACCAAAACGACAAAAGTGACGCGCAGTGAGTGATTCACGACTTATAGAATAACACTGTCACTTTTTCATTCAGTAAAAATTTCGTTAGTCTAGATTCTAGACTCTAGAAGTTAAAAAGTTTGCAGAAAAAATTTGTCAAACAAAAAAAAATATTTTAAAAAAAACTACTTAACTTATTTTGTGTTGTCATAAGTCAAAAACATTATTTCGAGCAAAACGACTTTGAAAGTTTCAAGTTGTATGGATGCTAGTTTAAAAATACTCTCAGGCAGAACTTAAAAATAATTTTGATATGTGAATCAGATCCCACAAGGATAATATTTTGTATTATTCAGTTCAAATAATAAAAATTTTGGGTTATGATGGTTTTGTCACAAATGAGCGATATGTATGTTGACCTTCTATTGCAAACATAAAGATGATATAAATGGACTTAAGTTTGCACTTCTCACTCAGTTTTGAACTTTATTTTTAATACATTCAGGCGACTTTCAGCTGTATCGAAATTTCAAACCATCAAATATATGTTTTACCATACAACAATCAGTTGTTTATGGAAATTAAACCCCGAAACTTGAGAAATCGCGGTATACCAGAACATACATAGCTTTAAAATCACACGTTTTGGTATTTAGTCTATAGTCCTTTGTTTTTAGTTACGCTTTTCAGTCGTCTGGCCATACTTTCTACTAATTTTTCGACTATTTCCTTTCGGAATGGAGCCAATTTCTTTTAGCAGCAAAATTGGATTTTTTTGGCCTGATAGAGCATTAAATGCTGATTTAAAAACAAAAAAAGTTTGTCCATATTTTCCGACATATGTATATGTAGCTCGCCAAATCTTGAATGTATAATCACGCATAACTCTGCCATTTATTATCCGATCCTGATTAAATAAATTTCATTAAAAAGGTCCTTTTAGAATCTGTAAGTGTGTATATAAAAATATTTGTTTTTATTACCCATTGAGGGCCAATGAAAAAAACCCGTTTTTAACCCCACTTTTTTGATAAAAATGTTTTTTTTTAAAAAATGTCCTAGTATACTTATTTTTACTATACTTCGATATAGAGAAGTCTTCGACTTTTTCTGTAAGCTATAAAACGCAATAATAACCTTTCAAAGACCCGAGATATTCAAGTTTAAAAAAAAAATCCAATGAGTGTTCGAACTCACGGGCCATGTGTTAACACCTTTTTGCTACACGGTACCTGTTCGATTTCTATGAACACATTCGTAAATGTTACATTGGAAAATAAAAAACAGCGTTCAATCATATGATGACGTTACAGTTAAATAATATTAATACTTAAAATTATTTAAAGACCCAGTGCAAGCACATGTGTCATTATTTTCTTGCTCAATACTTTTTGTTTTATTCCCACAAAAGTCAAAGAATGCAAAGCAACAGACACTTGTACATACATACATACATTGTTATATTCGTACGATATAACCGAAGATCAACATAAAATACTTTTTTAATATTACTCCAAATTAATACTCCAAATTAAAACACTTCAATCTCGGCTCGCCGATATCGGATCGCCTTAATTTTTGGCCTAAACTCTTCGTCGAAACCCGCACTAGCTTTTTAATCCAAAAATTAATAAAATCGGCTATGAATTTCCGGAGAAAATCGCGTGGGAAAATTATATGAAAATCGCCCAATAATCACTTTCAATACCGACTGCCAAGCAACGAACAAACAAACGATGATAAGACAAAACCGAAGATCAACATAAAATACTTTTTTAATATTACTCCAAATTAATACTCCAAATTAAAACACTTCAATCTCGGCTCGCCGATATCGGATCGCCTTAATTTTTGGCCTAAACTCTTCGTCGAAACCCGCACTAGCTTTGTAATCCAAAAATTAATAAAATCGGCTATGAATTTCCGGAGAAAATCGCGTGGGAAAATTATATGAAAATCGCCCAATAATTACTTTCAATACCAAGCAACGAACAAACAAACGATGATTTACTCTTACAAACCTAACACTTGCGTATGTATTAAATTTATAGTTTACTGCCCTAGAGGCGCGCGTATAGATGTTAACACATCAAAAAGAAGAACATATTGAATTAATATGTTGTGAAGAGGACGGTGAGGTGGATGACGCCAACCCCTTAGGTTGATGAAATAATGTTTTTTGTTTTGTTATTTATATATGTTGAATATTTGGCAAAAATTCAGGACCAGGGGCAGGCAAAAATTTTTTTTTTAGAAACCACAATTGGAGAAAAAGTAAACAATGTGAGAAAATGGAAAACTATCTCTCGCAGGGACCTTTGTTGCTCGTTCCGTGTGCTAGACCTTTTTTAAAATCGTTAAATTTATATTCCACCTAGTCGCCTCAGGCAGGGGGGTTCAAATTCCTTCTATACCTTAAGTCGATGTGATTTTTAATTTTTCCGAAGAAAGAAAAATTCGCGCGATTTTTTATAAATAATATTTTTATTTTGGTGTGTAAAAACTACAACAAAGGACTACAGAAATAAAAGACAACAATGCCAACAACAACAACAAAAGACACGAACAACAATTGTTTAAACCAAAAAAGTGAGGTTAAAAACATTTTTTAATGAGCCCTCAAAGGGTTAATAAACGGAAATATATTTAGTTGTCTTAAATCCTCGTTATATTTAAAGTTGTAATTTCCTTTAAGGCTAAGAGATCATGTTTTCTCCGGTTAGTGAAAAAAATGTAAATGCCGCGGGTGGTTTACATTTTTTTCACTTACTGGAGAAAACATGATCTCTTAGCCTTAAAGGGAATTACAACTTTAAATATATTTATATACAGAGTTCTAGAGTTTCATAAGGGCTTTGTAATGATACATATTTTAAACAGATCCGATGATAAATACCTGAGATATGACCGATTATATACTCAAGCTTTAAAGGCCTATATCTCAAGAAGTTTTCAATTCATCGCAAAAGCCTTTACCGTTGGTGAATTTTTGGTGCAGATCTGATTTTGCTGCTAAAATAGTTTTATGCCAATACAACTTGCTAAATGAACATTAATGTAGAATGGAAATGAATTAACTATCCGGCAATAGTGGTATCATACCAGAACTAATATAAAAATGCGGGGTTGTTTTTTATAAAATTATTATTATGCAACTTTTAGATAACGATGTTTAAAACTTTAATTTGATTGTTTTGTCTAGTATTTTTCAACCGTGTCGTTTAATTTCTTTATTCACTTTGCGGTAAGATACCTATATGTAAGGCGTTTACATTTATCATCTGGTAACTCTTCCCTCGTTGTTTGTTTACTCTTTTTTTACTGTTTATTATTTTGCCCCCCCTAAATGAACGATCATCTGTTTTTGACAATTATCATGACGCTCTTTCTTGGGCGCTCTCTCTCTCTCTCACACTCACTCACACAAAGCCCCACAATTCGTTTTTTACTTGTGGTTGGGGCTTAATATTCCAATTGGACTTTTCTTTAGTGGTATTCTCATTTAAACGTCTTTCGAGTGAACAACAACTTGTTGATTTCGTATTCCGTGTACGAAGCAAAAAAAAATAAGTAAATTCCAACAACACAGCCAAGAAATAAATTGTGATAAAAATTCTGTTGGTTAAAACCATAAAATTTGTGAATAATTTTAAGAAAATTATAAAATCTAAGCCCTGTGCTAAAGAAACCACTCGAAATTACCCAAGTAATTGTAAAGAATTTAAGGAAAATTGTGAATTAACAAGTGGAAAAAATATGTATGTATGTAATTAGAAATCAAAAGGCGAAGACAGCGAACGAAGACACCACCTTCGTTTTTAACACCACCACTACGTTGTTCTTCTTCTTCCACATTTCTTAATACGTAGCATTTTCTGTTTGTTGTTGCTGTGGTGTATTGTATTGAATAGTGTTGTGTTTCTGTCAGTGCTGCTGCGATATTTGCCTTTTGCAGGCAGCCATCCATCCGTCCGTCCGTCGTGTAAAGTCAAGCTGTGGTATCGCATACAACAAAGCGCGCGCGGTCGTTAATTCGTTTGCGTCGGTCGTGTCTTTAGGGGGAGCCAGCCGACATCTCAGTTTCTCAGGTCTTGTTTTGTGCCGGATTGAGTTAAAGTGTGCGCGCGTATGAGTAAGTGCCTGAGTGTGGATACTTGGTGCTTTTGTCGGTATCGGTACCGTTGTGGTTGTTGTTGTTTTTATATAATTTAAGTAGCGTTTTGTTGCTATTACTGTGTTATTCGTTTTGCCATCGTATCAGCCACAAAGTTGTTGTTATTGCTGTTGGTGAGGTGGGGTGCTGCTGTGTTGCTATTTTTATGCCAAGCCGTGTTTTACTGTTTGCATTGTGTCGTGTACTTAGGATAAACGTGATAATAATAACAACAACAATACCTACACCTATTGAATGTTTGACTTTTTGTTTTTAAATAAGAAAATTTTAAATTGGAAATAATAAAATGTAATATTTAAAATATTAATAAATTAAAGTGACAAATTGTGGAGGAATTTTATGGTGAAAATATTACAGTTTCTAAGCTATAAATTTATAAAAAAATAAAAAGGTTTGTGACAAATTCTTTAGAAATTGGTGAGAGAATATAAATTAAAATATATTAGTTACAACGATAGTGAAACAAAATATACATAATTAAATTAAATATTTTCAAAATAAAAAAATGGTCTCCTTTTCCATCTCATGAAGGGAATGGAGAGAGCTACTCACAAACAGTGAGCTGCGCCCTTTTTAGCGCACTCACTGATTGGGACCTACAGTTTTGCTCCGGTTCCGAAAGGTATTTCGAAAGGCGTTTTTCATGGCTAAATTTTCGGTAGTGTCGCCAGCACATAGCGAGGTGACCGCCGTCAAAAGAAATGTAAGGTTGTCAGAGCATGAATCGTACCCATGTAATCATGTACAAGAGCAGCGAACACTATTATTGCACCATCGACAGCCAAATTCAAATAAATAAATATTTTCAATTCAACGCTTGAGCCGTAAACTTTCAATTAAGTATATTTTTAATGCAAATTTAGATCACAAATCAGCGGCACATTTTATTAATAAAAAGAGAAAACAAAACACCAAAATTCACATTATTTCAAACATCCAATAAAATTATTCAATATCGTTTTTAACAAATCTAAAGAAATCGTTGAAAAGTCGAAGCAACAAACATAAAAAACACCTTCAATTTTAATATCTATTACATTTATGATAAAAATAAATCAAAATATAAAATAGCAAGGGAAACCCCTAAAAGTGTTAAAGAAATAAAAATATCTCATCGCCACAAACACAAACAGCGCGCCGACAACACTGAACGAACGGCTTTGGATTGCCTGGTCTTGTCATCCATCACCTTTATCACCACGGGGGAGAATACTACTGTCTTTTTTGTTTTATTTAAAAAAGAGAGCAGCAGTCAGAGTGCAAGTGGTAAGTGAGGCATTTTGCTGTAGATTGTTTGATTTTTACAATTTTTTATTATTTAGTACTTAATTGCCATTTAATTTTGAGAGTGATTTCTGAAGATAAATATTGTAAAATTTAATCACTTTTGAAGTGGTCTTATCATTTGTATTTGGAAGTGGTCGGTAGTAGTACCTACTAGCCACTTTCTTCAAGTGTCTACGACATTGAAAAATATTAAGGCCAGATAGAAAAAGAGGTGGAATGTCGGTATAATGAGTCGAAGTACGTTAAACTTCGTTTGCGCCTCAATTTTTTTTCAGTGAACAAGTTGTTTCTTTTAGTAAAAGAAAGCAGATGTTCGTACCTCCCAGGTAGTGCAATTGTTAGCTTGCGCTACTCTTGTACATTAAAACGTTGGTTCAAACTCCGCTCTGACCAAGGCTGCTCAAGAAGGTTGTGGTATAAGAACAGCTGATTCGTTTTTTTTTCATGCCGTGGTGCACACTAGCTGTCAAATGCTGTTTACCTTTATTTTGTGTCCGTTGTTCGTAGTACGTTGATATTGACATAAACTACACACCAAACAAAAACAGAATGCTGGTTGTTGTTGCCTTGTTGTAATTTTTGTAGTATTGCTTCTACCTTTTCAAGCTACCTTGGCTCTGACCATCTTAGTGACGACGTTACGAACGAGTAATTAGCCGTGAAAAAGATTCCCAATGCATAACTATTCAAATTCGGTGTAAAACAGTAGGTCCTGATCAGTTCACAGGCCAATAAATGCGAGAAACTATCTCCTATCTCAGGATATCACAGTATACCTTAGAATTGACCAAAGGATGGAAGGTGTTGAGTGAGCATTAGTTTTCCGACCATCGCTACATGGAGTTATCCCTCTCGCAAAACATCGCCACTTTGTCGTTTCCAAGAAACGTTTGTAAAACAACTCGACCATGGTATAATAAGTAAGGTAAACGCAGTAGGAATTGTTGCAACAAAAACAGGCAGTTTGTTTTTGTTTGGTGTCCATAATCTGTCAAATGTTATACATGTGTGTATCTACTGTAAAAGTAAACAAAAAGGTAAAAAAGCAAAATGCATGTGAATTTGACATAAGAGAAACACCTAAGCAAGAAAAATGTTCAAATCAGCTGTTCTAACCTTACTTATTTTACCATGAACTCGGCGAAGTACACAGTTTGAACCAAGGCTGATCTAGTAGAGGTTAAACGCAGTAGGATTTATTGTAGTTGTGGGCACCAGAAACAGGGATTTTGTTTTTGTTCTATGACTCTAAATGTCAAATTCAACACAAATACATATGACCAAACAAAGTAAACAAAAAAGTACAATAACAAAATACACTGAATTTGACAGATAGTCATAAGAAAGCAAAATCAGCTGTTCTAATGCGTTAACCTCTACTAGATCAGCCTTGGTTTGAACGGTATTATGAACACCATTTCTCTCTCTGAACCAGTTAATATCGCTGATGTTGACGATCTTAGCAAAGCTCTCAGCTAGCTCTTAATAGACCACTTGGTACCGCATTCCCCACCGGTTTCTACCGTGGTAAGACGAAACCATAGTGGTGGAACAAGGATCGCAAATCCTGAGAGAATCTTACAGTAAGCCCTTTTTAAAGTGCTAACCCCTCAAGGAGGGAGCGACAGAGGAATGTGTTCAAATTAAAAGTTTCAGAATATAAGAAAGAGTTAAAATCGTCAAAGAGGAGGTATTGGAGATATTTCTGCAACGGCATTGAAAACGCATCTGAGACTTCCAGACTATGGAAAGCCCTCTCGACGACTTCCGCATTTCTGGGAAATCTGACATAACAAAACGGACCTTGGATGGCATCGAGTAATGAATCGTTAGTCCTCCTGCACAACAAACACTTTCCACGAGACTGGTCCGAAGATGTAAAAAAATGGTTTCCCCTTACATCCCATCAAGGAATTGGGGAGAGCTTCTCACAACCAGTGAGCTGTGCGCATTCTAGTTTTATACTCACTGATAGGGACCTACAGTTTTTACACCGATTCCGAACGGTATTTTGTGAAGCTTTTTCATGGCTAAATACTCGATAGAGTCGCCGTCACTATGCAAGATAATTTTAAGTTGCTCAGAAAAGAGATTGAAGCCAGGCTCTCATGTACCGACGGTCCGAAGATGTAATCCCTAAAAATCAACTGGCTGTGACGACATAGCGTCAGTGGGGTTACCAAGCGGACTACAAATGTTGGCTCCCTGGCTACTGAAACTAAGTATATACATACATAAATACGTGCTGCATCAAGCCATCTTATATTGTCGTTAAAAAATAAATGGTTTCCCATTGCATTCCATGAAGGAATCGTGGAGAGCTTTTCCACAGCCAGTGAGCTGTGCACTTTCTGGTTTTATACTCACTGATTGAGGCCTACAGTTTTACACCGGTGCCGAACGGTATTTTGAGAAGCTTTTTCATGGCTAAATACTCGATAGTGTCGCCGTCACTAAGCGTGTTGACCGCCGTCGAAAGAAATTTAAGGTGGTCAGAGCAGGGATCAAACCCAGGATCACAAGTACAAGAGGCGCACACACTAACCATTATACCATTATCGTTAGATTTAGTTAATCTAAGGTAGTATTCATTCCGAAAGCGGGGAAATCATGGCATATTAGCCCAAAGGGGGATTTTAACCAATCAGTCTCTTATCCTTCCTTCTGAAGGTGTTAAAGAGGATGATTGAGTAATTTTTGCCAACGAATTCCCAGCTGTCCCCATACCAACACGTTGACAGCAAGGGCAAATCTACTGAAACCGCTCTACAGGCTCTAGTGAGTTTAATAGAGAAATCTATTTACCGTCTAAAAGAATACACACTTGTCCTGTTTGTCGATATGGAAGACATCTTTGACATCGTCTGTTGTGGCTGTCGGTTGAGCAATGATAGTGTGCGCGACTCTTGTACATAAGTACGTGGGTTCGATCACTGCTCAGGCGGCTTAACATTTCTTCTCACGGCGGTCACCTCGGTTAGTACCGGTGACACTATCGAGTAGTTTGCTTCTCAAAATTAACGCTCGGAACCGGTGTTAATCTGTTGGTCCCAACAAGTGAGTGTAATACTAGAACGTGCACAGCTCACTGATTGTGAGACGCTCTCCTCAATCCCTTCATGGGATGTAATGGGAAACCCTTTCTTTTTTAATAACGTGTTGCCGGGATCTGTAAAATCTGCGCTATCGATACTATCGATTAGAGTTGTGTAGATCCGGAGGGAACTTGTTACCGGAACTTAATCCCTAAAAGGATCTGTAGGAACCGTACCTACGAAACTAGGCCTTCTTAACTAGAAATGTGAATAGATGAACACCCCAAGGGGGAGGCTTATCTCCACTTCTGTAGAGTATAACACTGAGTTGTATTTTGCTGGAGCTAGAGAGATCAGGATGCAAAGTCGTAGCATATGACGATGACTTAGCAATTGCAGTACGAGAAAATTACCCACTTGCAGTGATATGATTCAGGCCTCAATCAGGAAACCCTAATTGGGCCATGGATAATGGCCTAAGTGGACTGACTACTGCAGTAGCTGCGGGGATAAAGAGGAGGACGAGAGCGTTGAATATCTGATATGCCCGTGTTCCACCTTTTTTGTATGTAGGATACAATATTTAGGGTGTTACATCATGCGTGGTGGCCGTCGGTGGTGCAATGGTTAGTGTGCGCGGCTCTTGTACATGAGATCCTGGGTTCGAACCCGGCTCTGACCACCTTCAAATTTTCTTTCGGCGGCGGTCACCTCGCATAGTGACGGCGACACTATCGAGTATCTAGCCATGAAAAAGCTTCTCAAAATACCGTTCGGAATCGGTGTAAAACTGTAGGTCCCAATCAGTGAGTGAAAACTGGAAAGCGCACAGCTCAGTGATTGTGAGAAGTTTCTCCCCAGTCCCTTTATAGGATGTAATGGGAAACTATTTTTTTTTTTTTTTTTTTACATCATGCGTGGCCGTCTGTGGTGCTAGTGGCCCGGATCTTGTGCATAAGAACGTGGGTTCGATCCCTGCTCTGATCACCTTACATTTTCTTCGATGACGGCCACCTCGTTTAGTGGCAGCGACACTATCGAGTAAGCCATGAAAAAGATTCTCAAAATACCGTTCGGAACCGGTGTAAAACTGTAGGTCCCAATCAGTGAGTGAAAATTAGAAAGCGCACATCTCACTGTGAGAAGCTCTCTGCAATTCCTTCATGAGATGTAACGGTTAGTGTCATTTGCCAAAATATTCGACTTATTGAAGGAATTTTTAACGTCAGGAACGGACATATGAACTGGTTTCTGATATCGAACGACATAATACCCCTGTATAATTTGTTGTCAGGGGATTTCAAATCATTGGTCTATGCGGATAAGCCAATAATGATTCCTGCCTTAAAAGCCATTGTAAGTTTCAGGAACTCCTTTAAAAACTATAACTCTTTATTACTCGAATTGAACTACGGAATTCATATAATTCCGAAGAACCGTTTTTCACATTTTGATACTAATACGCCTAGTAAAACGACAACGGCATTTATATTACTCATACGTCTTAGTATTTTGCATTAGTATTAATTATACGGCCAGTTCAACGTCAATTGTTTGCATGCCAAGTTTGACTAAACTGTTATCATTACAAACATGAATATTTCTAATAATTATATTCAAACGGGAAGATATCTTTAAGACATTTATTACTTTTTTTTATCAATTTTGTACTTTATTTCGTGAGTGCAATTAATCGTTTCAATTCAAAATGGTTGGCAGTTACGCGCGTTATGTCAGAAGTTCAATAGGTATAAACGGCCGACAGATCATTCAATCAATTGTCTATCATGAATGAATGTATATCGTGTGTGTGCTAGATCTGATAGTTTCGTAAATAAAATGATTACGAATAGATGTATAGATCATAGAACCAGTTATTGGCATTACTTATGTAGTCTACTACGTACATATGTAAGAGTAGATTTTAATGTTTCTCAGATTTAAATATATTTAAGGTATAAGTTACAATTCATTGTAATCGTCACATGAGGAATACAACAATAAATTTATGTAATTTTCCTTGTGATCGTTTTTCTTTTAAATTTTGTACAATTAAAAGTAATTGAACTTTGTCAGTTGGCTGTCGGATGAGATAGTGTGTTTTGTGTGTACGAGTACATACGATACCTCTTCTCCGCAATACAATTCGGGTACGTAAATGTATCTGGGTATCGTATGAATACCTCGTATGCTATTAATAGCCAATGTATTGTATCTGTGGCTTGTTATCACGGTCGACCTATTGTGTAATCTGTTGCGAAATGTATGTCAAGTTTATGGTTAAAAATACGTGTATTAAAATCCCCGTTCATTTTCGGATTTGCTTATGGTGTAAAGTTAATATTTAACTTCGGTTGCATTAAGAAAAGGTACCGTTAATTCTTTTGCTTTTGTCTCCCTAATTAATATTTACTAAATCATTACCCTTGCCGCAGTTTTTTCTTACATATTTATACGACAAAATGAATGAAGAGGGTAAGCAAACCTTAAGAAGCCATGATCCTGCTCTGTAAACACTATTCCTCTTTAACTTTATTGATAATTTACAATCCGTTAATAGCCTCACATAACAAATTTAGCATATGTTTCCAAGCTGTTTGATCCTTTGATATTTCTTTCAGTCCATGATAGTCCCAGTTTTAGCAAGGATGCATTTACCTGAGCTTTATTGCATAGTATTTATTGGCTGCCATATTTTACGAACCACTCCTTGAGTAAGTTTTTGAATATTTTCCGTGGTGGATCACTTTTATCTATTCTACTAATATGTCTTGAGTGTAATCTGATCATACCCTTGTGAATTTAAAATCTGAGAAATCTAGGACGGATGAGTTATTATCATGGAATGACTATTTGACTGATATGATTTGATATGGACGTTATGCTGATGTAGAATTACTCTAACTACACTAAATCCTCAGTAAGAGTTTGTAAAGTTCTGACCCAACCATTTGGTTTCACTCAAATACTCCGAGAAACTGGCATACTGCCGTGTGATCTCTTCGACATCTTAATGGAAAAAAATAACTAAACAAAAGCCTTCACTAGACATGAACAAATCAAACAAGAGATACCATTTATGGACGTGGAATCACCAGCGGAACTTCGAGCTATGGCCCCTATTGATCCCCTGGCTGATAAAGTTATACGAGGCCGGATCAATAAGTCCGTGACTTTTCGAACTTCCCTCGTAGTTATATGAAATGCAACACTGCTCCCATGAAGTACCACCCATAGACGAATACTACATATATAGATATATTTATTCTCTCAAAAAATTAAACGTCATAGGTACGGTGGAAAGTAAACATTGGATGGTGGAAAACAAGGGTTCAATAATACCAGATAGAGGCAATAGTAAACAACGTCGAACAAAGGCACAACAACCGAATTTCGTGCTTTTGTGGCAAACTAGTTGTGTTAAATAAAATACAAATGTATAAAAGTCAGCAAAATACATTTAAATTTTTCAGTTCTACACCAAAATGACATGAAAAAGTTAAGTGAACAAATTTTGTAACTCCACCTGGTGTAAGTTAATTTTAAATGTAATTTCTCTCATTTCCACAAATCTACGACGAAGAGTGTGAAATGAAACGTCAGATGAGAGAATAAATGTATCTACATATGTATGTATTCGTCTATGGTACCACCTGTTAATAGACTACTGTCAAATTTTGAGTTCCGTAATTTACTTTGCGTTTAACAGCTGTTCGTAACATACAATCTCGTGATTTTTTTTAAAAATGGAGAAAAGCGAATTTCGAGTGCTCATTAAACATTATTTTTTGTGAAAAAACCGTCAATCAAACCAAGAAAAAGCTTGATAAATACTATGGGGACTCTGCACCATCGATTTCAATGGTAAAAAAAGTGGTTTACTGACTTTCGTTGTGGTCGCACAAGTACAAATGACGCTGAACGTTATGGACGGCTAATTGAGGTCAATACACCCGAAAATGTCGAAAAACTCTACGATATGATGTTGGCCGATCGAAGAGTAAAAGTGCGTGAGATTGTTGATGCCATAGGCATTTCATATGGCAGCGTGGTTTCGATTTTAAATGATCAGTTGGCTTTAAGAAAGCTGTCTGCAAAATGGGTGCCGCGTTTGCTCTCGATTGACCATAAACGTAATCGTGTGACAACTTCAAAGGATTGTTTGGAGTTGTTTAATTGGGCTACGAATTGGTACCTCATCCGCCATATTCTGGTTTTAGCCCCCAGTGACTATTTCCAAACCTAAAGAAATGGATCGGTGGAAAGCGATTTCGCTCCAACGATGAAATTATTGAGCAAACAAATGCCTATTTCATGGCCCTCGAAAAATCGTATTTTTTGGAAGGGATACAAAAATTGGAGAAGCGTTGGACTAGGTGTATTGAGCTACAAGGAGATTATGTCGAAAAATAATTTTTTTATTTGCAAAAAAACTGTGTTTCATTCAAAAAGTCACGGACTTATTGATCGTACATTGCGTGTATAAACGTCAGGTACATTCCTAGAGGATGGCTGAGTACAAGAGTGACATTTATTCCCAAAGCGGGAAAGGCCTCTCAAACTGCTATTAATGACTTTAAGCCTATAAGCCTGTCATCGCTCCTACTGAAGAGTTTGCAACGGCGAGACTTTACGGGCGAGTATTGCTGTGAGATTGTCTGGCGCTCAGCATGCGTACTGCAAGGGCAGGTCTACGAAGACAGCATTGCTTGAACTGGTAGGCTACATAGAACAATGTTTGGCTGCTAAGGCGTATCCGTTAGAAGCCTTTCTTGTTATGAGGGTGCGTTCTATAATATCACTCCTAATGCGATAGATTTGTGTTATGGGCCCTTAAGGTGAACGTGGATCTTATGAGGACGCGTCACAGCTGAATTGGGCACCTTGACCTCCAGTAAGTATTTTAAGAGACACACACCTCAAGGAGGGGTATTGTCTCCGATTCTGTGGAATCTTAGGCGGAATGGTATACTTCCAACATAGTGGAAAGGGCGACTATAGCCCTATAGACCTGCAAGAGGGCTACAGGTTTTAAATGAGAACTTTCTCCGAGGATTGTTCACTGGATCTATACACCAATGGTGACACTGATAATGCTCTATGGGGTTATCGTGTGGTGGCAGGTGCTTGAGAAACCCAACTATTGTTCCTACTGACTAGGGTTCACAGGATGGCGAAGATGTACATCACGGGTTCATCTACCGGGCATCCAACCGATGCACTAAATGTAATGTCATACTTATTGCCGGTAGACATTATACGTAGGCGCAGATTGCTTCCACAAGCTAAGGTAACTCTCACAATAGAGAATAGTCGGAGTCGGAGGGTGTTTTCGAGGGTACTCCCAACATTTCCGCATTTGTCGACTACTCGAAAGTGGAATCACTATTCGATCGGAAATACCACACTCTCATACCGGAAAAGGATTCCTGAAACAAAGCAGTTCCTGGTAAAGAGAAATATATGAATTTCAACACGTTTGGCTCGAAAATGAATGATCAGGTAGGCTATGGGATATACTCTAGGGAACTTGTGTTGGTCATTTTCCGTAGATTACCTGATCGTTGTAGAGTGCATCAGACTGAAATTTTGGCTTTTAGAGATGTAACCGACTGGTTGAGGAGTAATAGCCCAGCAGTCATTGGGGTCAATGTCTTCTCTGAAAGTCAGACGGAGTCAGTATACCTGTATTCAACATCTGCCCAGGACTAACGCAGATCTCTTAAAGATATGGATCAGCAATACGATATTCACCGCATGTGGATGCCAGGGTACAGGAACATTCGGGGGAACAGCACAGGGGATAAGCTGGCCAGACTAGCGAATTGGAGCGTCTTAAGCATATCCTGCAAGAACGGTGCTATATTACGATGCAGGAGCAATGGCCACAGGGCATAGACTGTGCACACTCAAGGTAAATTTGGCTCATAGTGGATAGCAGGAGGTCCATGAAGTTTCTGCCTTTAGCCAGGCCCAAGGTACGAATGCTTGTTTCAGTTTCGATGGGACAGTGTCTGATTGGTACACATACGGCGAGACTAAAAGTCAGGGCAAATAACTTCTGTAGAGGCTGTAACGATGAAGAAGAGGGAGAGTCCACTGAACATTCTCTTTGAACGTGTCCAGTACTAACTGGCAGGAGGATGTCTACTATGGAATCCTACCTATTTAGGGACCGGGGAGAATTATCTCACGTAGACGTACACAACATCTTGAAGTTCTTGGAGCAAACTAAATGGTTCTCCGTTGGGACTAATGCTTAATCTCGTTAGCCCGTGGTGTCACAATGGACTAATAAGTTTAAGAGAGTCGTCCGTCGACTGGCACTAACACCTAAGATAAGTATCCTAACAGTTATTCAAGGAGTTAGAATGAATGATCTTTGTGTGTTATAGAGCAGCACAAAATGGTTTTTCTGGGACTAATCTAACTCTTTCTGCCACATCCGAATACATGAGGAAACGAAGTATCTGGTTTGAACACATTTTAATCCCATCAGGACAATTTCCAGGGTACACGATGGGGTGATATATACCCACGTGTTTAGGCAGGAATCAAGTCCCAAGGTTAGTATGAGTTAGTATGAGGCGATGAACGAGAGTGTCAAACATCTCTTAGGGTCCTGTCCGTCTTGCATTTTTAAGGATCTTATCACGTAGTTAAACCGAATAATATTGAGATATTGTTGCGGAGCACAAGTTGGTTTATCAGGAACTACCTATTTTGTTAGCCACATCCGAATGCATCAAGATGCGAAGTATATTGGGGTTTTCTATTTTAGTCAACACTCAGGGCATGCCCCCCTGTAAATGCGATGCATTGTGTTGACGGGAAGTTAGGTAGAAGGAAGGAGGAGATAGTGTTTCTTGACATTAGACTTAGGGTCACGTTCTCAATGTCCGGTTATCTTTTATCCCAACGATAAAGTCTAGGTTAGCAGAATTTTATTTTCTCAATGTATACTTCAAATTTATCCGGCCGATCTAATGTCCTATAGTAGTTTATCGGAACGATAAATGAAAACAGCTGACAACAAGTAAATGCTCCTAGGCAACTGAGAAGTTATTCCCGCGGTGTCTTTAACTGCAGTTACACCTACCAAGATTATCGCCTTGTCGGGATTATAAATGTCAAACTCCGTAAGTAAAAAAACGCCGATAATCCCGAAAATGCGATAATCTTCGTAGGTGTAAATGCCGCTTTATTTTTTGATTGTTTTCCGTCATAATTTCAATAAATTACACTTTGAACAAAAACAATAATAAAGTAAACAGCTGAAATCTTACAGTGCTGACAACTACATATAGTCATACATTTCATCAGTGTTGCCAGCGTAAAACACCTAACAACCTGTTAAATTAACCGGAGTAAGAGAAAATGAAAAACACTAAATTAAGTACCGATAAATTTAAGTACCGATTAGTAAGCAGACAATTTAACCGGCCATTGAGAAAATGACGCTTAAACTTGTATAAATTGAAAGTGCTAGGAAAGACCTCAGTGGGAGAGAATTCCACAAACGAGTTGTATAAGTTTTCTCTACAGTGGGTTGTCGGAATTGTCGGCAATAGGTTGAGCCCTTTCAGACATTCGAGTATTTTGGCCGAATATTCTAGATCGAAGCATAATACGAGGCTTGCTATTTATATTTCGGATCCAGCAAAATAAACACCATAATTTATCTTTGGAAATGGTTTAATTCTTTTTCAAAATATTCTCCGTGAAGATCAGTACGCTTTTGCATAAGCTCAAATCAATTTTCGAAGCACTTTTTTAACTCCGATTGAGACACCTCCAAAACATGGCTTTTTTGAACGCTTCAACAGCTGCTTCGGGCGTCGCAAAACGTTGACCACGCAGTAAAAAGTAGTCATTGGGTGCCAAATCAGGGCTGTACGGCGGATAGCCCATCAATTCGACATGTTGAGTGCTCAAATAGCCCATTGTTTCAGTTGATGTGTGAGAGCTCGCATTGTCCTGACGCAAAATGATCCATCTCTCTTGTTGTTTTTCCTTATTTCTTCAAACAATGTTGGGAAACAGATTGTGATATACATACTTCCTAAAATTGCCCGTCTTGCGTTCCACTTACGGCACTGTGGCCACATGATCGGTTCCGAAAAAAGCGCGATCATTTGCTTCAATGTGCTTCTTCCACGAACAACGTTTGTTCGACGTAGCTCGTCTGGAAAGACACATACGGTCGATTGCTGTTTTGTTTCGGGCTCATATGTATAGACCCATGATTCGGCACCTGTGATGATGTCATACACTGCGTTTGAGTTACCGCGGTTGTATTTTTTCAGGATTTTTTCGCTCCAATCGACACGAGCCTTTTTGAGCATTCGTCAAATTATGTGGGGGCCAACGAGAATAAATCTTTTTCAGGGCCAAATGAACATGCAAATATCTTATTGATGCTAGAGATACTAATGCTCAAGGAAGCTTCAATGTCACGGTATGTCACATGTTGATTTTGCTTCATCAGTTATCGCACAGCATTGATGGTTCCGCAAAACGACTGAAGTTGGACGACCTTCACGAAATTCATCCTGGAGCGAACGGCGTCTGAGACTGAACTCTTGGTACCAGCGATTTAAAGTGGTTTTTAATAGTGCTTCATCATCAAAAGTCGAAACAAGTTGATTGAGACACTCTTGTCTCGATAATCCTCGCAGAAAATCGCAAAAAAACATCGAACGAAAATTTTCACGGGTTAATTCCATTTTTTGACCGAAATACATTTTTCAACACACTGTATATACAACAAATAGCGCCCGTAAGTGAAAACGTTGTAACGTAATTGAAAACGTGTTTAAGCTAAAAAATGTCAAACTTTGCGATGGAAATTGCAGTTTGCATCTGGCAACGCTAGTATTGCCACGAGCCAAAATATAAATAACAACCCTCGTACCACTTATCTCCGAAGAATAATGACGGTGAAATTATCTATAGAGTTGCGATATTCAACTCATGTTACGACGATGTTTAAGTGGAGCAATTGAGTCAGGTCCCCAAGCAGAGTTCCACCTCTCCTCTGAAATCGCTGAAGTAGTTCTAGAGAAGATCTGGAACCTCCAGTAATCCAGTTTAGGATTTATATATGTAGTGTAATATTTACACGATCAGATAGAATAAAGTATTTATTGATCCCAAGCACTTGAATTCTTCTTCCAACACGTCAATTACCTATATTTCCATGCCCAGATCATGAGAAGCATACAGATAGAATAAAGTATTTATTGATCCCAAGCACTTGAATTCTTCTTCCAACACGTCAATTACCTATATTTCCATGCCCAGATCATGAGAAGCATATGATTTTTCTATATCCGCACTTTCCGTGGAAACTGCTAATAAAATGAAATAACAAAAGGAACTTGTCGGATCTGGTTCCTCAACATTTTGTTGGGGGTTTGTTCTTGGAACAAATTCCATCCAATGTACACCTTTACACCAATCAAATTATGACGTATAAGTTACGTACATATACTATATATGTATTGGAATTTATATGTATCACTTATACGTCACATCTCTTTTAAATTAATATTACTAATACGCATGAATGACAACTCGTGTAACTCTTTCGATTCAAGATAAGAAACGTTAACAATCAAATGTTAGGCCCTTAATATTTGTAAACATTTTTTTATAACGAACTCACACTTCTGGTAACCTTAGACAATGTTATCATCATTTCCGCTTCCCAGCCCAAGCACTTATTTTTTTCGCGCTATGTATTTTACGATAACAATGCAAAATTGAGTGGAAGATGTCGTAAAATGTCCTTGCATAAAAACGACGCCAACTAAAGGAAATAATTTAAATCTCTTTACTGATTGTTGTAAAGTATTTTAAAATTACACTGTTTAAAAAGTCCAATCTTTAAATGTCATTGTGTGAACTTTTCTATGTATGTATTAGTTTTATTAACATCTACATTCCAAATAAAATAAACCATGTCCTTGCCATACAGTCTGGGTTGATTTTGAGGCGGCAGCTTTTACTTTTGGGCTACTGATGCTGGAACATAGTCTCGCAGTAGGAGTAAAAGTAATTTAAAAATGGGTGTGAATGGGTGTGTATGTATCTACTTTGAACTACAGTTAGGTCATACACACATATGTTGTTGTATATACACACATCCATACATACATAAACCTATATTTATATGTTTGTTATATAGTACATCTGTGTACATCTGTTCCATATGAGATAAGTTTACTCGTTCACATAAAGCCAAGTGGGAGGAACACAGTTTGTTGTTGGAGGTCTTTTCTGCTCTTTGTTGTTATTTTCCTATTCTTTTGCGGAAAATTTTCCCGTTTTGGGGGTCTTTAATGAAAATGATGCTGTTGATGATGAAGATGAAGGCGGCGACGACGACGACGACGATGGCGGTTCTTAGTACGAATCTGGTTTAATGTGATAACTCGTTTTGTTTTCTAGAAAAATAGTGGATACCAAATTTCTTTTGGGGTGTGTTTGCGTGATAATCTATTAAGATTTTTCGTGGATTAATTAGGAAAATTTAAAGATATTTTAAATTTTCCTTAATTTATTGTAATTTTTAAATTTTTAAATTAATTTATTTAAATTTTATTACACACTTAAGGGGTTTTCCTTATATTTTTAATATCAAATAATTTGTTGCCCTTGTTTTTTAATTATCCTGTTTTCACTAGGAATTATTAAATTTTTATTTTCCGAATTATCGATCTCAAGTTTTTTCTTGAAATTCAAAAAAAAAAAAATTTTATAATTATTAATTTCATTAAATTGTTATTTACTTTTTTAAAGAAACTTCACACTTTTCCCCCTGAATTTATTTTAATTTTATCAATTTCCTTGTGTTGATTTGCAATCATTTTAATTGGATTTTCTTAATTTATTACTTTTTTTTTTATTTAAACCCAAAGAAAAAAACTTATAAACATTTTTCCGTCTGCATTCCAATGCAATTTTTTACATGTGTATATACGTCAAATACCGTTAGAATACTGAAAAAGTCCTTCAATGTATCCTTAACTTTTTAGTTAACTCAATGAAAGCTTTAATAAATCTAAAGCTTTTTAAGTTTACATCTTTAAATCCCTAAACTTGGAAGTTTCAAGCTAAAATATCACATCGTCCAACACTAAGCTATCTTGTACACAACAACTCTATGCAAGCGTTCTCTATCTCTCTTTTTGGTTTATAAATTTCCCATAATTCACTCTCTAGCTCTTTGCAAAATACCCGGCTATTCTACCACTTAGCTCTCTCTCTCTCTTTCTCTCTGTTTACTTTTTTAATGCTCAGCTTTTGTCATTGTTGTCATTTTGTTTTTTTTTTATGTTTTCCTTGTCGTTTGTTTACTTTCTGTAATCTGGTCATCAATAAACAGCTGATTTCATTTTGGTTTGTATCCATTGGGGTGGGGGTCAAAGCAGCTGTTGAGCTAAAACTAGTGTGTTTTAGATTTTCGTTTGTTGTTGTTCTTTCGCTGCTACATATTAATGTATTTTTGTTTATTACATTTTCGTGTATTATCTGCAACATGTGTTGGTTTGTTATTATTTTGTTGTACATTTTGGGTTTGGATTCGTGTGTGAATAAGAGTGTGTTAATATGCGATAAATAAGTTGGTATATTTTTATATTAGGGGTAATCATGTTTTGAACTTCGCTGATGTTAGAGATTTTACTTGAGCCGGCGGATAAATAATTAATAATTTGTTTTAATTGTATCAATTTCCTTGTTTTTATGACATAAGAAGTAGTACTCTATAAGAATAGAACGAAAATATCGTGAACTGGAAATTTCCCCACTTTTAATTTGCTTAGCCCGGTATCCAGTCGTTGCTATAAGAAGAATGTGTATTAAAAAATAACGAAAGTTTCATGAACCGAAAATTTGTCTTCATTTTCATTTGCTTGGTACTCAGCTGTTTGCGAAAATTTCGTAGGCAAAATCAATTGCAGGATTGTTACGCCAAGTTATTTCGTACGAAAACAATTGATAGATAATTCTTTGGGACCGGAAGATTGACATTTGGACAGTTTTATCAACCAAATGTAACACCGCATTCATTAAAAATAAAGTGGAGTGCGTAAATGTATTATTAATGAAATAATTGCAAGGTAGATCAAAGATAGGTGGTAACTCTCCGCAACAAAATTTTCCATTTAGAGACAAATGACAACATTTCTTACGAAATTTTCGCAAGAACTGAATACGGGGCTTTAAGCCCGGTATCCAGTCGATGCTATAAGAAGTACGTGTAAAAAAAATATCGAACATTTCATCAACCGAATATTTCGCTCACTTTTCTTTTGCTGGCGGTCAGCTCTGCGAAAATTTCGTAGGCAAAATTGAGTACAGGGTTGGTACGCCAAAGTTATGTCATACGAAAACAATTGATTGATTATTGTTTGGGTTGGGATTTTGACATTTTGATATAATAATTAAAAATAAAATGCAGTGCGTAGAGGAGTTACAAATTAAATATTTGCAAGGTAAATCAAAGATACATTGGTAGTTAGAAACCATGTAACCAAAGTTACATTTCTTTTCACAACTTTCTTAAGCTATGTTCAGGTATACCGGGATTTCGCAATTTACGGGATTTCATTTCAATAAACAGCTGATTTTTGTACCGCAAAACATATGTTTGGTAGGTTGAAATCCCAAAAACTTCGAAATCTCATTATACCTGAACGTGGCTTTATAAAGTGCCTCTCTTTTTAGTAACTTCCGTTATATTCCCTAGTTCAATATATTGCTGGATGTCAAAATATTAACAATAACTTTTGAAAATTTCGCACAATTGCCAAAACTGTAGTGTTACGTGTTTATTTTCAATGTAACTATTTTTTGGCGTAGAATACGTCTTACCTTACGGTATAGGGAGTCATGTCAGATTGTTATTGTTGTAATCTTTATTTCATTGATTATGAGGAAACGGCGAGATAACTTTTTTTTAAAATTTTTTTGTAGGTAAATGAAGATGTTATCTTTCGTTTGATATACATTTCATATTGGTTGATATCTTCCTAATATTTAAATTTCTCAATTGAAAATTGTTTAAACACATACACTCAAACATATGTGTGGTGTTTGGTTGAGTGTTTGAGTTTGTAGCGTGAACACAAACTATGCTGCTGTTTCAGTGTGGACACAAACCTTCGGCTGTTGTTTTGATTGATGAAATATTGAAATTTCGTATATTTACTTATGTATTTAAGTGAAACAAATTGTTAAATGTGAATTTGAATTTAACATGGATGTTATTGCTTATGTTATTTATCATTTATTGTTATATATGGCAATGTCTTTTTATAATTCCTCATTTTCGTACAATTTACAATAGCGTACGAAGATGATGGATGGTGATGATGGTGATCATCCGCCCAAACATACCCTAAAATACGGAACTCATACCAACTAACAAAAAATCAAACACAATGATATACAATTACATGTACACCGGCTTCAGAATGTATCTTAACGTATTAGAATTGTTCAATACCAAAAATGTTACGTCAGTCACGGAACTTATTTCGCTCAAACCTCAACATCTTTTGAGCATAATTTTTTGACGCATTTATACTGATTGTATTCTAAACTATAGACATAGAAGAAGATATCCGGACAAAAAAAATAAACTTCACATTGAAACTTTTAGAGAAATGCCATTTGGAAAAGTGACCTGAATTATTGGTGAAAAAATGCGTTACGTCAGTCACGACAAATTACACCATTTTTACAGCCAAAATTCAGTAATTTTTTTTTCAATTAAATCACTGATTTTAATTAAGCTTAAGCTAAATAATTTTTGCAAAAAAAAATTATAGCTCTATGTTCAACAGTTCACGAGATAGAATAATTTGAATGTTGTAAAAACTCTGCGAATGTTACGTATGTCACGAAAGACATTGCCATATGTTTTCTGTCTTATCGGATGGCGTATTCTACGTTAAACTTAATGGCCGTGTCTCTGACACAGCCTGCAGGGACAGACAACTGTCTGCTGTTTTTTTTTTATTTTTTAACCAACATTTTACTAATTAACAATTCAATTCAGTACAAATATGTGGCAAACAAATGTAATGCACTCCAGAACTACGCAAATTGAATGAGCGCTGCTATCAGAAAGAAAAACAATAAATTTTAGCCATAGCAAACTGATTTTGCTGTTCAAAAAAAAATATTTTTGAGGGAATAAGATTTTTTCAAAATACAAAAGGCGTTAAGGCCCCTAAAATAAGTCCAATGCCCCACTCTATATGACGATAGAGTTATTTGTAGAGTCAGTAATGCCAACCCATTTTTGACTTGAACCGAAATTAATGCTATTGCAACGCACCAAATATCGCAGAATATCGATAACCATTTTATCTACAACCATTAGACGTAGATTACAAGAAGCTGGTCTGCATGTATGCATTGCGCGGAAAACGTCGCACGTTTCATGCTGAAATATTGGGAAACGTTTGAGATTTTCAAAGGGGCACCGGAAACACGGTTTAATTTTTGGAAAAAAATACCCTGGAGCGAGGAATCAAAGTTTAATTTGTTTGGTTCGGATGGACAAGCTTACGTAAACAAATCGTTGGATCCTAGATACACCATAAATACCATTAAACACGGAAGACGAAATGTTATGGTATGGGGTGAATTTAGTTGGTATGTTACGTATATTTTCCAGCAGGACAACTATCCTAAGCAAACTTCCCTAGTTGTGAAGCAATGGCTTATGGATACGCATACCAATGTTTTCGTCTGGCCACCACAAAGTTCGGACATAAATTCAATTGACAACTAAAGACCAGATGTCGAACGACATTTAAAAACAAAAACTCCAAGAAATAGTGACGAACATTTTCGAAATATTAATGAAGTTTGGGACTCGATACCATCGTCGCGATGCTGGACTTTGGTAGAAGGTTTACCCCGGAGATTGGCCGATGTCATAAAATATAAGGGCTACCCTACAAAGTATTTTGGTGACCTTGTCAAAATACCGCTCGGAACTGGTGTAAAACTGCAAGTTCCAATCAGAGTGTGTAAGTCTATGCCTTCATGGGATGTAGTGGGAAACTAAAGAGTGGGCAATGTAAAATTTTGAAATTAATTTCGATTTCAAAATTCTAATAAATACACAGTACTTCATTCCATCAACCAAATTTTTCAGTGCACTGCCGATTGTTTTGGTCTCTATTTCGTGTTGTAAGGCCTCAATGGATCCGTGAGCCGTGTTTGTTTGTTTATTTATTTACTCCGCTACAAATAAGTTCAGCTGAATAATTTTATCTTAAACTTAAAATTCATCTTAAACTAAAATTTACAAATACAAGTAAATACAAAGAAGAATAAAATAAAAATTAAAAATTTAAATAAAAATTTAAATATTGAACGGGAAAAAATGTATTGTTTAGCATAGAAAAATTAAAAACATAACAAAATTGATATAATAAAAACTTAATATAAGGACACAGGAAGCAGAAAGTATCAGGCAGCAGGAACCGGGAAGAAGATGAAGAAGAAGAATTCGAAATCAGGAACAAATAAATGTGAAGGCAGGCAGCAGGTAACCAGGAACATAAGTTAAGACATCAGAGTTACGAAGCAGGACAAACAACACCAATCCAATCAGGAAACCAGGAACAATACCAAATAGACGTAATAAGAAGACGCCGTGATATCGAGTTGACATACAGGAAACCAGCAAACAACGAAATCAATAAGCAATAGCAAACAATATAACGGGACAGGATCAGTAGAAATACGGGAAACAGCAATAAGCAACAGCAATATATAGACGCGACATCATCAGTCCAGGAACATACGTTAAAACACCAGAGTTACGTAGCAGGGAAATTATCAAGAAACCAGGAACAACACCAAATAGACGAAATTAGAAGACGCCGTGATATCAAATCGACAGGGAAACAGTAATAAGGAGCAGCAATAATTAGACGCGTCATTGTCAGTAGAAGAAATTCTCAGCAACCAGGAACATATAGTATATAGATATGTCAGCATACAAAATCCAAGAATCGTTGGAGAAATAATTCTTGCAGGCAAAAGAATTACAACCGTTCCATTGATTTAACGATTCGAATGATATGAACTGGCAACCATAGCGTGTGTAAATTCATAAATAATATACTTTTTCACCCTGTCTAATGGTTCAAAAAAGGTAGATAAAATAAAGATCATTATAAAGATAAAATAGAGTGCGGACCGGGTTATAATAATCGCAATTAGATCTTGAGACAGACAATTTAAAGGACGAACATTTCTAGTAACGTGAGATGGTATATTAAAACTAATTTTGCTGAGCAATAATTTTGAATCAACTTGGTCGTTTATCAATTTTATAATAAACATAGATCTTAACATATATCTCCTTCGTTCAAGTGTAGGAAGGTCAATAAGTTTTAAACGGTTTTCATAAGGTGGTAAATATTCCGATTGATTGCAGCCTAAACCACGCAAAGCAAATAAGAGAAATTTTTTCTGGATTGGCTCAATTCTATCTATATATGTGACGCGGAAAATAGAAAGGGACCTAAGGGTAAACACCGGTTTTGTTCAGGAGAGCCATTTTAAAGATTTAAATACGTGTATCTTTGGTGTACCGTTTGGTGTATTGGTCTTATTTGAAAGCGACACATCTCATGACGTCAGGAACGTGTTGGTCAACCTTGAAAACGCGCGTAGGTCGTCCCTACCTCTTGTTTTGTGTAGTTGGTTTTTACTGTTTTCTACCTAGCGCGCTGTTTCCATGAGTTTGATATCAATTTTGCTCGCGTTTTTTCGAATCCAGCTTTATTTTCTGAAATTATTAATTGTGAATTATAATAAATACTCATTTATAATTCTTTTATATCGTGAATATCACTCTGTTAGTACGAAAAATTTTTCACATAACCTCTCTTTCGTCGACTTCACTTTCATAAAACGCGCATATCTCTGGGAGGGAACACTTTTGGGGCATGGGATCGGTCTCATTCGATGCTCAGATATTGTCCACATCAAAAAAAAAAAAAAAGTGAAAATTTATTTTTTTATGCTTAGGTCCCTTTCTCTATGCGCTGTCACATATACGTTATAGTATGGGCTCTAAACTACGCATGAATACTCAAGGGAGGGCCTAACTAGACCAACAAAACGACTTTTCGTTATATATGGGTCAGCAAACTCCTTAGACCACCTTTTGGTGAATCCCAAATTATTAATAATATTATCAATGTGGATACACCCAAGTCCATGAAAGAGTTTACTCCTTCCAAAATGTAAGATTCAACAGTACACTCACAAGACATTATAGATGTTCGAGAGAAATAAAGTTTTGTACATTTTCTCAAGTTCAAGGACATACCATTAATAGTACACCATTTGACCAAACGAGTAAGGTCAGACTGTAATCGATTGGTGTCATCCAAGTTTTAAATGACAGTTTAACGTCATCAGCGTACATTAAAATCTTCGAGAACGAAATAGCTGAAGGTAAATCATTTAAATATAGAACAAACAGAAGCGGTCCTAAATGACTTCCCTGGGGAACATCAGATGTAACAAATATGTTTTTAGACAAACAACCTCTAAACATAGCTCCCTATATATGATCTGTAAGATACGAAGATATCCACTTCAAAAGCCCTGGAGGAAATCCTAACTTATCTAATTTAAATATGAGGAGATCATGAACAACAGTGTCAAACGCTTTACTAAAGTCAGTATAAATGACATCAGTCTGACAACGATTGGAAAAAAGCCTTAAACACATGGGACGTTAATTCCAATAAATTTGTAGGGTGAAATGACAGCGCAAACCGATCGAATAATCTTCTGAGTTACTAAATATTCAAACAACTTTGGAATAACACTTAATTTAGCTGTACCCCTATAATTATCAACGCATCGTCTATTACCGTTCTTATATAACGGAATGATATAGTTCCTCTTCCATAAAGATTGGAAATAACCTAAACGAAGGGACTTATGGAAAATATTTATGATAGGAATGCATAATTCATCAGCACAATATTAGCACCGGCGCAGGGACGCCATCGTCTCCAGGCGAATTAGAATAATTTAATCTTCTCAGACCATTTACTACATCATCTTCACTAACATTGGGAGTTCGTAGGGATAATCGGTATCAAATGAAGTTGACAAATATGTGCGTTGAAAAAAATTCAGAAAATAAATTAGATATTTCGGAATAATCGGAAGACTTTAATGTCTCCATATTTCAATGATGTTGGAAATCCACGAACCTTTCTCTTGGAGTTTACAAATTGGGAAAAAAACATTTAGGGTTTGTCCTAACCTTACACCTCATCCTTGTAATAATATAATTCGAATAGCACCTCTGATTCGATAAATTAAATTTACTTCGGGCTACAGTGTAGTTGACAAAATTTACCACAGAACCATTATTCTTATATTTCTTATACAATCTACTTTTCACATTCTTCAACCTTTTCAATTCTTTAGTACACCAAGGTGGGCCTTGAGGTTACCAATGGAACAGATAAAGAGAAAGCATTATCGAGAGTATTATACAAAACTAAGACCTGCAATTCAATGTCATCACTATTAGACCAGATGGTATCATATAAAGTTGATGTTAAGTAGGAAAATTAGAGAGACGAAAGTTATATAATTTCAAATTAGTATGGAAATTGAAGGGAAGCGAACTTGTGTTTGAACGTCAAGAGAAAAATACTGTCGCTGAGGTTTGACAAACACAGGTGAAATTGTTACTGTGTATTTTCAAAATACATACGTAAAAATATATGAATATCGTGAATGCACAAAACTAAAATTGGAAGATTTTGTTCGACGTTGCTGACAGAAGTTCGTTTCCTTATTGAAGAAGCGCAAAGAGAAAAGGTTTGTAATTCTGAGTTGTTACATCAGTTGTGTAAAAACCGAAAAGAACGGTTAATTTACTTGAAATAACCGGTGATACCGGTTCTTCTAAAATAGAATTTTTCAAAAAACCGATGTACGGTTAACCGGCCGGAATTCGGTTAACCGGTTTCGGTTTTAAATACACTACACGAAACCTACAGTTACAAAGTATTGCCGTAGTTAATTTATGTATTAGAAATCAACTCTGTATTTGTTTAACTACGAAACTACTAAATTTTATTGGTGTAGTATTCACGAAAAAACAACCATTAGTTTAGGTTCAACTCTCCTAATGTTGACCTGAACAGAGAGTTTAAACCGATTTTATTTTGGCGATTTATATTTCCGAAATATGGGCCACAAACGCTTGCACGTATAACCGCACATATCTCTGGCGCTTATTGTCAGAGCCGGTTGAAATAAATGTCATTGTAATGGTCTTTCAAAAATTTCCCATCGTGGGTTAATTACATTTTCTAAAAAAAATTAATTTAGTGTGATTAGTGATCAGGTGATACAACTTTTAGTTAGTGACTAATGTGAATACACACCGCAGTGGCTTAACGGGCTAGATGCTACTGAAGGCATCCAAACGATCGTCCAGCGAATGTGAGTTCGAATCCTACCCGCGGCATTTACATTTTTTTTCACTAACCGGAGAAAACATTATCTCTTAGCCTAACCTAGAGCGCACAACAGGTCGAACTTAACGGCTTAAGTGTATGTCTTACTGACATGGGAAGGTTTAGAGTGCTCCTTCTGAACACTCAACACCGCGCCCCTCTTTTCGAACTAACTAACTAACTAGCCTAAAGGAAATTACAACTTTTCAAATTTATTTTTATTAAGTTAAATAATCATTTGAATGTCCATTTACTTATGTCCGAATAACATTTGCAGCGGTGACAAGTATGAAGAGTACATACATAGCTCTTCGGCCACATCCTCAAATTTAAAGTTGGCGAAACAGCCACGGGCGTTACGTCCAGAAATCGTTTTGATATCTTGGAAAACGAAGAGGACATGGACATCGATGCCGATAGTGATGAGAATAATGTTATTCCTAAAGAAAAATTTCATTCTATAGTAGTTGATGACAACACTAGCTTGAGAAAAGTATTCAAGGTTATGGAATCTCAGTAAAGTTTCAGAGGACGTCAGTTGGCACCAATATCGTATCCAACACAATAGCTCTCTACCAAGAGGCTGTGAAAAAGCTAATCCACGTTAGCTACAATTACTCTATGTACCAGATTAAGAACCAACGGAAATTTAAACTTGTATTGTTCTGTCTCGGCCGTAGGTGGTGCAATGATTAGTGTGCGCGGCTGTTGTACATAAGAACTTGGGTTCGATAATATAACACAATAGTTTTATGGTTTAAAATAGTTGTATGGTTAAAAAAAAGGTTTTATGGACAACGACTACAATCATGGGAGAGAGGGCCATGTGGACAACATTCCAGCGTTTCTCCCTCTTGAGTTTGTATGCACTCAGTTTTGTTGTGAGAGTTTTTTCATTGTCTGTGCTTGTCCCTGGTCTGATGCGTGGGTTGGAACCTGAACCCAAAAGCGCGAGAGCTACCACGAAAACGCCTCAGTGCCATTTTTGGGCACGTAACAATATGGCTCTGACCACCTTACATTTCTTCCGGCGAAGGTGTCTCCGCTTAGTGCCGGTGACACTATTGAGTATCTAGTTATGAGTATCTAGGAATTGGTGTAAATCTGAGAAACCTATGAGTGCAACCCATGTGAGAAGCTCAGGCCAATCTCTTCTGGGGATGTAAGGGGAGACTATTTATTTATTGTTCGGCCTCCCAAAGCTTGATTCACACAAAATTATTGACGAATTCAAGAACGTTCATAACATTCAACTGCACAATGTCAATGAAATACCCACGAACGTCTCAAGTGTTGACGATGCTATATTCATGGTTAAGTTTAAGAAGCAACAAGTGTTTAAATAAGACGTTAACAGGATTAAGTACTTCTATGAAATACATAGTTGTAAAATGGAAAAATCCAACTAAGAATAACAAACACTAAATGTGGAATGCTTGGCCACAGGCCCAGCCACTACTATTGTTCTGGTGTTTGTTTTGTGCTGGTAATCATGACGTCGCTGTGTGCACTCTGAATAAATTTTAAAACGAGGGTCCGGTCACTTAGAAATTCTTTAACAGCATCGAAAAAAAGGAACATGATAATGACAACCACAAATCAAACAATGTAATATGTCTATGAAGACTTGAGTACTCAAACTTGGAATTACATATTAGATTTAAATCTACTACTGTATCGCGTTTCACCAAATCTAGAAATTATCCAGAATTTCAACTTTTTCCTCGCGATTTTCCACCTAATACCTGACGACTTCTACCCACGTAAACACCACCAAGAAAAAATCTAAAGCATTCTTTCCAATAGCTAATATCACTGTAGTTACTTATACATATGTACTTACTTTTCAGCGTGCTCCTCTTCTTCCAGTGTAAGGTCCCCGAGAATCAATGCAAGTTTTTTACACTTCAGCCCCAAGTGGTTACAGATCCGAAAGACCCATCCAACGCATCTTTTGAATCTTAAATATTTGGAAAAACTGTTAATATTGAAAACTTCGTTGTTCTTCACCTGAATAGAGAGCGCATAATGGTCTTGCTGGAGTTCTTCTTCACATTTATCAGCACCCGCTGCGGCGAATTTATTAGGCCACAACTCTTTAGGTCGTTTTAAAAGATATGGGCCTGTTTTCCAGCGGCCGTTAGGATCCTATGTTCATATCGCCAGGGACCCATCGCCACTCCTTTTCTGTAGATGACTCCAAAATTTCTGCAATTCTATTTGCCACAAATTGTTTGTATCGACGGTGATCTAATGTTATCCATTTTACCACTGTGCTGGAGTCGAAACACAACCAAACTTCACTGGGCCTCATACTATGATATTTGACAATGTTATTTCTCAATCGTACTGCGAATACTGCAGCCTGCAATTCAAGCCTAGGTATTGTCATAAACTTGGCAGGTGCACAGTTTGTTTTCCCAACCACAAATTATATTTCTACATCACCAGAAGTT
Organism: Phaonia tiefii; assembly: GCA_963931995.1. Lineage (NCBI taxonomy): Eukaryota > Metazoa > Arthropoda > Insecta > Diptera > Muscidae > Phaonia > Phaonia tiefii. Next base: position 303,015,789 of record OZ008367.1, read on the forward strand.
TCAAATCTCCAATACGCCACTACAGCTATCGCCAATTCGCTGGCATTACAAAATATATGAATTGTTATTTTTGGTTGATTAAAAAATAATAAATGGTTTCCCATTACATCCCATGAAGGGACAGGTGAGAACTTCTCACAATCACTAAGCCGTGCGCTTTTCAGTTTTCACTATCTGATTGGGATCTACAGTTTTACACCGATTCCAAACGGTATTTTGAGAAGCTTTTTCATGGCATTACTATGCGAGGTGACCACCGCCGAAAGAAATTTTAAGGTGGTCAGAGCAGGGTTAGAACCCAGGATCTCATGTACAAGAGCCGCACACACTAACCATTGCACCACCGACGGCCACATTTGATTAATGCCATAAAAATGGCATCTTGGTATATGAAAGCCTCTTATCTTTTCTAATCCACAACGCCAATTTGTCTATCGATCATAAAAATCCTCAGGTATATCCTCGTCCCATTCAATGCCAAATTTCTATAATAACTGCATCAATATTATTCCGGGAATTGAGAAGTATCCTAAAAACCCGAATGGATCAAGCACCGACATTATCAGACTCAGCACTTTTCTCTTTGTAGGTGTATGGTTCTTTTTCAAAATATCTGCGTCCGCGCGCTTCAACTGGAGACAAAACACAAATTCATCAGTTGCTGGTGACCATTGCATACCCAAGATTTTCTCGATGTCATTAGGTGTTATGTTCATGTTTTTTATGTTAGGGTTGCCAAAATCTTTATTTATTTTTTCGAGTTTGATATAATTTTATGCATGACGAAATCGCCTTCACCGTGAATTTTTACAACATCTTCGACCACACTTATTGCTTCCTCAATAGTAGAAAAACAGTCGGCATAATCATCTACATAGTGACGTTTTATAATAGCTTCTACAGCTCTGGGATTGTGGTCGCTAAATCGTTTAGCTTTAAAACATTTTACATAATGTGCAATGGTAGGCGAACAGGAGGCTCCCTCGTCATCACATATTGACCAATGGGTTGATTATCGTCTTCTTGATACAGAAATCTTTGAGCGTCTTGATCCTCTTTGTTAATGGATATTTGCAAAAACATTTCTTTGAGGTCTCCACAGACTGCTACAGACTTTTCACGAAATTTGAACAGAACTCCAAGTAATGTTTGATTTAAATCTAGACCTGGCAGATCGTTTAATGCAACACCCTGTACCTTGGCCGCAGCATCGAACACCAATCGCAAACTGTCTTTACTCGGATTTCTGACACAAAAATGAGGTAGAAAAAATATTGTTGGTCTGATACATTGTTCTTCTTCGGTACTCAGCCGTCTGGCATATCCTTCATTTAAAAGGTGTCTCATTTTCATACGATAATCACTCACAATTTCCCTTTGCTTTAAATTTCTTTTCAACCAGTTGGAGCCGCCTCAAAGATGATGCATAAGTATTTGGGAAGGACCGAACCTCATTTTTCGATAAAAGTCCGCATTCGAAACGGCGGCCGCAATATCTTTAATATGTTGAGTGCCCGTTCTTCTTCGTTTGGTATCACAGGTTTTGCATGCAACTTTACCATGCACGACTCCACCTCGAAGTAATTTTTCATCAAGTCATTCGTTGTAGTCTCATCATCTTGTATTCTTGAATGAAAAACACTCTTTGTTGCCTGTTCACTTACAGTACCAGTTTGACCATATGCTACCCAGCCCAGTCCATTACCATCAATACATCTGGGACTTTCAATTGGTACCACCGTTAAGAATGCGTGTGTCAAACTTATTATCATTTGTGGTTTTATTTGATAATAACATTAACCGAAAATGACAAAGAATAAACGGTATAATCAATCAGCTGATAAACGATATATAGCTACAACTGGCACCCCACGATTAAAGTTTCCACAACGTAATCATAATAGAATAGTGTTATACTCAAATATACCACAGTATAACAGTCAGGTAGATGGAATTTCTAATGAATGATTAGGGTAGTTTTTTGTTCCATTAAGCTACTACCTCTTATGACTTTAAAAACAAAACGATCCACACTTAATACTAAATAACGTGGCAACATTTGTTGTGATGCTTGAAAAAAATATGCGATACGGCAACATGTTTGTTACCAGTGTTACCAGATATAACATTTACCGCGCGTTGTTGTGAAACATTAGGGCTGTTTTTTTATTCCATTAAGCTATTGCCGCTTATGACTCTTAAAAAAAACGATCCACACTTAATACTAGGAAATGTGACATTTGCTGTAATGGGGTAAAATATGTGGGTGAATGGGGGAAAATAATGGGAGAAAATATGTGGGTGAAAAATATGCGATACGGCAACATTTTTGTACCCAATGTTAACAAATACATGATAGTAGCAGCTGGTGTTGTTGTAGGTGTAGTCAGCCAAAACAGACAGTTTGTTTTTTGTCAGTTGTCAAACTCTACAGAAATGTATACCAACAATCAGTGATGCCAACTCTGCAGGAACGAAACGCGCCGTCGAAGTACCAAAAAAATGCTAAAACTCGCCAAATAACAATAACGACCAGAAAAATCTCAAAAGTGCTACAACGCGCTTAATAACTAAGAGGATGTCCAATAGATACAGGTAGATTTTAACAGTTCTAGTAGTTTGTGTTATTTATTTATTTTTTTATTTTCCTGTTAATTATATTTCCGACAATAGAGACAAATCACCATGGCAAGTTGCAGTGTCGAGCAACAGGTGCGAATGATAAAACTTTATTATCAAAATGAGTGTTCTCTTCTGGCAACGCTGCGCGCTGTGCTCTCGTTTTGAGACGACACCCCAATTTTTTAATAAATGGGTACATCAACAAGCATTCCAGGATTTAGGAGGATACCAATGATTACCAAGTAGCAATGCATGTACAGAATGTCATTGTCTGGTCTGGATTGTAGTCCGGTGACATCATCGGTCCGTACTTCTTCGAAGACGATGATGTATTGCTACCGCCGTCAACGGAGAGCGCTACTAATCTGTGGTTCCATCAGGACGTCGCTACATGCCACGTAGCCAATGCCACAATCGATATTCTCCACGAGCCATTTGAACGGTAGCAGCAAAAGAATTTAACATTCTTTAGCAAATTGGTGTTTTATAGAAAATGGGCTAAAGGGCTAAACAAAATCACAAAACGCGTGCACATTACGCGTTTTACCAAATAAAGCGCCAATGAATTTTTTTCGCGTTCTACAAAGTCGAAAAGTGCTAAATCTAGCCCCAAAAGAGCTAAGTTGGCATCACTGCCAAAAATACAAGATCACAAACAAGATTTATTAATTCAGGTTATAGCAGCAGCTGTTGATGAAATTAAAGTGCCTAATATGTCAAAGTCAGCTGATGTAAACAAATATGTCAAAGTCAGCTGATGAATAATAAAGATTCAAGTCGATTTTTGTAAAGCCCTTTAATATATAACAAATTTTTTTCGCAAACAAATTCATCTACTTTATTACAAATTCTTTGAAACTTTGTGAAACTTTGTGAACACACTAATAATCTTAACAATAATAGAAATGTAAACAAAGTACAAAATGAAAACAATGAAATCAGCTGTGCTACTGCTATAACCTGAATTAATAAATCTTGATCACAAATAAGTACAAAAACAAAATACATACATACGAGTTTGACAACTGAAACGAAAAATGACGGAAAAAAATTAAATAAACCGTTCGAACGACTTTGCCTGATATAAATTTAAAATTTACTTTATTATTCACCGGTGAGTTATAAACTGACTTTACATTAAATTCTTACAACTAACGGCCGATTTCACATGTTCAGTTATATTTCAGTTAAGGCTAACGAACAGTTTTAGCTGTCAGTTTATACGGAATTTATAATTTTTAACTGTCAGTTAGCTTTAACTTTGTTTGGTGAAATTTGGCGTAAATCTAGTGTCATGCTGCTCATCGAGAACGACGCTGCTGGCGTGGTGATGAAATGTAACTCTGTCATAAGTGGTATAATGTCGCTTCTTATTATATCGGAATGCTGCATTATAGGTGGTGTGATGTTCCCAACATAAACGCTGATCCCATTGGAACGGCGATTCCTATTACTTCGCCGAGAACGTAAAAAATTTGCTATATTCACAAGATAGTGTGTTAACTTATATAATTCTACCATGAGCAAATATGTACATATGTGTAATATTTACCGTGCGTTGTTGTCAAACATTAATTGAAATAAAAATGGATTCGTCAAATTTAGGGATATAAAACTATACGTAGTTTTCCATTCAATAAAGTAATTTAAATGAAATTACCATTTGTAAGGCATTATGCAAATGTATTTTTGTGTCTCTCCTTCTTGATAACATTTTCATTCACAAGAAATGATAACAAAATTTATCTAAAGCGCCTATTAGACGGTCATACCTGGTATGATGCGACGGTATGATGAAAAAATATGGTTTGCTATTACACTATCATACCAAGCTGACATATATCAGTTTGAAAGAAACACCGAAGTGTGAGGTTGTTTGTTGTAATTTTTAACACTATCTATTGTCGCTTCGGCTTCCACTTCTTTTAATTTATTTAAAAGAATTTCGTATGCTTTTTATTTCTTTTGCTTATTGTGGTATATTTCGCTTTTGACATTCCACAATTCTGGGAAATGCTCATAAAGCGAAATAAACTCACGTAAAAACCCGCGATCTAGCCACGCCATCTGTCCACTTTGAATGCTTAACAACAAATGAAATTTCTTATTGTGATTGACACAAGAGCTATTACACGAGTATGATGGTATGATGGTATTCCAAAATATCAAAAAATTTTGATATTCATCATACCTTGTTGACAAACAAGTATTTTTGCCTATTACACGAGTATGATGGTATGATCGCATACCGCTCTATCATACCAGGTATGACCGTCTAATAGGCGCTTAAGATAACTTTTTGTTGCCATATTTTGTTTTGAAATTGAATAGGTGGCAACATTATCAGTGCTTAAGTTGTGGCCGTCGGTGGTGCAATGGTTAGTGTGCGCGGCTCTTGTACATGAGATCCTGGGTTCGAATCCTGCTCTGACCACCTTCAAGTTTCTTTCGGCGGCGGCCACCTCGCATAGTGACGGCGACACTATCGAGTATATAGCCATGAAAAAGCTTCTCAAAATACCGTTCGGAATCGGTGTAAAACTGTAGGTCCCAATCAGTGAGTGAAAACTGGAAAGCGCACAGCTCAGTGATTGTGAGAAGTTCTCCCCGGTCCCTTCATGGGATGTAATGGAAAACCATTTATTTTTTTTTAAGTCGAATTTAAGTGGGAAAATGTTATGACGCTTAATATCGCTCAGCTCCACCGTACAAATTAAGCTATAATTAAATTTAGCGCGGTGAAAAAAAATCACACTTATTAATGACAAAATTTATTTTCAATTGAAAATAATAATCGATGCTTCAAATTTAGAGGTTCCATTAGAATTCTCCATTGAATGTATTTTTTGGTTCTGTGTGCACTTTATTAACAGAAGTATTTCAATATTTGAAGTAATTTGTAATAAATCGTTGTTTTAATGAATTTTTGCTGGTTAAGTCACTCATATACTACTACACAGAGAAAAAAATAACCTTCTATAAGGTTAACTTAACCATAAATAAACATGATTTGGAGTCTACAATATATAAGGTTAATTTTAACAATTTCTTGCTAAGTGGTATTTAACAATAATAATAGTTAATTTAACTCTTACTTGGTTGCTTTTCTAACCATGAAAATATTTGATATTAAAAGAAATATGGTTGTTTTAACAATGCATAGTTGAATTTTTTAACCGTGAAAATTTTTGATATTAAAATAAATATGGTTGTTTTAACTAGGCGTTGTTGAATTTTTTAACCATGAAAATTGTTAACATTAAAATTTCATAGTCAATTTATTTAAACAAATTATGTTTAATTTAACAATGAAATTGTTAATTTTATTCGCTATGAAGATTGTTATTTACCTCTTTTAACCAGAAACGTAGTTGATATAATAATTTTTAATATTAAAACTAAAGATTTTTTTTTTATTAAAACTTTTTAATATTAAAACTAAAGAAACTAAAATCATGCGATAATTATAATAAAGTAGTAATAATGAATACGAAAAGTTAACTTTGATAGCAGTTTCTCTTCTAGTTAATAAATAATAAAGTAAATAAATTTATAGAAGTCCTCGACAAATTTGATAGCGAAGATTTCAAATTCCCTATGAGGCTTACACTGGACTTAGTGCGCGGGATGGTATGACCTTGTACCTAAACAATTCATCTAATTATTCCATTATTCCATATAAGGAGCCCGGCAAGGACATTCTTCCGTAAGCATATTTATATGCTTACGTTAGGTTAGTTTAGAGTGACCGTGAGTTCATTTCAGTACATTTCAACTATTAAACAAAATATTTCGTGAAAATAGTTATTCCGACCTACTTTTGTAGTTGATTTAACTATCTACAGTCCGTTATGCTCGAATCCGTATCCATGTGACTGGGCACAACTAGCAAGCCTGCACTACTAAAGCATCATCATAAATATTTGCGCCTAAAGGTGTAACAACCCTCATCAAATATTGGACGCAAAAACAAGAGAACATTATCAAAAGTTTATGAATGAATTATTTCTTGTTTACATTTTATGTCTCCCAAAAAACAAATGAGAGTGAAAGTCTTTGTGTTCGAAGGGTAAATGATGCTGAAATAGAGTAAAAAGAGGAATTTACTTTGTAAACTAAACAGAAACAACCAACCAACCACCACCACATGTTTCAAACAGCTGATAAGGACAAATGTGGGACACTCCGACGAATATATGAAAGCTTTTTAAAAGTTCTAGTTGAACCGTTTTGATTTTTTTTCAAAATATTTTACATTTAACGGGTACACAGCACCAAACTTTTAACGTTTCACTTTCCTTTAAGTAAAAACTTTTAAAGCCAACGACGACGTTGACGAACACAGCGACGAAGGCAACGCAATCTAGTGAAAACTTTGAACACATACAGCATTTGCAGTTTATACGGGCTACGGAACGGTTGTGCGAGGAGATAAATTCACCTTCGGGTCGAGGAAAAATAAAAGTTCTCCAAAGTAATTTCTTCTGTTATTTGTTTTAAATAAACAATTGATGGGAATTCAATGATAAATAAATCGGTTGGTGAGAAAAAGAATGCGCCGATAATCGAATAAACAAACAAATTTTTTGAAGTGTTTCGGTGTTCCTCATTGCGGTTTAAGGTGAGCCAAGTGTTATTAGAATTTCGCGAAAATCCAAATCTTGAGCAAAAAAAAAAAAATACAGTGAAAATTAAATATTCATCATAGTCACCTGGAATTTCTGGTATACCAAAAAGTAAAAGAAAGTGACAAGTTTGTGGAAAGAGTGCAAACATTTAAAGAATTTTACGACATTGAAATAAATCCCTGCTTTCTGTTATCCTATTTGAGATTTCGTGAAAAATCATAGTCGTCTTGTTGTCTTTTCGAGGATGCCATCGAAATTCTATTGATTGTTTATTAGTCGTTTTTTCTACTTTACTTCTGATTACAACCACATGAATTTCGTGAATTTCCAAAACCCAACCACCCACCCTCCTGGCGCCTTCCTTTCCATGTGAAAAATGTGTTCGTCCGGTTGTATGTCTACGATATGATGATGATGATGATGATGATGATGATGATGCTGATGTGGATGTAATTGTGTTTTTATTGAATAACAAATTTATATTCACACAAAGTATTGAAAATTACACTGCTCTACAAAATTGTATTGGTTTTGGTAAAATAACGAAACTCTTGTATTGTATTTTTTTTTGGCAAGAACTGAGTGAATCTCAATAGAGACGAACATTAAATGTAGTCTAAATTCCGTTATCACTGTAGATTCCGATGGATGTATAATTAGATTCCGAACTAATTATTTGAAAAGAGGTTGTAGCAACCGTAAATTCGGCTGTTGCCACATAATTACTGTTGCCACAACCGAATTGCAGTTGTCACGACTGAATTTAGTCGCCACAACTGAAATTCGGTTGAAGCAACTTCGCTTCATAATAGATTCTGTTGTGACAACAGAATTTCCAATTGTACTCGTACTATCAATTAAATTGTCTATAATTTTGATTGCAACAACCGCATTTGTAATCAATTCTGTTGCAACAAAAGTATTTTGTAGCAACTAGGTTGTAACATAAAAATGTGGCATCAATTTGGTCGCAACAAACGAATTGGGAATCAATTCTGTTGTAACACCAGAATGTGGCAGCAATTCGGTTGCAACAACCGAAATTGGGAATCAATTCTGTTGCAATGCCTAATCGAATTGGCATTAATTTGGCTGCAACAACCGAATTTGGAATCAATTCTGTTGCAACAGCAGATTGTGCCATCAATTCGGTTGCAACAAACGAATTTGACATCAATTCGGTCACATCAATCGAATTTGGAGTTAAGTTGGTTCGAACAACCGAATTTATGAGAAATGAGCCGAATTTCTTTTGTACTGTATTTTCTTGGCAATAACTGAGTGAGTTTCAATAAAGTCCAAAATTAGAAGTGATCTAAAAATTCCAATGGATATATAATAATAGGACTAATTATTTGAAAAGAGGTTGTAGTAACCGTAAATTGGGTTGTTGCCACAGAACTTCCGTTGCTACAACCGAATAGCAGTTGTCACGTGTGAATTTAGTCGCCACAACTGAAATTCGGTTGAAGCGACATTGTTTCAGAATTGATTCTTGTTGTGACAACTGAATTTCCAATTATATTTGTACTATCAAATATATTGTCTATAATTTCTGTTGTAACTACCGAATTTGGAATCAATTTTGTAGCAACTAGGTTGCAACACAAAAATGTGTTATCAATTTGGTTGCAATAAACGAATTGGGACTCAATTGTGTTGCAACAACAGGTTGTAGCACCAATTCGGTTGCAACAACCGAATGTGGAATCAATTCTGTTGCAACAGCAGGATGTGCCATCAATTCGGTTGCACCAAACAAATTTGACACCAATTCGGTCGCATCAATCGAATTTGGAGTTAAGTCGGTTCGAACAACCGTAAACGCTGAAAAATAACGGTCTCTAACATATTCTCCGAAACATTGTCTGCAGGAACCATGTATATGTTTGGAACACACTTCAAACATTCATATGTTTGCAAGTCCCAAACTCACTTGTATTTAAATGTAAACAGTATCATGTTTACTGGCAAACATGTACGCTTTTACGTGGAAACATATGCGTTCTTCATCCCAAACATCCATATACTTATATGGAAGCATTCGTGTGATTCCCCCAAACCTGCATATACTTACGTATATGCGTATTTCCTCCCAAACACAATAATATTTTGACACGATATTCTTCTTTGATTTCAATATAGTATTACATATTTATTATAAATAATTTTATAATTAATTAATTTTACATTTACATTAACTAGTATTGAAAGCATTTTCTATGAAATGGGAATCTGCTTTTTTTGTTTCTCCTTTCTTTGATGTCTCCCACGTTTTAGTTTTCAGAAGGTTTCAGCTATACGTTGGTTATCACTATAAGTTGGTACACAAACAATATATTTATATACAAATCTAGTTCATGTAAGTCAAGCGTGGATAAATTACTTGTTTATTAAAAGCCTTTCTCAGTAAAGACTCGGACGAACAAAGGGCTTCACGTTGTTGCCCTTTCCAGTTTCTTTCCTCAAAATCGTTTCTCATTTTGGTAGCACACATACAAAGTACACAAAAACCAAAGTAACATCACAAACCATTTAACCGTCCGAGCCTTCGTTTATTCTTTTCTCACTGATCAAGCGCTTTTGATATCCTTTGTCCGATTAACCATTGACGACTGAATTCATGCAACTAGAACGCAATATGTGAGCCAAAATAAGAAACACTGACTTCATCTGCAATTTACACGCATATTCAGGAATATTTATGAATCACTGACTGAAAGAATAATGCAAAAATACAGATACTTACGCACTTACAAGATAGATTCACTCGTTCCCCTCTTTTATTCTCTTGCTCTCGCGAGAGCATAAACAGTGCAACAAACAGAGCTTTATTTGTATCACAAACACAGATATATTTGGGTCGGAAACACATATATTATAACATATTAATCATTGTGTCTCAAACACGTAATATTGAATAACAAATACAATCTGTATGGCCACAAATATATATATTATATTTGCGACCAGCTCCAAACACACGTTATATTTGCACCCAAACAACAAAATAACAGATTTTCAGCATGTATTTATGAGAAATGAGCCGAATTTCTCTTGTACTGTATTTTCTTGGCAGTGTCAATAGTAAAGTCGAAAATTAGAAGTGTTCTAAATTCCGCTATCACTAAAAATTACGATTGATATATAATAATATAACTAATTATTTGAAAAGAGATTGTAGCAACCGTAAATTCGTCTGTTGCCACCGAATTTCGTTCGCCACAACCGAATTGTTGTTAGCACGACTGAATTTAGTCCCCACAACTGAATTAGGCTGTATCATAATTGATCCGGTTCCGAGAACTGAATTTCCAATTATATTCGTGCGATCAATTAAATTGTCTATACTTTCGGTTGCGAGAAACGAATTTGTAATGGATTCTGTTGCAACAATCGAAATTGGTGTCAATTACGTAGCAACACAAGAATGTGGCATCAATTCGGTTGCAACAACCGAATTTGAGAGTCAATTCTGTTGCATTGCGTAACCGAATTGGCATTATTTTGGTTGCAACAACCGACTTGGGAATCAAGTCTGTTGTAACGCCAGAATGTGGCATCAATTTGGTTGCAACAATCGAATTTGACAGCAATTCAGTCGTATCAATTGAATTTGGAGTTAAATCAGTTCGAACAACCGTATTTAAGAGAAATGAACCGTATTTCTCTTGTATTGTATTTTCTTGGTGGTGCAATTGTTAGTGTGCGCGGCACTTGTACAGGGTGGTCCAAGTACTTTAAAAAATTTAATAAATTTAATTAATATTAATTTTTTGTGGTATATTATGACTTTATTAGACGTACCAAATATTGCCATTATTTGTGGAACATGATTTCATTCATGTGGCTGCCGCGGCTGGCTTCGCAATACGTCATACTGTCAGCCAATTTTCCAAGATTTTGTTATCTGTTTCTGGTTCTATCTCACGAATGGCTCGGACGATATTAGCCTTAAGGGTGTGGATCGTTTCTGGATTATTTGCATAGCATCGGTCTTCAACGGCACCCCACTAGATGTCTAAAATGTCTAAAGGGGTTAAATCGTAGTTCCGAGGTGGCCAATTGACATCGTCAAGGCGCCTGATAACACGATTACCGATCTTGGTGCGCAAAAGATCGATTGTTTGATGAGGTGTGTGACATGGTGCGCCATCCTGCTGAAACTTTACCCAAGTTCATGTCTTCCATTTCAGCACATAAAAAGCCCGTAATCATGTAGCTCCCACCGTTGACTGAAATGACGTATTTTGCAGCATTTTCCACAAATATGGGCCAATGATGCCACCACTCTAAAATCCATACCAAACTGTAATTCTCTGTGGAAGAGTCGGCTTCTCGGCAATGTTGTACAGGGTTTTGCGATCCACTGATGCGGCAATTTTGTTTGTGGACACACATATAAGGCCCACAACTGAGAAGCTGTAACGAAGTAGATGGTCCTTTACCTTAAGTTGCTAAGTCAATTGGACCGAATAATCCGAGATCTTTGTGCAAAATTCTCGTCATGCTAGTGCGTGAAATGCCGAGTTGTTGAGATCGATGTTCTTGGATTGAGTTGCACACTTTCGGCCACAGCAGCCATATTATCGTTGGTACGCACCGTACGACGTCCGGGAAGCAACTCATTCTGCTTACTGCACCTTATGCAATTTTATGATATGCACTTTTTGGTACACATTTTGGCGCCCGTATGTCTTTTGGTACACATGTTAGTACTTTCACTACACTTTAAGAACTTTTGGTGAAGTTTTAGTACAATTGACTTTTAAGTACTTGTGGTACATTTTGTGGTAAATTTATATATGTATTTTATGGTACAATTTATGCACTTTAGAGGAACATACTACGTTAAATAAATATTGTATAAGTATGTAGTTCCTAGTATATTTGATGTACTTTGTGGTAAATTTTGTGTACTTTTCGAACAAATTATGGTGAATAATCCGATCCACATTCACTACCTGGAGCCAATTTATCATACCACAACACAATAGATTTTTTTTGCGGTACGAGATCTGTTCCTCCTCGTTTTACTCATTTAAAACCTAAAAGAGCGCGAAGAAGTCTATATAAAGTAGAGCACGCGGCTAGCTCGGGGACGCCGAGTATTTTGGGCTATAAGCGTTCGTTTACGATGCCTGATTTATTATTGAATAGAGCGATATCCCAATATGGCAATCGTAATCTCGTGTTTGGAGATTTCGGTTAACCAAACATATATTTTTCAATGCAATAATTCACTGCTATATCAAATGAGAAAAAGTCTATTGTAGTGTCGATGCAGTATAACCACCTTATATATTACACTGTATTATTTAGAATTTTATTTTCTCTTTGACTTTTAAATAAACATATTGACAAATAAAAATAAATAATTATCTGATGAAGCCAAGTTGATTATACTCAACGTGTATGCGTTTTTTTCGTAACAGTTGATGTTAACTTATTTGTATATGTTACGAAAAAAAACAGCCCTAATAAAAATAACGTCGAATTGTTGTTGTCGCGATAATAAAATATTGTTATTATGGATTTTGCATTAAAACGACATCAGTAGTGAAGATTTTCGGGTTCGGTTGTTTGCCAAGTAGAGTGCCCAAAAATCCGGTATTTTTTTAAACCCGGTTTTCAGTTTGTTCGAAAAATCAAATTTTCAGGAAACCGGGTTTCGATTTTTAAATTTGACAAAAACCGGCCAACCGGTCTTCCTAGGGCTTTTTAATTGAATTACACGTGTACCACTTTCAAAAAATATATTTACCGACGTTTAAATTTTTATTTAATTTATATAAAATTTAATATAAAATTTAAAACTTTTATTCAAATTCGCATTAAACTTATTTAAATTGTACTCAAATTTTAAAGAGATTTTTATGTGTCAAAATCGTATTAAGTTTAAGAAGTTAACTTAATATATATTTTGAAATTTGAAATAAATTTAAATTAATTTTTATTAAAATTATAAATCATTTTGAAATTTGAAAAAAGGCCGAAGGCCTCGGACAACTGTCTGCTGTAATTTTTTCTTTAATTTTAGACCTCAGAAGGGTTAATGGTCGTTAGTGGGTTAATTTCTCTTTTTGTTATGTTCGACTTATATATTCTATTAAGTTTCCTGCGCTTTCGGATTAAGTTAATGCAATATTTTCGCTTCAATTAATTTCGCACGGCAAAATTGGTCATTTGACCTATAGTGCAGTGGTTGTGACAACCTCCAAATTCGGTTACGGGTAATTCAGTTGTCTTAGCCGCATTTTTCGTTGGGTGTAGATTAAATTTAAATGTTCAATACTTCACATTCACGAAAAGTGGACCCAGTTCGGCATCATACTGGAGTGCTTTTAAGTTAAGTAAATTTAGGGCAAGTTTCGCAATTATCATTTTAAAACTCAATTTAAAATGTCACAGAGTAGTAATTGAAACTTAAATTAACTGAAAAATTTTTAATTTTGAAACTGAGTCTTTGATTAATATCAAACCAAGGTCTTCAATATTCTTTAACGAATAAATTATTTAATATTCCACCTTGACGAAATGTGGATTTCGTATAATATTTAAACGGTATTTAATTCACAAATTCCGTTTATAACTTTTACGAAAACTGGAGTTGGATCAATATACAGAGTATCCCAAATTGTGTCGCCCCGTCGGAACATGTTGTAACTTTTGCTAATGGCGACAACAGTCGGTATTGTTTTAGTACTTATAATTGTGAAATAAAGAGATTATTGTACACGTCCGCTCCTCAAGAACGCGGAATACTCGTGACTATTTTTTTGCGGAATAATTCGTTGGTGATTTTGGTGGAGATTTGCCGGGATCCTACGACAAACTGGTCAAACTCTATGGATTTTAGAGACTGGAGCAACGCGTGACAGAAGAATCTCTGGAATGCTGTGTATTTCTCGTTTCGATCCAGATGACATTCGACGCAATTGGCCATTACATGTTCGTCTCTGTAGCGTTTCAAAAACGATTTTTCGTTTGCATCAAACGCATATAAAATTACATTTGCCGCAAATTTATAATACGTTTGCGCTAGTTTGCGAAATTCGCCATTTTTCAAATGAGAGCCCAGATTACGAAGAACGTAAATTTGTCTCATTCTGTCGACTGTATACACTGTCTTATCCACTCGTTTCGCATACACAATCACGCATACACATAAAAGTGTTCACACACTCTAATGCTTCTACCTCGGCAATATATCTTGGATGGACTATTGACGCGTTGTAGTTTGCTGAGCTTTTAGTTGTTATTTGAATGCAAGGCGAGACAGACGTGTAAGTAGATAGTGAAAAAAAAAACAGACAAAACTGCCAACTTTTTTTAAAACAAACTTTATGGGTATAACTACAATCATAAAAGTTGGAAATTTAAACAAAAAAGAGCTAAAAGTTTTAATTATAACTCGGTTGCTGTAACCGAAAGGACAGTTGGTGGAACCGTTTTTCGTTTATCGTAAAGGGGGTTTCAGATCTCATTTCTCATAACTCGTTTACTGCAAACGTTTTTCGGTTCTCCCAAACGAAATGACATGTATGGATTGACAGAAGTTGGTTTCTCCCAACTACAGTCCCCAAACGAACTTCAGTTATCTGAGATTTCGTTTCGGAGGAACGAGTTTTTTCTTTGCGTGTGGCTTCCAATATGCATAGTAGTATAACAGAATTGTGTTAGCACATGGTTATACATTTCTAATAAAGCTTTTGCAATCTACGACCAAAAGGTCTTATACAATTCACCTTGACTTCTGGTGTTACTAAAATCACTGCAGCAAAGTGTATGTAAGTATGCGATATAGTCACCACCCCCACCTGAAGCATAATACAATTCTCCCCATTGTTACCTCTGAGAAAATTACATACAATATAATAAGTGTCAGAATTTTATCTTGACATTACTCAATTAAGAGTTATTAATTAAATTACGAATAATTAAATTTATTGTTAATAAATTATTCGATTCAATTGTGATTTGATTTGTTTCCACACTATCATTTTCATCGCATCGCACCGCGACACGAAGTTGCACACATCAATGACTCCATCACAGAGTGTTGATGGGTCGGTTGGTGGTCCACAAAGCTGCCTTGGCTGGTGGAAAAGTTCAAATGTTACATATTTTTTACATCACAAAAGACAAAGAACAAAATCAATTTTCACGCTGTGTTCACAGAGGTGAATGAGAGAAAGAGGTAGAAAAAGAGCGACAGAGAGAGATAGAGAGTGAGGAAGAGAAGTGCAGGGAAGTTTAATATACTGGCAATAAAGTGTGATAAAAGGCATCCAAGTGGCCTAAATCAAATGGAAAATATGTGTAGTCTGCGAATCTAATAAATCTGTGGAAATGTTATGAAGACTTATATGGGGGGGGGGTCGATGGCGCCAAGAGGCGGTACGAGTAGTAACACATTGTTTTATATCAAAAAGAAATAATGTGATTTAGAATCTTTTTCCGCGAATTGTTACCCATGGTGATAAGGTAGGGGGAAGTATAAATTGTGGCAGAAAAGGTACCGTGTTTTTGATGAAATGTGAAAAAGTTTGACGGGAACACATTCCAGTCTGTGAAAGAAAAGTTGCGTTTATGACATTGATGATTTTTATTATTATATCCAATATTTCCATTATGCTCTAAACTTACTTTCACTGGCTACTTTACAACCTCAAGAGGCCAAATGTCTCAAACGAATTAACTAAATAAAGAAATTAAATAATTGTTAACATATTCTTCCAACTGGTTCTATCCTTCGCCTTCTTTCGCCAGTTGGAAACGGAGAGATCCTTCGGTCTGGTCTTTCAAACATAGTCTTGGTCTTCCTCTTTTCCTACTTCCATCGAGTACGTCATCGAAAACCTTTCGCTCTGGTTCATCTTCATTGATTCTGATACCATAGCCTAGCCAACGCAACTGTCCTAATTTGATTCGCCTAGCTATGTCCATGACGGAATACAAATTATACAGCTCGTGGTTCCGACAACGTCGGTACTCACCGTTTTCCTTAATAGGACCAAATATTTTACGGAAATATTTTAGCTCGAATACTACCAGGTGTTTTTCATCCGCCTGCGATATGAACCAAGTTTCGGAACCATATGTCAGGACAGGTAAAATGGCAGTCTGGTATAGCTGGACTTTTGTTCGTCGAAAAAGGGCCTTGTCCCCAAACTACACGTTGAGCCCAAAATAGTATCCATTTGCAAGCTCAATTCTCCAATATATTTCTAGGCTGACGTTATTGTTGATGTTCGCGGCGGATCCAAGGTAAATCAATTCATTTACCGCTTCAAAATAAAATCGTTTGCCAACGTCCAAGTGTCGACCCAGTCGATAAGTTTGTCTAGTCGATACCATAAATTGTGTCGTGATGCCTTATACGCGATGGATAAAAAACTGATACCGCCATAATTGGAACACCCTTTTTGAATACAGGACCTAATACACTGAGACTACAATCGTCGGGCATAGATTCCCCCAGCCATATACCGCATATAAGTCGATGCATGTGGGCTAGCAGTCCTCGCCACCTGCCTTAAAAAGTTCAGTGGGTAGCCCATCCGCACCAGCGGCTTTATTATTCTTAAGGCAGGAGATGGCCGTTCTCGTCTCGTCTTGGTTGGGCGGAGGGTACAATCTACACTATCTTCCACTATCATTACCTCCTGATCTTCAGTGGAAGAATCTGAGTGGTGTAGTGTTGAAATGTGGTCTCTGCTTATCAGTCACCAGATTACCATTTTCGTCCTTGCAGGACGGCAGCCCATTATTAGGCCCGTTATCCGATCTTCTTACCCTCTGGAAAACTTTCGGGATTCACAATTCATCCTGCACATTTCAGTTATTTCACTCTCTCTCTCTCTCTCTCTCTCTTCCCACTGGCCATTTTTTCCGCCTAAATAGTTGGTTTTCCTCCCTTTGTTGTTGTAACTGATTGTTTCGTTGCCATACGTGCAGCGTCTTTTCGTCAGTTGCAATGCGACATTCTCCGTCGTACCATGGCTTATCCTTCTGCGGTTTTTGATAGCCAAGTTCAGTTTTTGCAGCCACTACTTCGAAGAGCTTCAGTGACAGGGTCACATAACAATCCTGAGACGTATCAGTGATCACCTAATAATCCTGAGACGAATCAGGGCAGTCCCATGTCCCACAGACACAATTCAGCAGATAAAAATAACCGCTTGTGGGTGGTTTTGGTTACAGATAAGTTTAAGTGGTAATTCACAATAATTGTTAGTACAGTACGTGACCACATTTCGAAGTATTTCATTATTTGTGGTATAAATCTTATACGATAAAAAGGCTAAATAATTCATAAATTCAAAAGTTCAGAAGTAAACAGAATGCGAGTTCAGAATTAACATCGGTTCTTTATGGATACCATTTGCTTCTTCCAATCGACCGATTTCCCAATTGTGTGATGGAAGTTCTGCATTAATATTCTTCAGGAGGAACTCAAGGTTTTCCGCGTATTGTAGATTGGCTGGGATCAAGACATGTTACCCCTTGGCCTGGATGGAAGGTCCCCCTTTGAACAACATTAACATTAACATTGAACAACCCTAACAGTAACTCACTAATATAATAGAGTGGGATAAAGGGGAACCACTGACAGGTTTTGACACCAAAGTATTTACGGACGGATCCAAAATGGAATATGGAACCGGCTCGGGTGTCTTCTACGAAGAGGCAAGCCTCAATTTATCATTCAAACTTCCAGACAACTGCAGCGTTTTTCAACCGGAGGTACTGGCCATCAAGGAAACCTACGCCGAATTTATACTACAACGGAGAACAGAGCGCATTGAAATATTTGTTGATAGCCAAGCGGCTCTCCTATCACTCAAATCTTACAACACTGCATCTAAACTCATTAGTTTAGTCGACTGGCCAATGTGGTTCTTACTTGGATACTAGGCCACAAGAGTCTCCTTGGGAACGAAAGGTCAGACGAACTAGCCAGGTCAGGATCCTCTTCCACCGAACTCCATATGGTGTCAGTCGCTACGCCTATAGGGTCGGTCAAAAGAGGTAATTTCCTGCATTACCTTGAACGAGCTAAGGCCAGATGGGATAGAACGGAAACGTGCCTCATATCCAGAAACACATGGCCAGAATATAATATTCAACGGATTAGGCAAACTCGGGGAAACATGTCAAGGCTAATTGCCGTGCTGACTGGACACTGGCCAATCGGTAATCACACAAGATGGCTAAATCTTCCATACAGTTACCACTGCCGTGCTTGCGAAGACGCAGAGGAGGAGGAGACGGTGGAACATCTCTTCTGCAGTTGTCCGGCTCTAATGAATAGACGCCTAAAGACTGTAGGTTGTCCCTTCCTACACAACCGCACTGAGGTACACGAGATAGATCTAGGGAATCTACTGAGGTATCTCCGATTAACAGGTTGGATATAGACACTGTACATTAGACTGCCCGGAGTGATGTGGTATGGAAAACGGTGTCCCAAGACACTAATCGATGCTAAATAGTATCTTTAGCAACCACGTAAACCAACCAACCAAACAACTGACTAATTTTTTTAAAGCCGCTATTTGTTAATAATTATGCCAAAAAAAATATTGCGCCAAATCTACCAAGTTTGATTATACTGCCTTCACACTGCAGCAAGATTCGCTCATATCGAGGTTTCGAGTAAATTAACAGCTGAAACAGATGTTTGGTTCAACGAAATCTGCTAACACGAGATTTCGACTGCACCGTGTTCAGGGATTATATTTTCAGAAAGTGTATGGTTGGGAACAGATTTAGATTTTCAGGAAGTGTACGGTTGGGAACTTCTCATTTCTAAATGTGTGTGGGGGATACAATTCTTAGATTTTTAGAGCAAAGACAAAAAGGTTAAGATCACATCTCGTAAAATATTAGATGTCCATCAATGTTAGTAATATTATTTTATAAAGCTGTTTATCAAAACTCTAATTTTAACATTAAAAACCATCATAAAAATACATTTCTTACCCGTTATCATACAGCAAAGGAAACGGAAATCATCTTTTGACATTCCTTTCCCATCGACATTAAATATGGACACATTTTCTTCTAATGTCGAACACATGTCAGTCACGTTTTCTATTTAGGCTTTTAATAAGCCAAGTAAAATGCTAAGTATGTGAAAATTGATGTAGTCCCATTCTTTCCTAAGCTCCTGAAATTATTTTCCTTCATCTCACAAATGTTTTTGGAAGTGAAAGCGGAAATGAAATACTAAGAATCCCAAATATGTTGTAATAGAAATTCCAAAATGAATACGAATTATAACATAAGTGATGATGAGACGGAAATGATGGGAGGAAATAAACTGTGTCAAGGCATGAAATTGGGTTAACTTTGTTTTACTTTGGTTGTGTTATTGTGAAGAGAATGAAAAAAGCTTTTATCACAGCCTCTTAAAAGGAAGGCAGATTAGGGTGACCGTACTTTATTGAAGTAGAATTTTCAGGAATTGTAGGAATGTATGCATGTAAACACCTGTCACCAGAGTCGTTTGGTTTTCAAAACTGTTTGAAAATTTTGCAGTTATTGATAAAAACTAGGCTTACATTCAACTGCGCCTTCTTCTATCAGGCATACATATAGGCCCTCTTTATTCCATACACATGCAAATCTCGTTTGTTGAAGAAGACCTGGAAAGAGATATCCACTAAGGCCACTGAAGGCGATAGACATGCTTGTTTCCCTTCCAAAATCAGGCCTGTCGGGAGGCCTTCTCTGTACCTTCGAAAAGATGCTATATGCATACACACTTCCTTTTTTTTAAGCAGGACGCAGGCAAAATGTATGTGCCTGAAAACTTCCTTTCTTAAGCAGGCCTTGGGCAGGCTAGGTTAGATTAGGTAGAAATGGCTATCACTTTTGACACCATTGTCATACCACGGGACGTCATATTCCGTTCAAATAGTTAAACCTGTAAATTGTCCCGATATATTTATGGGGCGCTCAAGCCATATGATATCTCATCCCGATATTCCAGGATGTGGCTGAAGAAGAGACGTACATACATTAGTCCTTGGCGAACCAATTAGTACTCTGCTGAAAGATCCTAAGATATTTTTTTTAACTTCCTGAATGTCTGTTAGATGGAACATAATGTAAGATCCTAAATATTTCCTCTACTTATACTAAAGGCCGGGCGATAGCATATGAGATGTTCGACGCTCTCTTTCTCCTCTTTATACCCACAGTGTCCAGTGTTCAGTGATCACAGCTACCAGCATAGAAATTTCTTGACTAGGAGTGGATATCAAATTTAGTGTACGATTCAGGTTATAACGTGGCCATACTTTGCTGGTAATCCTTCATTTTTTGCCTCCAACCTATCTATCATTCGTATGTCTGAGAGCATCGGTTTAAAGCATGAGCTTACATGCAGAAAGGGCATATCCACATTCTCCATATCCAGTGTATCAAAGATCAGATGACCAGAGAGTGAGAAAGGTATACCTTCCACCCAGTCACTCCTATTTGGCATTACGATCTCCGGGCATAGCCCAAAGTCTACAGTCGGCAGCATGTAGTCAGTGGCCTGACTCAAACACTCGTCCGGGTGATGTTCAATTAACTCCTGGAGAATGTTGGCATGTCCCTCAGGGGCATGGCTCCAGATTCCCAATTCTCTCATGTGAAGGAAGTTTCTGGCACCACACCGTCTCGCATATACATCAAGTGTAGTCAAATTCAGGATTATATCCAGTGCCGCCTGCGGAGTGCTTCTCCTCGCCGCACTGATACACATCGACACAGTGCGGTGAACCTTACTGCTCATTTTTAACTGGTATCTGTTCCCCAATGCGTTCTACCATAGGTGATAATTGGGCGCACTATAGCTGAAAAAAACCAATGCACGATTTTCGGACAATCGATTTCCTACAGACGTAGGGTACGTTCAATCCTTTCTTCATTCGCTCCTCAGTATTTCGCTTCCAATGGAGTGATGAAGAACGATACCTTGATATTTCGCCTCAGAAGATAGAGATAATTCCACGCCCTCCAACCTTGGTTTCCAAAAAAAAATCCAATCTTTCGACTGCGCGTAAAAAGAACATGCTCCGTCTTTGCCGGGTTAACACCCAGGGAATCCAGTATTAGGTCACTGATCGTAGGCAAAGATTTTCCACCGACAAGAATAACAACTTCGTCCGCATAGGCAACTATTCTACGGCCTCTCAACTCAAAGTCTCTAAGAATGCCGACAACTTCTAACACTCACAGCACAGGGGATAACACTCCACCCTGCGGCCAATGCACGATTTTCGGACAAAGACCCCAGCTTTTGCCAATCGAATTCCTACAAGCGTAGGGCACGTTCAATCCGTTCTTCATTCGCTCCTCAGTACTTCGCTACCAGTTCAGTGATCAAGAACGATAACGTGATATTTTGCCGCACAATATAGAGATAACTCTACGCCCTACAAACGGAACCAGCTCCATCTTTGTCGGGTTAACACCCGGGGACGCCAGTATTAGGTCACTGATCGTAGGCAAAGATTTTTCACCGTCAAGAATAACAACGTCGTCCGCATAGGCAACAATTCTACGTCCTCGCAACTCAATGTCCCTAAGAATGCCTTTAACCACTAAAACCCACAGCAGAGGGGATAACACTCCACCCTGCGGCGCGCCCCTTGTAGTCAGCTTCCGAACTGAGCTCACCCCAAAGTTAGAATTTACAATGCGATCTCTTTAGCATGTTCGCAATCTATTCGACAATAAGAGGAGGCACCTTAGCGGATTCCAGAGATTCCCTGATAGTGCTAGATGACAAATTGTTAAAAGCACCTTTTATATCCAAGAAGGCAGCCAAAGTGAAAATTTTAAGTTACGCTCAAGAGAACCCGCAACATTGTGCAAAGCAGTTTCCACAGATTTACGCTTGAGGTAGGCATGTTGTCTACCACACAAGTAGCGCGAGCTAATTCTGTTTCTGATGTACAAGTCAACAATTCTTTCAAAACTTTAAATAGAAAGGATGAGAGGCTGATTGATCTATAGGTCTTAGCAGAGACGTGACAGGTCTTACCCGACTTGGGACTTTGTCTGGTATCAGAGAAAGTCTGAGACAAGCCCTATAGATACTTAGAAGATGAGGGGTGACAAAAGCGTCACATTTCTGCAGCATAATTAGCAGGATCTCGTCAGGACCAGGAGATTTAAAGGGCTTGAAGCCATGAAAAGCCCAAAGCAACCTCGATTTGTCAACTATCACTCCAAGTTGCAAGATATCTTGAGTGAAAGCCACCAGGTGATTTATCTCCGCAGAGTCTATATTCACACAGTTTGGAAAGTGAGTTTCCATAAGAAGTTCAGGGGTCTCGGCTCCGGAGTTGGGCCATGACCCATCGTATTTCTTAATGTCGCCGAAGACTCTAGGGTCAGCGTCATTTACCTCGATTATGGACTCACGGAAGCTGATCCAGGCGGTCCGTTTTGCCTCTTTGCCATCCTTCTTGAACTGAATAAAACTGTTTTTGTACACAGTCCAGTCCAAATCCCTTTTCGATTTCTTGACCGTATTGAAGAGTCTGCTATTGGATTTACGCAGAGCACACAACTCTCGTGTCCACCACACAGGCTGCCTCCTTTTACCCGGGAAGGTAAGAGTGCATGTATCAATAAATCATTTATAGAGAAGATCTTTGACTTTGTAAACTTTCCCATTAACATCGTCACTTGTATTTCAAGGGTATTGTACTATGGTCAGAAAAGTAGTGGTCATCCGACACCGTCCAATCCTTTACAAGCAATTCCTCAGAAGATAAGGTTATGTCAATAACACTCTCACTCATTTTATTACGAAAGGTGACCCTATTTCCCTATTACAACAATACTTATGCGGCACCCTGAATATAAATTGTCCTACAAGTTATCACTTTGACCTTGGAACTGAGGCCCCGCTTTCTAGTCAAAACTCTCGAATACTTCATAAATGTCGCCTTCACCTTCTTAAGAACCTTATCAACATGTTTGAAGAATTGCATATTTTTTCCAAATTGTAAACCACTTGGCAAGGACGAAAGCATTACCAGAATGCTTTTACATTGGTTTTCTCCAAATCACAAGTGAAACGTCCTTAAAGACAAAACATAATGAAGTATTTTCATTTCAATTCTAAATCGTTACTTGTTTCACACACAATTTCACCGCTTATGGCCGGCCACCTTACGTATCCAGCCTATGCCCCATTTTATTCTAGACGATGCGGACAATATCTCATGCCAAACATCAACCAACATTCAACCCCCCGGGTAAAAACAAAGGCAAGAAATGTAGCAATCACAAAAAAAAACTACTCTGGGAAAAATTACACAATTTTCATTTTTACTGATTAAGGGAAGTATCCCCCAAAGTTAATAAGAGTTCAACTGTATGTTGAGTAATTAACAAATTTAAATTTGGCGCCCGGAATATAAAATTTGGAATTAAATATCTCTTTAAAAAAATACAAATAGAAAATTTTTGAAAATTATGATTTTGTTGATAGGCCTCATCATTGACCTTTGTGAATGAAATACACCATCGTTCAAATGGCGTCCACAACTTTTTCAGTACATATTCGATTGCTTGGGTATCTATCTCGTAAATGATAACTTCGATTTCGTGGAGTAAGGCCTCGCTGGACGCGGGAGTGCTTGCGTAACACTTATCTTTTACGGCGCCCCCGAGATAGTATTCTAATTGGGTCTAATCGCAGCTGCGCAAAAGATCATTTGTAACGTTAGCTGTGTGACACGTAGCGCCAACCTGTTAAAAACATACGCCGTCCATGTCATTCTCTTCAACTTTGGGGACCAATAAATCGCTGAACATGGCACAGTAACGCTCGACTTTGACGGTAACGGCGGCTGCGTGCTCATTTTCGAAGAAAAACTGGCCTATGATGCTGGCCTATGATGCTTATCGTCTTCTCCTCGACGACGTGTGAATTTTCCGAGCCCCAAATGCATCAATTTTGTTTGTTAACCCACGCTAACCCCGAAGATTACTCAAACACTTTTAATCTGCAAAGACGATCTAGAATTAGACGACCAGAAGTTGGCAACCCTGGTAAAAGAGAACCAAAAAGTGCTAGAAATTCACTCACTCAAAGGCATTTCTCTCACGCGTCATATCTTGATTATTTCACACTTTTTGCATAGTTTATGTAGTTTTACTTCAACATGGTTGGAATTTGTATAGTTATATACAATAGCACTATGAAAAAGCTGCTCGTGTATTGAACTATTCAAGGAAGAGCGTAAGAGAGAGAACAGAGAATGACTAGGGTTTCACTCGTTGTGTTTGTTGGCATTTAGGTAAAAAGAAATTTTGACTGTCTACTTGTACATGAGAGAGAAAATTGTTTGAGTGAATATCTGGCACTTTTTGGTTCTCTTTTACCAGGGTTGCCAAATTGCGCACATCTTCTGGTTGTCTACTTCTTGATCGTCTTTGAGACGGACAAAAAACGATGTACAACTAGACAGTCAAAATTTCTCTTCACTCAAATTTCTACAAACACAACGAGTGAAATCCTAGTCATTCTCATCTTTGGACGAAATTCGTTTTAGGATTTTCTAAGACGTTTGAACCATGTCCGTCTGTCTGTCTGGCTGGTCAACACGATAACTGCCGTAAATCTTTACAGGTCACAATGAAATTTTGTAAGTGACTATTATTTGCCAATATTGAGTTTGAGATTGAAAATGGGCATTTTCACCACGCCCCTTCTGGTACCTCCCATACAATTCGACACATTTAGCACAAAATCATATTTCTTTCAAACCATTCTTCTGGTAGATGTGATTAGCTTCAACTCACACACCTGGTAATAATCTGTAAATGCCTACTTAACTGGAGGAAATGGGCGAGATTGTCACGCCCATTCTGGTACCTCCCATACAAAACAGGGTGTTCGTCCGGGTTGTCAATCCGATAAATCGCGTGAAATACTTGCGACCTTAATGAAATTAGGTATAAGGCTTCACGTTATGAATCGCCAATCACCGATTAAAACAAGGGTGATTTTGCCACGCCCATTGTGGTACCTCCCATACAAAAGTTGTCTGGTTGTTCGACACGAGAACTCCCGCAAAATCGAACCAATCTTTATGAAAGTTTGTACTAGTCAATTTTTAGTAAAAAACACTCTCCTATATAAAATGAGCTGTTTTGCCACGCCCATTCTGGTACCTCGCATATAAAAGTTGGGCGGATGACCGGTTAATCGACACGATAACTCTCGTAAACTACAACCGATCTGAATAAAATTTGGTTACTAGGCAATATTTTGCTAAAAGCTGTGTAATTAATAATTGACTATTGTGCCACGCCCAGTTTTGTACCTCCCATACAAAACTTGGGCGTATTTTCGGTTTGCCGACGCGATATCTCCAATAAATCATAACCGATCGTAATAAAATTTGGTACCGATCAAAATTTTGGCCCATTTTTGTACCTCGCTCATAAATATTGGGAGGGAAACTAACTAATTTGGGTATTCAATAATATTTAGCGCAATGTCAATCTGCTATTAAATATAGTCACTTTTGAGTATGGGGGTTTTTATTTAACAGAACTCCCTTGCAATGGATGAATTAGGGTGAGGGTATGATTAAGTTGGTTTCCCCGACTGAAACTTACATTGTACTGGTTTTTTAAACAAAAAATCATACGGAACATTTCTTCATGGAACATTTCTCACAGTGCAATGCTAACAACAAGCGACGACCAACCTTCTTGTTCGACTGCTCAAGTGAGACTGAATGATTTCGTGTAGTTTCGTTGAATACGTGAGCTCACGTCGATGTGAAAACACGAGCACAAAACTGCACGGAGCATAGGCTTTGCCGGTCACTGATCAAGAGTTACAGAAACTTTTGCCTAATCTCGCGCATCTGGGTTACATACGTAGAAGCCAATATTAAGCTCAATAATAAAAATTGGTCGAATGTTTGATTTTTAGTATATAGCTTTTGTGACGCTTCCATGTTGGCCGGTTGGCACAACTAAAGGCAGTTTATCTGCTCGCATAAGTCTGTGTTCCAAGTTAAAGCAATAAAAATAAATATTATTGTTTCTAATAACTTTCCTTTTCAACCCCTAACATAGAAAGAGAATAGAAACCCCCAAAATTATAAACAACATTAAACAGCATAATTATTTCAATTGTTGAGTGGGACCCCTTTGTTATGGACACTTACTTATAATCGCTAGCCCCATTGTTTGTTCGCATGTTAAACCCCAACAAATTAAAACATTTTCTTTAATCTTGTTCTCTCTCTCTGTCTCTGTCTGTCTCTTTTGTTCGGACGTAACACTTTTCATAAACTGCCGCACGAGATCTCATGTGTAGATAACAACAAACACACATTCAAATTTGTACTTTTACCTCCGGGGGTTATATGAATAATGTACTTAACTGTAATGGTACCTTTCAGGAACACGTTGGGGGGTTGATTGTAAAAATCAAAATCTGGCAGTGTTACAAATGTTATATACAAATATGTATGTATGTTAGTTAGTCCTTTCACGATGGAGGCAGTACAATCATACATAGTATTAACCACTTTGTACTCCTTGTTCAATTTGTAATTACATTTGTTCAATATAAAAGCAAAAACAATGTCAATTAGTGGTAGTAATTTAAAAGAATCCAATAAGGAAGGAAAATTGAAATCAACGGCTGTTTTCTTCTTCACAAGGACGTGGTCAATACAATTAATAGAGAGAAATAAAGGTTGCAGAAAGTTTCAGGACACAATTGATGTACATCTAACATTAAATATATATCACGGATTCTTTACGTGGGATTACGCCCTGCAGGAGGGAAATTGAATGAATTTTGGGGATGTTAATTAAATGTTTTCTTTTCTACAACAAGATTTCCGGTAAAATGTTTGACAGTACAACCTTAATATTCTTACCAATAAGTTTAGATTTGTTTGTGTGTGGATTGCTGTCTGACCAATAACGCATATTTTGCTCATTGACGAAGCCATTCAGCCAGAAATTAGCCTCATCGCTGATTGTTGAGGCCTCTTAAAGTTGGCCTCTTAAAGTTGAGGCCACTGACTCCAAATTTCGGTAGTAAATTTTAATAATTTCGACTCGTTGTTGGCTCGTATATCTTTCCATGATGAAATGGCATACCTTACTGAAGAGAAATGTCAAAAGAGCGGGAAAAAAATATGGCGTCGTTTGCTGTCTCTATCGATTTACTTTTGTAGCGTTTCGGTTGAAAATCCCTTTACAAGCTTTCAAGTCATGAACCATGAACCTATCTCAGTGCGAACCTATACTATTGGCTAATTCCAAAACAGCTTTTCATTCCCAAGTTCGTTTAGAAACCTGGAACGAAGAGGAACTAAATATAGAATTAGTTAATTTCGAACTATCAGCGGAAAGACAATGACACACAGTTGACACACAGAGGACCAGAGGTGATAATTATTCTCAAAAATCCAGAGATCTACATCTATAATCCAGAGGCCTGAATGGTATGAATGAATAGTTTCCCATTACATCCCATTAAGGGTATTAGGGAGAGCATCTCCCAACCAGTGAGCTGTGCGATTTCTAGTTTTTATACTCACTGATACAGTTTTACACCGGTTCCGAATGGTATTTTTGAGATGCTTTTTCATGGCTAAATACTCGATAGTGTCGCCGTCCCTATGCGAGGTGACCGCCGCCGAAAGAAATTTAATTTGGTCAGAGCAGGGAACGAACCCTGGATCTCATGTACAACACTCTGGGAAATCTGTCTTGTTTTGTTTTTTGGGTGCAAATATAACAGGTTTGCAAAGTGTAGTGAATATAGGCTACTTTTGTCGAAACACATTGTGGTTGCTATTAAATATTACATGTTTGAGACACAATGATTAATAGGTTATAATATGTGTTTTTGTGTGACAAATGTGGCTTTGTCTGTTAAAAACTGCTGAAAACAAAAATGTGGCAGGCAACAAAAAACAACAAATCAGCAGATCATCAATTTATGAAAGCCATGCTTGCAAACATATAAAGGGTTTTCCAATAAGGACTTGACAAGTTTTTTTTTTTAAATAAAAAGCAAACCATTTGAGATATTTCCAAAACTTAATGATCGACTTGAAGTACAATCAAAACATTTCTGAATGGAACTCGACTTCGTTCAAATGGCCAACGCGGGCAAGTCGGCAGCGGTCGATTCGTTTGACCCAATTTTCGATGACTCGGTCACACATTTTGGCCGTAACGGCCGGTATTTCATGTTCAATGTTGGCTCTGAGTTCTTCCAACGTTGTCGGCTTGTTGGCATAGACCAATGATTTGACGTAGCCTCAAAGAAAAAAGACTAGAGGCGTTAAATCGCACGAACGAGGCGGCCAATTGACTGGTCCATTTCTTGAGGTAACATGCTCCCCAAACTTACTCTTCAATAAATCGATTGTAACGTGTGCTGTGTGGCGTGTGGCACCGTCCTGTTGAAACCACATGTCGTCCAAGTCCATGTTTTCCAATTCGGGCCAAAAATAATCGATATTCATGGCGCGATAACGATCGCCATTGACAGTAACGTGACGATCGTTATTGTCGACGAAAAAATATGGGCCAATGACGCCGCCGGCATGCAAACCCCACCAAACAGTTATTTTTGTGGATGAAGTGGTGACTCATGAAGCACATGTGGATTTTCACCAAACCAATACCGCATATTGTGCTTATTGACGAACCCATTGAGCCAAAAATGAGCTTCGCCACTGAAGATGATTTTGCGATGAAATTCATCATCTTGGCGCATCTGGTCAAATGGTCAATCGGCTTCAATTCTTGAGTCAGCTTGATCTTGTATGGGTGTAAACCAAGATCTTTACGCAAAATTCGCCAGGAAGTGATCCTGCCGATGCCCAGTTCTTGAGAATGCCGCGGAATTGACTGATTTGGATCGTTTGCTATGGACGCCTGAACGGCAGCGATATTATCATTACTTTGACCAATCAGTTGTCTCACTGGCACGGCAGCATAACACAATGACTATGTAGACTCAAATTTTTGCACTAAACTTGTTATTGCTTGTCTACTAGGGAGAGAATAACGACCGAAAATTGGAGTTAACGATCTGAAAGTTGCGGTCACCGACTCCGAATTTCGGTAATAAATAAATAAATAAATAAATGGTTTCCCATTACATCCCATGAAGGGACTTGGGAGAACTTCTCACAATCACTGAGCTGTGCGCTTTCCAGTTTTCACTCACTGATTGGGACCTACAGTTTTACACCGATTCCGAACGGTAATTTGAGAAGCTTTATCATGGCTAGATACTCGATAGTGTCGCCGTCACTATGCGAGGTGACCGCCGCCGAAAGAAAATTTGAAGGTGGTCAGAGCCGGGTTCGAACCCAGGATCTCATGTACAAGAGTCGCGCACACTAACCATTGCACCACCGACGGCCACATTTTTATAATTTGCATACGTTGTTCGTTCGTGTACCTTACCATGATGAAAATGTTGAGTTTACTGAAAAAAAGGAAAGTAACAGTTAGATGATCAGTGAAATAGTGCGTTCATAAATTAACTTCAAAGTTGTCAAGTACCTATTGGAAAACCCATTACATGTGTCCTTCACTATGTTGCTGGTGCCGTTATTTTTCAGCCCGCTGAAAAAAAGGGGCCCAGCATCATTTTGCAGGAACCATGTACATGTTTGCAAGCATTGCTTTCATGAATTGAATATTTTTCGTTTCTTTGTTGTCTGTCACCTTTTTGTTTGCAACAGTATTCAACAAACAATGCCACATTTGGGTCACAAAAACATATATTATAACACATTTATAATTGTGTCTCCTACATGTAATATTGCGTAGCAACCACAATGTGTTTGAACACAAGTGTACAATATTTTTCTGGCAAGCTACAAACACGTTATATTTGCATCCAAACAACAACAATAAACTTTTTCAGCGTGTAAAAATCTTTGTATCAAAATCGTTCCACGTAATGTTGAGTATTTATATCATATAAGTATGAATATTTATGATATAAGTTTGTTGTCTTTGTTTCCAGCAGTTTTCAACAAACAAAGCCACATTAGGGTCACAAAAACATATATTATAACGCATTAATAATTGTGTATTCTACATATAATTTTGAACGTGTTTGGACACAAGTATACTATATTTGCGACAAACTACAAACACTTTATATTTGCTGCAACCAAGTAATGATCCAAATCGATAGTAGGTCCTCGAATCACACGTACGTACATACATTACACTAGTACAATGCCTTCCATCAATTACCAGGTGATCAATCTGGTTCTTCGTCTCATGATCAGGAGATATCCAAAAAGCCTTAGGGGTGTCTTTATGTTGAAATTTCGTACTACTGACAACCAGCCTTAATCAGCTGAGCCGGTAGTCCGTCAGCACCAGCGGCTTTCTTAAGCCGGGAAATTGCAGTCCTAACTCCGCTTTGGCTAGGAGGGGGCGCATTCGACGATCTCTCCGTATTCCAAAAATACTCTGCACATCTGAGACAAGATTCCCGTCCTTATCTCTACCCGATCTTTTTGCCGTTAGTTTGGCTTTGTACTTTTCTATAGAATTTACGAGCGTCATTCTTTCTTCTGTAAGCTTCAATTTGGTCACTGTGGCACTTTCTCCACAACCGTATTTTATTCCTAAGCAAACGGGTTTCCTTTCTCCTCTACTCATTATACCGCTTCGTCGCGGCTCGCATTGCAACTGACTGAAGAATTACCATGCATGGAGCGTTACTTTCATCACTTGCCGTGCGATACTCTTCATCGTACCATGGTTTGTATGTAAGCGGTACTTAATAACAGCTGTATTTCCAGTGCGCTTCAGGATCATGAGGCAGGTGTGCGTTTTACGACAGTATCTGAGTGAACTTCTCTGCATAGGCCGTGGCCATCTCTGGTAATTGCAGCTTTCCGATGTCCAGCTTTCTATATGTCTGGTTTCGTATGACTTTCAGCAACCAGGTAGTGATCCAAATCGATGTCCTCCTCCTCGAACATCCATTACACTAGTAGAGTGCCTTCTATCAATTAGCAGGTGATCAATCTGGGTCTTCGTCTGCTGATCAGGGGATATCCAAGTAGCCTCTTTATGTTAGAATTTCGTACTACTGACAATCAGGTGTTTCGCGGCGGCGAAATCTAGCAGTCTCATTCCGTTATCGGAAGTGATGGGGTGGAGACTGAATTAACCGATGGTTGGTTCAAAGACATTTTACCTGCCGACTTTAGTTAATATGGTCACCCATAAACGACGGATGACGGAGTGTACTCCAATTCTTAAGTGGGAATTCTATGCGGAGATGCTCAGAAGAGCGGCGTTTGAATGTCCATGGGTCAAGTGGAATTGTCCTGTGCTGAATTCGATGCGGAGGAACGTCAGGCGCCTCAGAAAGCGTTTCCAGAGGGCAAGGTGTTCCAATGCGGAGGATTTAGCTCAGCGTAGAGCAGTTTATCTGGCGGCCCTTTGGGCGTATAAGTCTGCCATCGTCTGAGTGAAGGAGGAGGAGCTTCGTACACGACCACAGGAACGATCCCTGGGGTAAGGTGTACCAGATTTGTAGAGGCAAGTATAGGAGCACGGAGATTTCATCGCTGAAGGTTGGAGATGACACTTTGACGTCGTGAAAGGAGTGTACTGAGGCGCTGCTGGATGTGTTACTTCCAGGAGTGGATCCCACTGATCGCCGACCTCCAGATGGCGAGGTGGTTGGTGCTCCGGTCCAGGAGGAACACGAACTGACTGCCAATATACTCCGGGTGAAGTGTCGGAGATCCCGGGCATTGACGGGATGACTGGAGAGATGTTGAGAGCCATTTGGAAGGCAATACTTGAACATCTTAGCACGTTATTTAGCAGGTGTGTTAGTGAAGGATACGTCCCGGAGTCATGGAGGTGTGCGCGTGTTGTGGTCCTGCTTAAGTCCCCCGATATGGTGCGCAGTAATTCCCGCTCTTATCGCGATTTGATTTTAAGGAAGGAAGAAGTGTGGAGGATGCGTGGCTCCACGTTAGACACTGCGTTGCTGACACATCTGCTAAGTAGGTGCTAGGTATATTCGTAGATTTTCGTGGCGCGTTTGACCATCTGTCGTGAACCAGCATTCTGTGCCGACTCCTCAAGATTGGCTGTAGGAAGATGAGCTTATGGGTCAGCTATATTTGAGGCAGAAAAGTTTGTGTGGTTTGAGGTAGCGACACAGTCTGGAGAGATGCCACCCCCGGATGGTCCATTTGTATGGAACCTTATGATGAATTCCCTGTTGGGTGTTCTTTGTGGTGCATACATGCTGTGTGCGTATGCGGATGACCTCCTTATCCTCATCGAAGGACAGTCTCGTGCTGATCTGGAGAGAAGGGGTGAGGAGGTCATGTGTGTAGTGTGTGAGTGGGGCAGAAATGCCGGAGTGGCCTGGCACTGGACAAGACGGTGACAATGTTGCTCAAGCGCAAAATGCGTTGTCTCGCCCCCCAGTTGTCAGCTGCCAAGATACGAGCATTAGATACGTCACCCAGGTGAAGTAACTAGGTATCGTTGTAGGTGAGCGTATGAACTTTATGCAGCATATGCCTTACATCAAGGGAAAGCTTACGGCGGTGGTCGGCATGGTGAGGGGTCTAAGCAGGAGTGCTGTCCGTACCAAATACGTTAGTTTGTTCGTTTCTTGTGCAACGTATGGAGCACCAGTATGGTGCGGTATAGCCAGGTCTGTTGTTGGCTGGGTGAAAGTTCTTTCTTGCCAGAGGATTGTGATGCTCGCGTGTATGCCGGTCTGCCGTACCGTTTCGACCGACGCTCTACAGGTGTTGTAGGGCGTGTTTCCCCCAGACTTAGAGGTCGTTAGACGTACTATTCGGTATAAAGTTCGGAAGAGGTTGCATTTGGAAGAAGCCGAGTGGCTGTCTGCGGCTGATGTGGCAGATGGTAACGTGACCCGGATTAAGTTGCTCCTTGAGGAGCACCTGATATCCGTGTGGCAGAGAAGATGGACTGACAGTGACACAGGTAGGGTGACGTACGCTTTTATACAGGACGTGGCTTTTGTACGGGACATACCAGACTTTGGCTTCGGCTTGAGTTTGGGATACTTACTGACGGGGCTTGGCGCTCGTAATGCATTCTTGCATAAGAGATGCCTGACGGAGATTGCAGACTGGGACTGTGGGAATGGGCAGGAGGACTGGAGACATGTACTGACGGACTGTCATTTTTATGACGACATTAAGGACTTGGACGTTATGGGGGTTACGCGCACTGGGACGGACTTTGACGGTTGAACGTACGTTGGATATGCTAAGTGTGTTTGCTCGTATTATGTTTGGTAGGAGGAGAGCGAGAATGTGATGTGTGTGTGAATATGTGTGTGTGAATGTGTGTGCGTGTTGCGTGCGTGTGTAGATGTGTGTGTGTGTGTTTGTTGTTATAATTGTTTTATGTTTATGTGTGGGGTCACCAGTCTCCGAACCATTTGGGGTTCGGCTGGTAGTGGTTTCGGCTACGAGGTCTGACCAGAGACCTAATTCTGGTACCAAGGGAGTCAGGTGCCCATGGATCGGTTGGATTCCATCCTGACTGTGGTGAGGACACGTGGTGGCTGTGGTTTGTACCCAAATCGCGGGGAGAGCTTCGTTCGATGTGGAGTTGCATTGCAACCGGGTGCTGTGACCCATAGATCGGAAGGAGTTTTAGGTAGGCATCGCTCCTAACCAAGGAGGGGCACCATGTCAAAATACATGGTGCCTAAATTGGTACTCATATGCTTGCATGTGGGGGCGTTTGTAGACGCATTATATCCACCCAGAGTTTGGAATACTGGTTTAGTCCGTCGAGGCAGGTACCTAGAAACAGATCTGCCGACTTTAGCATTAAAATCACTTGGGGAAATCTTCATGTCATGGCCTGGGCAGCGGTCGTATGTTTCTTCTACACGCTGAAAATTGTTATTTTTGTTGTTGTTTGGATGCAAATATAACGTATTTATACCTTGTCGCAAATATAGTATACTTGTTCCCAAGCACTTTGTGTTTGCTATTCAATATAACATGTTTGAAACACAAGGATTAGTAGGCAAGAACCGCAAAAAACAAAATCGAGACAGACAACAAAGAAACAAAAAGGCAGAAGATCTTCAATTCATGAAAACAATGCTTGAAAACATATACATACATGCACGCCGAAAATGTTGTCTTTCTTTATTGTTTGGATGCAAATATAATGTGTTTGTAGCTTGCCACAAATATAGTATACTTGTGTCCAAACACATTGTGTTTGCTATTCAATATAACATGTTTGAGACACAATGATTAATGATTAATAAGTTATAATATATATTCATTTGTGATCCAAATGTGGATATATTTGTTGAAAACTGCTGAAAACACTGGTGTCTGTTACAATAAAGAAACAAAAAGCAGCAGATCTTCAATTCACGAAAACAATGCTTGCAAACATATACATGGTTCCTTCCATATGTTTCTGGGGCCATTATTTATCAGCGTGCACACTGAAAAATCTGTTTTTTTTGTTGTTTGGATGCAAATTTAACGTGTTTGTAGCTTGTCACAAACATAGTATACTTGTGTCCAAACACACTGTATTTGCTAATCACTATTCCATGTTGGAGACACAATGATTACTAGGTTATAATAAATATTTATGTGATCCTAATGTGGCTTTATTTGTTGAAAACTCCTGAAAACAAAAACGTGATAGACAACAAAAAACGAAACGACAGAAGATGTTCAATTCATGAAAGCAATGCTTGCAAACATATACATGCACGCTATATGTCTTTTTTTATTGTTTGGATGCAAATATAACATCTTTGTAGCTTGCGACAAATATAGTATAGTTGTGTCCACAACACATTGTGTTTGCTATTCAGTATAACATGTTTGTTACACAATGATTAATAAGTTATAATATATATTCATTTGTGATCCAAATGTGGATATGTTTGTTGAAAACAGCTGAAAACACTGGTGTGTCTTACAATTAAGAAACAAAATGCAGCAGATCTTCAATTCACGAAAACAATGCTTGCAAACATGTACGTGGTTCCTGAAATATGTTGCTGGGCCCGTTATTTTTCAGCGTGTGGTACCTTCACTATGTTGCTGGGGCGTTTTCTTTTGTGTAGGTCCATTTAGTGGATACATTTTTCTCTTCTCATCCTTAAGCATTCTAAGCTAACTATTGTCACTTTGTGCTGCATTCTATTTGTGTGGCAGTCGATTGTTTAAATTTGGTTGACTAGATCATATTCTCTATCACACCTTGTACAACCTACCCAATAGTTAGTTATGTTTTAAAGTTTTCTTAAAACTCAATGATTTTATTACAAAACAATCAATAAGTGTATAGTTGTTCTACATATATAATTTTCCTTTATCCAATTAATTTTACAATAAATCAGGCAAAATTAATGTGTTTTGGTTACCACCACTTATCGTATTGTCTGTCATGTTTCGCTGCTCACCTCACCGTACAATTAATAGTTTCTTCGATCCATAACTATCAAATAGTTAATTATACATCTAACGTAATCGTACGCATCTATTGCCACGGTACACACACACACATACATATATTGCCTTGGGCGACTGGCAAATGTGCGTGTACGATACCTGAGTTTTCAAATATTTGAAAAGAGTATTAAATATTTGCATAATAACCGTATGAATGAATGCGAGTTTATTTTAAAAAAAGATTATAGGCTGTTAACAAAATCATATAGTTGGGTCATGTGATAGTTATTATAACTAGGGGGATAGTAAAACGCAAGTTATGAGCTTAATGGATAAACGGGGGAAACTTGCTAATATTGTCGGTACGCACACTCTACACGTCGAAAAATAACGGTACTAACAACATATTTCAGGAACCATGTACATTAGAGTGGCATTTTTTCCCTTACTTTTGAAATTCAAGGATTGCCGGGCCGCATATTATGCCACTTGATGAAAAAATGTTATGCTATAAATTTGGGGAAAATTGGACAATGTTAACACGTCGCGCCCGAAGGTCAAAGTTCAAAAATTTTGAAATTATGTTTTTCTAAGTGACAGATTGTTGCAATATACTTATTTTTCGGCAGATTTTTGCGAAACTTGGTGGGTTTGCAACACAGAAGTTACTTTGTATCTGGTAAAAATTTAGGCAACATGGGGCAACGTTAACACGTAGCGCCTTTAGGTCAAAGTTGAAACATTTTTAATTTATCTATTTCCAATAGACAACTTGCAGAAACATACGAATTTTTATTCGGATTTTTATGAAACTGGGTACAAATGTAACAGTAAGTTCCTCTTAATCTGGTAAAAATTAGGACAAAATTGGGCGACGTTAACACTTACCTCCTCAAGGTCAAAGTTCAAAAATTGATGAATTATGTATTTCCAATAGTCAGCTTCGAGCAACATACTCATTTTTTATCAGATTTTTACCACAAACTTCGTAGAATTGTAACTATGAACTTGTTGTTTATCTGGTAAAAATGCCACTCTAATGTACATGTTTGCAAGCATTGTTTTCTTGAATTGAATATCTGCTGCTTTTTGTTTTTTGTATTGTGTTTCATGTATTTCTTTTCAGAAGTTTTCAACAAACAAAGTCACAGTTGGGTCCCAATTACATATATTTTACTTACTTTTATTGACTATTTTACACCCTCATGAGGTCAGACGTCTTACACATATTAATTAAACAAACAAATTAAACAAATTTCAACATATTCTTCCAACTGACTCTATCCTTCGTCTTTTCTCGCCAGTTGGTAACACCAAGGATACGGAGGGATTCTTCTGCCTGGACTTTCCAGCGGAGTCTTGGTCGTCCTCTTTTCCTGCTTCCATCGGGTACGTTATCAAAAATCTTTCGCGCTGGCTCATCTTCATCCATTCTGATAATATGGCCTAGCCACCACAACTGGCATAATTTGATTCGCCTAGAGATGTCCACGTCAGAATATAAATCATACAGCTCTTGGTTCCAGCGACGTCGGTACTCGCCGTTTTCCCTAACAGGACCATATATTTTACGGAGAATTTATCTCTCGAAATCTCCCAGGTGTTTTTCATCCGCTTGCGATATGACCTAAATTTCGGAGCCATATGTCAATACAGGTAAAATGAGAGTCTGATATAGCTGGACTTTTGTCCGTCGAGAGAGGGCTTGGTCTCCAAACTGCTTGCTGAGTCCAAAATAATATCTATTTGCAAGCACAATTCTCCTATATATCTCCAGGCTGACGTTTTTGTCCTTGTTCACGGCGGATCCAAGGTAGACAAATTCATCTACCACTTCAAAATTAAATCGGTTGTCAACGTTCAAGTGTGGACCAAGTCGAGAGGTTTCTCTAGACGTTGACACCATCAATTTTGTCTTTCCCTCATTAACACAAGACCCACCTTCGCTGATTCCTTTTCGATTCTTGAAAATACTGCAGTAACCTCTCGCAAATTTCGCCCAATGATGTCTTTGTCGTCAGCATACGCCAGCAACATATGGATTTTCGCGTTAATGGTCTTGTTCGTATTTACTGCAGCCTTTTCATTATTATCTCCAATAAGATGTTGAACAGATTGCACGAAAGTGTGTCGCCTTGTCTAAGTCCTCGTTTGGTACAGAATGGTTCAGTGAGGTCTTTCCCCACTTTCACTGCTGATTTGGTGTTGGTCAGCGTCATTCTACAGAGGCGGATCAGTTTTGCCGCAATACCAAGTTCAGACATAGCTTCGCACAGTTTTCCCCGTATGGGACTATCGAAAGCAGCTTTGCAATCGAGGTGGTATGTATCGATTTGCTTTTCGTGGGTCTTTTCCAGGGTTATATATTTTAACCTATTAATCATTGTGTCCCAAACATGTCATATTGAATAGCAAACACAATGTGTTTGTACACAAGTATACCATATTTGCGACAAGCTACAAACACGTAATATTTCTATCCAAACAACAACAAAAAGACAAATTTTTCAGCGTGTACATGTCTTAAAGACTGGACTCTAACAAAGATGGGGAGGTTGGCTGTTTTAAAGTCTCGCCCTTTAAAATGTGTGTATCTTAAAATGTGGGTATGGCCTAATATATTAAAACGAAACTGTAATTCCTTTAGAATACATTATGCACCAATTCCCTTTAGAATACACTGTTCTACTTATTGTCGAGTTCTTGAAATTATTAACCCTTAGGTCATTCTTAGTCGAATCGACGACGATTTACACACGAATCTTAAATAAACCTCCTTTTTCAAATAAGGAGTTGACAACTTTTTCTTTAAATAAACGCAAACCATTTGAGATAATTCCAAAACTTTATGATCGACTTAAAATACAATCAAAACATTTATGAACGGAACTCGACTTCGTTCATATGGCCTCCGCGGGCACGTCGGCAGCGGTCGATTCGTTGGACCCAATTTTCGATGACTCGGTCACACATTTCACACATAACGGCCGCTATTTCGCGTTCAATGTTGGCTCTGAGTTCTTCCAACGTTGTCGGCTTGTTGGCATAGAACAAGGATTTGACGTATCCCCAAAGAAAAAAGCCTAGAGGAGTTAAATCGCACGAACGATTGACTGGTACATTTCTTGAGATAACACGCTCACCAAACTTACTCTTCAATAAATCGATTGTAACGTGTGCTGTGTGGCTTGTGGCACCGTCCTGTTGAAACCACATGTCGTCCATGTTTTCCAATTTGGGCCAAAAATAATCGGTAATCATGGCGCGATAACGATCGCCATTCACAGTAACGTGACGATCGTTATTGTCGACAAAAAATATATGGCCCAATGACGCCACCGGCATCCAAACCGCACCAAACAGTTATTTTTTGTGGATGAAGTGGTGATTCATGAAGCACATGTGGATTTTCACCAAACCAATACCGCATATTGTGCTTATTGACGAACCCATGAGCCAAAAATGAGCTTCGCCACTGAAGATGATTTTGAGATGAAATTCATCATCTTGGCGCATCTGGTCGAATGGTCCATTGGCTTCAATTCTTGAGTCAGCTTGATCTTGTATGGGTGTAAACCAAGATCTTTACGCAAAATTCGCCTAGGAAGTGATCCTGCCGATGCCCAGTTCTTGAGAACGCCGCGGAATCGATTGATTTGGATCGTTTGCTACGGACGCCTGAACGGCAGCGATATTTTCGTTACTTCGACCAACCCGTTGTCTCACTGGCACGGCAGCATCACACAATAAATATGTAGACTCAAATTTTTGCACTAAACTTGTTACTGCTTGTCTACTAGGGCAAGAATAAGACCGAAAATTGTTTGTTAACTATCTTAACCCTAGAACGTCATCCTTATTTTTTGTGCACTAACGTCATCCTTCGTCATTATGACTACGGCCTATTTCATGACGCTATAAATAGTAAATGAGCAAAAATGGGAACCAAAATAAATATTGTTTTGTTATTTAGTTCATTTTTAATTAATATTCAACAAAAAAATCGGTTTACAAACGACTGCCGCTATTCAAAAAATGAGGTAAAAGTAAACGGAAAACACGTAGTTCAGCTCGAAAATAAAATCGCGCGTCGTCGTTTTGACGAAGGATGACGGTGCAGGGTTAAAGTTGCGGTCACCGACTCCGAATTTCGGTAATACATTTTTATAATTTGCATACGTTGTTCGTCCGTGTACTTTACCATGATGAAAATCTCGCTAGTTCAGCAGAGCACAAGAGAGCAACTGAGAACAATTTTTGCGCTACACTCTCTCCTTTAACTTACCCTCTCTCCTACTTTCTTCCTCTTCCCTACAACTATTCCTTTCACTCTTCTCCTTTCAATTCAATGTAAGGGAACCATAATGGACCGATATTACGGCTACGGGTGAACAAAAAATTACAGCTTCAGGTGATTTATTTGTTTTGAACTCAAATGACGGGCTTCTCTTTCTACCTAACCTAACCTAAGATATAAAGAGTGTACATGTGTGTTTCAATTCCAGAAAATTCTCGTCGAAAGTCGTCAGTTTTGATACAGTTTTTCTATACCAGATGTTTCTGCCAGAATTTGGTCGAATACAAATAAAAAAAATTGGTGTGTTCTTCACTACGTGGATTTGAGCTTGTTCCATTCAGCTAGGACACTTTCTCTTTTCTTATAAGCATAAAGGCTCGTTTAATTAATCTTCCACAGAATCTACTATCGAGTTCTCAGCATGCCTATATCAAGGGCAGGTCAACTGAGACGGCTCTCCACTCTATAGTCAGCATAATAGAAAACTCTCTTGAGAATAAGGTCTTCGCTCTGGGGACCTTCCTGGACATCGAGGGAGCCTTCAATAACATTCAACCTTCGGCAATTCTTAGGTCGTTACAGAATCTAGAGTCGACAGCTTGGTGACACGCCTAAGTGGGAAGCTTCGGTGGATAGATCCATCAAAGCTGAATGGGGTGGTGTTACAATTGCTAGCAACGACACCGCAAGGGGGAGTTCTGTCTCCACTATTATGGTTAACTTCTGTCAATGAACTGCTTCTTGAATTGGACAGAGCCGAATGCCAGGGCTTTGCCTCTGCCGATGATATTGCTATCACCTGCACTGGTAGAAACCTCAATTTACTTAGCATTCGTACAACCAGCCTACTTAGCCTGATTTCGAACTGGACCGCTAACAATGGACTATCGCTGAAGCCACTTAAAACCGAGCTTATCTTGTTCTCTCGGAAATATAAAATACCCGCATTTCAGTTAGTTAATGTGGTGCAATTACAGTTGACGGAAAAGGTCAAGTATCTGGGAATAATTCTCGACAGAAAACTGTCTTGGAAACCGAATGTGGAGGAGATGGTAAAAAAGACGTCTAGTGCTCTTTACTGCTGTAAATGGGTGACAGGAAAGCGCTTGGGACTGTATCCTAAGATCACTATGTGGATATATACGGCAATAGTCAGACCAATACCTCTCTATGGCACCGTCGTTTGGTGGAGGTCCCTCCAAAAGATATATATTCTCGATTCCTTGATGAAAATTCAAAGATCAGCACTGATTAGCGTTAGTGGGGCAATGGGCACGACGTCAGGCACTGCACTTAGTGCTATCCTGAACATCTGTACTCCTGATATCATGGCTACATCCCTGGTGAGAATCAGAGATTGTGGCGATTTGATATCGGGGTATTCCGGACACGCTGAATTACTACACCGGATCAACGCTATTCCCGTAAAAACGGACTACTGTATCCCCTACCTTCTATCAGCGACAAATCTAAGGACTTCTATTCCCAACAGGAATACCTGGGAAAAGTCACTGGAAGGGGACACCAGTAGTATCGGATTTTTCACGGATGGATCAAAGCTGGACGAGCAGGTAGGCTGTGGGATCCATTCACCGGACCTAAATGTAAATATCTCCTTCAAGCTGCCTGATCACTGTAGTGTATTTCAGGCGGAAATTACCGCCATACTGGAGGTTGCTGAACTACTGAAAAGTGGTGTCACAATCTTCCGGAGAATATGTATCTACACAGACAGCCAGGCTGCCATAAAATCCCTGGAAGCTATGTTTGCTACGTCCCTGACGGTGAAAGAATGCCACTCATCACTTAGGGTGATGGAAGAGTATTTTGACATGAGACTCA
Source organism: Phaonia tiefii (assembly GCA_963931995.1). Classification (NCBI taxonomy): domain Eukaryota; kingdom Metazoa; phylum Arthropoda; class Insecta; order Diptera; family Muscidae; genus Phaonia; species Phaonia tiefii. The sequence continues at coordinate 303,057,674 of OZ008367.1, forward strand.
TCTGGATACCGCGACACAGCGACATACCAGGCAATTGCGTAGCGGATGCGTTAGCTAGACAGGGTACTACGGCACAAGTTCTTCCGGCAAAAGAAAGTGTTAGTATGCCAATATCTACCTGCCCCATTTGCAGATCAGGCCGTGGGCCGATAATATGCTCAAGGACAAGTGGAGACTTACTTCAACTTGCAAACAAGCCAGGGTCCTTTGGCCACAGGTGGATAGGAAGAGGACTAGGCAACTACTTAACTTGCCGAGAGGCAGGTTCTCCACAATGATAGGAACACTTGCGGGACATTGTCTTGTAGGAAAACACAGCCTAAGATTGGGACATAGAAACTCCACTCTCTGTAGATGCTGCATGGAAGAGAACGGGGAAACGACGAAACACCTTCTCTTGGATTGCCCTGCTCTGGCAGGACTGAGAAGTAGGATATTCGGAACACCTTTAGTTAGCACCGTAGCCCTACAGGATATTCCTGTATGTCTTATAGACAAATTCATTGAAAGGGCAAATTGGCTAGACGACTAGTCAATAGTTGTTATAGAGGAAACTGCAGGTATCACAATGGGCTTCTTTAGCCTAAGTGTGCTAGACAGCGTGTTGTCTTGCAGCCTTTTAAACCAACCAACCAAAGGCTCGTTTGCCGCTAATGAATTCCTTAAACGAAGTTTTTCTCTGCGTGTAACCATTAACATTAACCGACTCAAACTATGAAATTTTCTTATGTTTTCCACATTTTTCTTAACAAAAAGTTGTTGTTCATGTTTATTAATTATTTTGTATTTGTTTCTCTTTATGTGTTACAGTTCACAACCGCTCTCAATATTCCCATAGAAACATCAACAGTCTATGACAATCTTATGCAAACAATTTGAAGAGAAGGAAACACAAAAGCAGCAACAGCTTACAATTACCCTAAAGGTGGCCATTCACCACATAACAGCCAACAAGTAGCCAACGACGACGTTATCGTTTCCATCATCAGCATTGTCATCACAGGTGGTTTCACAACCCCCTTTTACCCCCCACACACACATATGAATGTTGTACTATAATAACTACTAACCGCTTTGGCCTAGACCGTCGTTTTATATATGGACAATTGTAGAAGACTGCAACGACGACGACACACGTAGAAGGTAAGTTGGTACAAACATGTTCATACATGTGGAGGAATTACATATGCCGGGGATGGTAAATACTATTTTTCAAAAAGTTAACTAAATAGGGTTTGAATAGTACAATTTTCAGGAAACACCTTTTTTTCGATAACCCCAAAAAACGGGTCAGAATGAAGTAAAGTTAAAGTTTAGGGTTATAGGATCAAACAATCAGTGAGCTAAATAAAATGCAAGTGACAAACAAGGCCAGAAGGGTCCTTACTATGTAACTTATTTCGAAATTTAAAACCATAGGATAATATTCCAAGAGGTAGCAACAGCTGTTTTTCTTGCACCTGAAACCTTTGAAAGTCGCTGGAATAGTTGGAGTTCGCATAAAGTTCGACTTTTAGATGGCAAAACAAGCATCGTACATATGAGGCGGATCATTAAGTCCGTGACTTTTTGAATAAAACATATTTTTTTTACAAACAAAAAAATTTTTCAACATAATCTCCTTTTAGCTCAATACACTTAGTCCAACGTTTCTCCAATTTTTGTATCCCTTCCAAAAAATAGGATTTTTCGAGGTCCATAAAATAGGCATTTCTTTGATCATTAAGTTCATCGTTGGAGCTAAATCTCTTTCCACCGAGCCATTTCTTTAGGATTGGAAATAGGAAATAGTCACTGGGGCTAAATCCGGAGAATATGGTGGATGAGGTACCTATTCGTAGCCCAATTCATGGAATTTTGCCATTGATACAACACACGTGTGCACCCGTGAATTATCTTGATGAAAAATAACTTTTTTCTTGGCCAAAAACGATGTACAAGTAGACAGTCAAAATTTCTCATCACTCAAATGCCAACAAACAAAACGAGTGAAACCCTCTACTCTCTCTCTTACTCTCTTCATTGAATATTACAATACACGAGCAGCTTTTTGATAGTGTTATTGTATATAACTATACAAATTCCAACCATGTTGAAGTAAAATTACATAAACTATGCAAAAAGTATAAAATAAGCAAGATATGATGCGAGAGAGAAATGCGTTTGAGTGAACTCCTATCACTTTTTGGTTCTTTTTTACCAGGGTTGCCAAGTTGAGCACATCTTCTGGTCGTCTAATTCTAAATCGTCTTTGTCTTGGCCATATGGGGTCGTTTATTTTAAATCCTCGTTAAATCGGTCCAATAAGTTGGCATAATATTCGCCGTTTATTCTCTTTTCCCTTTTAAAGGTAATCGATGTGGATTATACCGCGTGCATCCCAAAAAACTGTTGCCATCACCTTATTGGCCGACAAACTTACCTTGGCCTTCTTCAGAGCCGGTTCACCCGGAGAAACTCATTTCTTAGACTGCTGCTTGGTCTCCGGAGTGTTGTAATGGATCCATGTTTCATCAACAGTTACAAAACGCCGCAAAAACTCCTTCGGCAACTCCAAACAATCCTTTGAAGTTGTCACACGATTACGTTTATTGTCAATTGAGAGCAAACGCGGCACCCATCTTGCAGACAGCTTTCTTAAACCCAACTGATCATTTAAAATCGAAACCACACTTCCGTATGAAATGCCTATGGCATCAACAATCTCACGCACGTTTACTCTTCGATCGGCCAACACCATATCGTGGATTTTTCTACATTTTCGGGTGTATTGACCTCAATTGGCGGTCCAGCACGTTCAGCGTCATTTGTACTTGTTCGACCACAACGAAAGTCAGTAAACCACTTTATTTCCATTGAAATCGATGGTGCAGAGTCCCCATAGTAAAGGGTTTTCCAATAGGCACTTGACAACTGTAAATTTAATTTGTGTACTTTCCTTTTTTTCAGTAAACTCAACATTTTCATCATGGTAAAGTACATGAACGAACAACGTTTGCAAATTATAAAAATGTACTACCGAAATTCGGAGTCAGTGACCGCAACTTTAAGAGCGGTAACTCCAATTTTCGGTCGCTATTCTCGCCCTAGTAGATAAGCAATAACAAGTTTAGTGCAAAAATTTGACTCTATATATTCATTGTGTGATGCTGCCGTGCCAGTGCGCCAACGGGTTGGTCGAAGTGACGAAAATGTCGCTGCAGTTCAGGCGTCCGTAGCAAACGATCCAAATCAGTCGATTCCGCGGCGTTCTCAAGAATTGTGCATCGCCAAGACCAGTTTATGGCCAATTTTGCGTAAAGATCTTGGTTTACACCGCGATGTACGTTCTCCGATTGGGCTCTGGAGAAGATGCGCCAAGATGATGAATTTCATCGCAAAATCATCTTCAGTGACGAAGCTCATTTTTGGCGCAATGGGTTCGTCAATAAGAGATTTAACGCCTCTAGACTTTTTTCTTTGTGTCTACGTCAAATCACTGGTCTATGCCAACAAGCCGACGACGTTGGAAGAACTCAGAGCCAACACTGAACGCGAAAAAGCGGCCGTTACGGCCGAAATGTGTGACCGAGTCATCGAAAATTTGGTCCAACGAATCGACCGCTGCCGACGTGCCCGCGGTGGCCATATGAACGAAGTCGAGTTCTAGTCATAAATGTTTTGATTGTATTTCAAGTCGATCATAAAGTTTTGGAAATATCTCAAATGGTTTGCATTTTATTTTAAAAAAAAGTTCTCAAGTCATTATTGGAAAACCAGATATTTATCAAGCTATTCCACGGTTTGATTGACGATTTTTTTTCCCCCAAAAAATAATGTATCGAAATTCCCTTTTTTAAATTTTTAAAAAAATACACGAGGTTGTATGTTTTGAAGAGCTGTTAAACGCAAAGTAAATGACGGAACTTACACAAAATTTGACAGGAGTTTATTAACAGGTGGTACTTGATGGAAGCAGTGTTGCATTTCATATAACTACGAGAGAAGTTCGAAAAGTCACGGACTTATTGATCCGCATCGTAATATGAAAGACACTATCATTAATCAAACGTAATTTAAAATGTAGTCAATCAAAAAATCATCACCATAATCATCAATAAAATATCATTTTAATGTATTTAAACCATAGTTTACTTCCAGTCATTTATCTCATATACTTTCATTACACTCTATTATCTACTAGTACTCCAAGTACCAAGTCGAACAGCTGTTGCATCGCAACCCCCTGTTTAAAACTATTCACATGAAAAGTGTGGCCAAGTCGTTGATATTACACGCAAACAAATTTTGTTACGCTTAAATGTAAATACGCCAATCGTACATTTGTAAAAATCAGCTACATAATTTCCTGTGTAGTAAATAAAAATAAAGTTTACGAGAACCAGAAAGCATTTAATGTTTACAGGTTAACGATATATAAAATAAATGAATGGTTTCCCATTACATCCCATGAAGGAATTAGGGAGAGCTTCTCACAACCAGTGAGCTGTGCGCTTTATAGTTTTATAGTCACTGATTGGGACCTACAGTTTTACACCGGTTCCGAACGGTATTTTGAGAAGCTTTTTCATGGCTAAGACTCGATAGTGTCGCCGTCACTAAGCGAGGTGACCGTCGTCGAAAGATGACGGTCGGAGCAGGAATCGAACCCAGGATCTTCTGTACAAGAGGCGCGCACACTAACCATTGCACCACCGACGGCCACGATATATGATAACTCTAAACTGAAAAAAAATACGAGAAACGAAAAACCTTTGCATTAACTGCTCTTTCGCTTACCGCTAACGTATTATAGTAACTCAAAAAACACAATTACAAGCAATGAAAACTGTAGCAAACTGCTTTTTCGTTCAACGCAAACGAGTTATTTCACTGAATATGTTGTATTTTAGATGAAAGTGTACCGTCATTATTAGACGTACAGTATCCCTAAATGTATCACCTTTTTATAACTTTTGCAAATGGTGACAACTTTCAGATTTGTTTGATATTTATGAAGTAAATAGATACAGAATACACGTCATTAAGCCGTGAAATTTACGTGAAATATTCCTCAATTACGGGGAATACTCGTGACTAATTTTTACGGAATCATTCGTCAATGATTTTGGCGCAACGTGAATTCCCGTGTAGATTTCCCGGCCGTCCGACGCCAATTGGTCAAACACTAAGGCGTTTAGCCGATCTCCTCGAAGAGACTGTCGGCCGTCCTACGCCAATTGGTCAAACACTAAGGCGTTTAGCCGCTCTCCTCGAAGAGACTGGAATTGCATGTAACAGAAGAAATGCCGGAGGACTGTGGCTTAAAATGTCGCGGATGAGCTGTCAACGTCGAAAAGACAACATTCCCTGCAATTGACCTCCACACTTTCGTCTCTTTGTCGTATTCTGGTGAACGACTTGAACATGTTCTTAGACAAAGGGCAGGCGTCTAAACTATGCTCGCGTCCCCCTGAACCTCATCGACGCAATGGACGATTTTCGGTCGAAATGAACGATTTTTAACATGAACGTAATGAAATTTTTCATGGACCAATAAAATTTGCGCTTCTTCGGCACTGTAAATCCAAAGACACGACACCAGAAACATATTGCAGGAACCATGTATATGTTTGCAAGCATTATTTTCATGAATTGCAAATCTGCAGCTTTTTTGTTTCTTTGTTGTCTGCGGGTTTCATCAAACAACACCATAATTGGTACACATTGGTACACAATTGGTACACAAAACATAGTAATCATTGTGTTTCCAAAATATAATATTGAATAGCAAACACAATGTGTTTGGACACAAGTATACTATATTTGCGACAAGCTACAAACACGATATATTTGCATCCAAAGAACAAAAAAAAAAGATTTTTCAGTGTGTATCATCCACTCAAAGTCACTGTATGGTGCGCCATTTACGTCATCGCGTCTAAACTTCGCTCACGTTCCCCTGAACCTCAACGACGCAATGGACGATTTTCGGTCGATATGAGAGATTTTCATGAACGTGACGAAATTTATCATGAATCAATAAAGTTTGAGATTCTTCGGCAGTGTTCTACAGACACAATTGAAACAAATTGCAGGAACCATGTATATGTTTGCGAGCATTGTTTTCATAAATTGATAATCTGTTTTTTTAGCAGTTTTCAACAAACAAAGCCACATTTGGGGCTCAATCACATATATTATAATATATTACTCACTGTGTCTCCAACTTGTAATATTGAATTCCAAACACAATGTGTTTGGACACAAGTATACTATATTTGCGACAAGCTCCAAACACGATATATTTTCATCCAAAGAACAAAAAAAAAATTGTTCAGTATTTCAATCATTCACGAAGAGTCACTACATTCACTCAAAGTCACTGTATGGTGCGCCATTTATGCCGGAGGTGTCATCGGGATGTGCATACCAACTCAATTTACAGACTCAACGATGGGGATGGAATATGACATCCCGTGGTATCACAACTCTTCTCATTTGACTAACTGTGTCAATAGTGGCAGCCACTTCTACCTAACCTAACCTGCAATTCATTCATGCAATTCATTCAATGCAATTAGGACGAAATCGAGAAAATCGAAAGTGGTTATGGAATGCAAACGCAGTTTGAATAGTGTAATTCACAACAAGCAAAGGGTTGGGTGGTTTCCTGACCATAGCAGTGGTGCCGGGAACGTAGCAGCGGACACTCATGCCTAAAACGTCTGTACTACTACTCCGTCGATGGTGCAATGGTTAGTGCTCTTGTACTTGAGATCCTGGGTTCGATTCCAGCTCTGACCACCTCAAATTTCTTTCGACGCCGGTCACCTCGCATAGTGACGGCGACACTATCGAGTATTTAGCCATGACAAAGATTCTCAAAATACCGTTCGCAACCGGTGTATAACTGTAGGTATAAAACTAGGAAGCGAACAGCTCACTAGTTGCGAGAAGTTCTCCCCGATTCCTTCATGGAATGTAATGGGAAATCATTTATTTATTTATTTACTACTACTTGCCAGGGCTTGGAGGCTTCTGTTGATCCAACTATTTGTTACCTATATTGATTGATTGATCGCAGGACGCGCGGCAAGATTAACGCCGCATGGATGAAGAGTATGTAGTGCAGGATTTTAAGGGTTATATGGTGTTCGATACAATTGCTACTGCAATTAGATAAAGCTGTCATGCGACTTTTCGTTGTTGTGATCACGGTCCACAGCGATGTCACTCACAAGTGGGTTACTGAGGGAAATCTCGGTTCATAAAGGAAATCACAATTCATCGGATCGTAGGATGATGAATTGTTGGCTATCTCCGACATACGAATGGCATTTCTTGAGCCGATAAGCCCGTATAATAAGATGAGCTTCAAATGGAAATATGTAGATACTTGTAAGTTTTCCGCTACGTTTGGCCAGAGTTGTGATCAAAAAGGCATGAACCTTTTTTTTACAAAAAGTTGATGAGTTCTCTGGGAATCCTAATGGAGGTTAAGAGAATGTTGTCTGGGATTGTCACATGATAAATACTTTAGGGGATGCAGAAGTGAGGACAAGAAGGTTTTAGCGCAACATCTATTTGCCCACTGCTCAAGTCACCAGAAATGTCAATCCATTGTTGTTAGGCACTACATCCATATCGGGATACAGGTTATACAGCTCGTAGTTCATCTGACGTCGATTCTCGCTGTTTTCTATTATAGGGCCATATATTTTTCAGAGCATTTTTCTCACGAAGACCCCCTGTGTTATTTCATCAGCATGCGATATGACCCAGGACTTTGCCCCCTATGACAAGACAGGTTATATGAGAGTCTTATCTTTGAAGTGCTTGCTTAGCCCGAAATAACACCCGTTTTCAAGCACAATTCTCCGGTTCCCATGTCCCATTTTATCTAAAATAAATAAATAAATGGTTTCCCATTACATCCCATGAAGGGACCGGGGAGAACTTCTCTCAATCACTGAGCTGTGCGCTTTCCAGTTTTCACTCATTGATTGGGACCTACAGTTTTACACCGATTCCGAACGGTATTTTGAGAAGCTTTTTCATGGCTATATACTCGATAGTGTCGCCGTCACTATGCGAGGTGACCGCCGCCGAAAGAAATTTTTTTTTTTTAAGGTGGTCAGAGCAGGGTTCGAACCCAGGATCTCATGTACAAGAGCCGCGCACACTAACCATTGCACCACCGACGGCCATTTTATCTACTATGTTTGTTTCATCATCAGTATTTCAACCTAACCTTATGGAAGGTAGGAAAGTATATGTTTTTTCTTAGATAATATACTAATTTCCCTTAAGAAATAGAGTATCTTTACCCAAACAAAAATACCTTCAATTGAAAATTAATTCTTTATAAGTATTTGGCCCAAAACATGTACCATATAACACTGCACTTTATCATCCCTGTTACGTACTAACGCTTATGAGTATGAATATTAATTTGTTTCTTTTCCCTCCCTCTTTCCAGACGACCAACAGCTTTATAATGGGTGACAACATAATTGGTTCTGCAAGTTTTTTGCATTTGGGTGATATCGTCTCACTCTTTGCTGAGGGCAGTGTTTGTGGTTTCCTAAGCACCCTAGGGTAAGTGGAACAGTGGTGATGCCTTGTAAAGGGTTTTTCAACAGAGACGCTACAAAAGTAAATCGATAGGGACAGCAAACGACGCCATATTTTTTCCCGCTCTTTTGACATTTCTCTTCAGTAAGGTTTGCCATTTCATCATGGCCAACAACGAGTCGAAATTATTAAAATTTACTACCGAAATTTGGAGTCAGTGGCCTCAACTTTAAGAGCGCTACGTCCAATTTATGGTCGTCAGCGATGAGGCTCATTTCTGGCTGAATGGCTTAGTCAATAAGCAAAATATGCGTTATTGGTCAGACAGCAATCCACACGTAATCCATGAGTCATCATTGCATCCCGAAAAAATTACGGTTTGGTGCGATTTATGGGCCGGCGGCGTCATTGGGCCGTACTTCTTCCGTGATGATCAAGACCGGCACATTACTGTGAATGCGAATCGCTACCGTTCAATGATAACCGAATATTTTTGGCCCCAATTGGATAATATGGACTTGGAGGACATGTGGTTCCAACAGGCCGGCGCCACACGCCACACAGCGAATACCACAATCAATTTATTGGAAACCAAGTTTGGTGAACGTGTTATCTCACGAAATGGCCCAGTCGATTGGCCGCCTCGGTCGTGCGATTTGACGCCGTTAGATTATTTCCTGTGGGGCTACGTCAAGTCTATGGTCTATGATGCCAACAAGCCAGCGACGATTGATGAACTTCGTACGAATATCGAACGTGAAATTGCAGCAGTATCGGCCGATTTATGCTTGAAAACCGTCGAAAATTGGGTTCAGCGTCTGGACTTCTGCAAGCGTGCCCATGGTGGCCATGCAAAAGAAATCGAGTTCCATACATAATGGCATCGAACGTACTTTCACAGGAATAAAGAATTTCATTGGTATCTAAAACCGGTTTTGTTTTATTTAAAAAAACTTTTGTAGCGCTCTTATTGAAAAACCCATTATATGGCTGAAACTGGTTGCAATTTTAAATTAATCCATTTAATTATATTTCAGTTTGGTTGATGATCGCACAGTGGTATGTCCTGAGGCAGGTGATTTGAATTATCCACCCAAGAAATTTCGCGGTAAGTTTTAACCTGTAGAATTTAAGAGGTCTCATATTCTTATTGACCACACTTTGTTTCCCTTGCAGATTGTCTTATTAAAGTATGTCCTATGAATCGTTATTCGGCCCAGAAACAATTCTGGAAAGCCGCCAAGCAATCAGCCAGCTCGAATACGGATACAAATTTGCTCAAAAGACTGCATGTACGTATGAGAGAATAGGAAAGATTTAAAAATAATTTTATATTTTATCTTTCATTGTTATCCTTAGCATGCGGCCGAAATTGAAAAGAAACAAAATGAAACGGAAAATAAAAAACTGTTGGGTTCGCCCATACAATATGGCAGTGTGGTCCAGTTGCTGCATCTGAAATCGAACAAATACTTAACGGTGAACAAACGTCTTCCCTCTCTGTTGGAGAAAAATGCTATGCGTGTGTACCTGGATGCCAATGGCAATGAGGGCTCTTGGTTTTACATTATGCCCTTCTACAAGCTGCGTTCCATTGGCGACAATGTGGTCGTAGGTGATAAGGTTATTTTAAATCCTGTGAATGCGGATCAGCAAAATCTGCATGTGGCCGCTAATTATGAATTACCCGATAATCCGGGTAGTAAGGAGGTGAATGTGTTAAACTCCTCAACATCATGGAAGATTACATTGTTCATGGAGCATAAAGAAAATCAAGATCATATCCTTAAAGGTGGTGATGTTGTGCGTTTATTCCATGCGGAACAAGAGAAATTTCTTACTATGGATGAGTATAAGAAACAGCAGCATGTATTTCTAAGGACAACGGGTCGCACCAGTGCCACTGCAGCAACATCAAGTAAGGCCTTGTGGGAAATAGAAGTGGTTCAACATGACTCCTGTCGTGGTGGTGCAGGCCATTGGAATTCTTTGTATCGTTTTAAACATTTGGCTACCGGCTACTATTTGGCAGCAGAGCTGGACTCTGAGAATAGTCATAATAATAGTAGTGGTTGTGCAAGTGCGAGTGCGGTACGGCAACAGCAGCAACAGCAACAGCAGCAGCAACAGCAACAGTTGCTACAGACATCTTCCCAATTGCTCAATTTGAGTGCAGACAGTAATAAGGATTCGGGAATTGCATGTAATTCGACACTTCTAGGTAAGATCAAAAGGATATACTAAAGTTACTTGTTAATAGGGAAAATGTAGTTGAAGAAATTATTTTCTAAAGGAAAAGTGTGGTGGAAATTTTTAAGAATATAAATTTCTTATAGACACAAATTATCCAATACACAATACGGAAATTAGAAACAATAACATTTAATTTCATGACTGTTGCTGAATTTCATGACTGTAGAACGTATTAGTTATTCCCGTATCCGGGTTATATTTAGTTTATAAATTCTCCCGAAATTCTAGAAATCTTTACAGTTCTGTTAGAATTTAAAGAAATTTGGATATTTGAACATTTTATCCTGAATTTCATTGCTAATAATTGCATGTTTGTGAAACGTATGAGTGATATCAATTTAATTATATTAATCATACGTTTACCCCCACTAGCACCATATCCAGTTATCCTACAGTTATAGCTAAGTAACAGATATAGCTGTCAGTTTGTGTGAAATTTTAAATTTTAACTGTCAGTTAGCTGTAACTAGACATTCGATTTTTATTTATTCATTTAAATATATAAATAAATATGAGTTATATCGATTCAATGATATCAATCATACGGCTTAGAGTTTTTGATTTGGTTCTATTAGAAATCTTAACATTTCGCTTGTAGAAAACATTTACCCAAAATAAATGCTGTACGCAAAAAATTTTGAAATTTTTGTATTTAATTATCCGGTATGAGACGAATAAATCTAACATGATTTAAAATAAAAATTATATTTTTTTTGACAAATAATGGATATTAATTAATTTATTCCCTTTTTTCTGTCATTAATTGAAAATTCTCCATTTAAATTTAATTTAAATGTCCGATGTTTGTAATTTAATATGAAAATTTTCTGTGAGATTTAAAATTGAGCTTTCAAATAACGAGTGTGAAACTCGCTCTAAGAAACTCAAATAACTTTTTTTCAGTGTATGGAATTCAATTTTCTATTATTCATGTTAAAGCTCATTCAATTTTATTAAATATAGCTTAATTAATTTTAAAAAGTTGTTCATTACTGCTTGGAGAGTTGATTGTTTCAATTGTTTCTCGAATGGATTGCTTTACTCCATTCAAATTTGTTGGTTTTGCTTTGTAGACCTCCCGTTTGCAATAACCCCACAAGAAAAAGTCAGGTGCAGTAAGGTCTGGCGACCTGGGGGGCCAACGGAATGTTGAGTTCCTGGATATCAGCTTATTGGGAAATTTTAGTCGCAATTCTGTCATAACAGGCCGGGCTATGTGAGGAGTTGCACCACCTTGCTGAAACTACACAGAGTTGAAAGAAATTCTCATTCTGGATAGAAAAACTCCCTCAACATGCTCAAGTACCGGCCTCCAGTAACCGTAACGGTGTGACCGTTTTCTTCGAAGAAGTAGGGCCCGACAATGCAGCGTGATGAAACTGCACACCACACTGTGATACGAAGTGGATGCAATTCCGTCTCATAGAGGATCTGTGGATTGAAAGCACTCCATATTCGACAATTTTGTTTGTTTATCAGACATGAAAAGACATTTCAACATGTTTCCGTCCACTTCCACCATTTGAATCCTCTTCTAGCAAAATTCCAGGCAAGAAGAAAAAAGTCTGCTGCGTTCAGTTTGTTGGCCATTTGAATTTTATATGGGAATAAGTTCAAATCTTTGTGCAGAATTGACTGCAGTGACTGTCGGCTTACACTGTGACACAAATGAAAGGAATTTGTTTCGGGCCTCAACCAATCCAAATTGTGAAAGTACTTGGACGTGGTATAACAAAACCCCGCTCGGTTTTGCACCTATAGGTAACAATTTTTTTTACAGGCCAAAGAAAATTTTGAAGGTTGGTCAGGGCCCTATTTCAAAGTTTACTTCAATAACTCTGAAACAGCTTCAATTATTGCATTACAACCTTTGACAATATTGTAGTTATTTTATTTTCCTATACCTTTACGATGCTCAAGTAACAGTGTATAAGGTGACTCGATCGGTGTTTTCGTTACTTGAAAAAGCTTTAGAATATATAACAATTATGAACAAAAACGCTAAAAACAACTATATTTTTTTTATAATGGGACCATTTGAGATCATATGTCACATTTTAGGACATCGATGTATTTGGCAATTTTGTCGAAAGCCGTAAGTTGTACAACTTTGGAAAACAATATTGCATTCCTGTGTTAATAGTATAGAAATTATAAGCGAAAATTTTAAAAAAATTAATATTTCTTAATTGGTGCAATCATTTTGGAACCCAAAATGTAATTTTTGTTCATTAGTGTGTTTGATAATATTGTTAAGTATATTAAGCACTACAACTTTGTAGAAGATATATGTTTATAATTTGTTTAATATTGAATACATATAGGAGAATATTTATAAAATATGGTTAAACGCACCATTTCTACACCAATTATGGAGCTCTGAAAATAATTTTTGTTGATTAGTGTATTTAAAAAATTTATCAAGAAATGTATAAGTTACACTTCTTTTGAATACAGCTATCGCAATTTATTTACCGTTAGGCAAGAAATGTCAAATCATATAAAATATGTGAAATTTTTCTTGACGTTTCGTGAAATAATCGATTAACAGTATAATTTTCCTAAGAAATGTATTCGACGCAATTGTGAAATATGTAAATAGCTACAATATTGTCAAAGAATGTAATCCAATATTTCAAGCCGTTTAGGATTTATTGAAGTAAAATCTGAAATAGGGCCCTGACCCACCTCCAAAATTTTCTTCGGCCTGTAAAAAAAAATTTTTACGTGTAGGAGCAAAACCAAGCGGGGTTTTCTGATACCACGTCCAAGTACTTTCACAATTTTTTGGTTTGGTTGGGGCCCGAGACCCACTATTGAACAGTGTTACACCCATTTGAGCAGATAAGCTTCTTGTCGAAACTCTTGGATTGTTTTGTATCGCAACAGCTACAGCAGCAATTGTTTCCTCCGTCCGAACTGAAGGGTCTCGATGGTAAGATCTTCTGTTGACTGTCCCATGCTCGGCAAAATTGTTAACAAGTTGCATTATGGTCCATCTGCTCGGAGCATTGCCGCCAAACGTGTGCCTATTCTCTCTTTGGACCGAAACTACGTACTCCAGTGCGTGATAGCGGCGGACAATCCAAATTCTTGTTTCAGTGTCCCAGTTATCCATTTTTGTTAAATCTAAAAATCAATCTGCAAAATAAAAAAAAATTTACCAGATTCATTAAATAGAAAAAAGTTATTACATTTTTTTTTGGGTAACGGCTTTCATCAGCCACCCTGTATTTCTTCGTACTCTACTCGAAACAATTTCGCAATCCTGTAATTTCGAACAAAAACGTAATATTTCTCTATTTCGAAATTTACAGTCCTTAGCTGCGATCACAAATAAGATCATTTGAAAGAAACCTTTGGAATTAGAGGAACGCAATTTCAATCGAATTTGAGTGACTTTCGTTTGAGATCGAGTACCAGGACATAAATCGTTTATATGGCTGAAACCAGTTAATTGTATAATCTTTCCCTTTTTTTTCAGAGAAAACCAAGGTTGAACATTATCGTCTGGTATCGGTTCCCTTCTCCACAGACATTGCCACCGTTTTCGAATTGGACCCCACTACCATGGCAAGAGCTGATAGTTTGGTACCCCAATCCAGCTATGTCCGTTTAAGACATCTCTGCTCCAACACCTGGGTACATGCCACCTCCATACCCATTGACATAGATGATGACAAACCGGTTATGTCAAAAGTTTGTTGTTCCCCCATCAAAGAAGACAAAGAAGCATTTGCATTAATACCCGTGTCGCCAGTTGAAGTCAGAGATTTAGATTTTGCTAATGATGCCTGCAAAGTACTGGCCATTGTAACTGCCAAGCTGGACAATGGCACCATATCGATAAATGAGAGAAAATCATTGATATCACTGCTGCAGGATATTGTTTATTTCATAGCTGGCATGGAGAATGAACAAAATAAAACAAAAGCATTAGAATTGACAATTAAGAATCCTAACAGAGATCGCCAGAAACTCTTGAGAGAACAATATATACTTAAGCAATTGTTCAAAATATTACAGGGACCCTTTCAGGAACACCCAGGTGGAGAGGGGCCCTTTCTAAGGCTGGACGAATTAAGTGATCCCAAAAATAGTCCCTACAAGAATATATTCCGTTTGTGTTATAGAATTTTGAGATTATCGCAACAGGATTATCGCAAAAATCAGGAGTATATAGCCAAACACTTTGGTCTAATGCAAAAACAGATCGGTTATGATATACTGGCCGAGGATACCATTACAGCGCTGCTGCACAATAATCGCAAACTTCTGGAGAAACATATAACCGCTGCCGAAATTGAAACATTTGTGGGTTTGGTGCGAAAAAATATGCATAATTGGGATTCTCGCTTCTTAGATTATCTTTCCGACTTGTGTGTTTCGAATCGTAAAGCCATTGCTGTGACCCAGGAATTGATATGTAAAAGTGTTTTAAGTACAAAAAATTCAGATATTCTAATAGAAACTACAGTGAAATCGGTCAAGCAGAAAAAGTCCTATAGCTTAACAAAAAAGGATAATAAACCCTTGTCTCCGCTCACTGAGGTGCACGACGATGATGAGAAATTGGATGCAATTTCTATAAAAACAACCTCGACATGGGATTTAGAAGAAGATATGGAAGAGGATACGGAGAATATGAAATATGAAATACATTTAAAATGGAAGGGCTTACAGGTATTAATAAATAAAACAAAAACAATTTAAAAAATTTAATTTTATATTGCTTTACATTTTTAGGAATCCAGATCTATGGCTGATTTGGCAAACTGTGTGGCTCAGGGCCGGGAATTGGAAACAGCTATATTGAATTATTATCGCCATCAGTTGAATCTATTCTCCAACATGTGCTTGAATCGCCAATATCTGGCATTAAATAATCTATCACCTCATTTGGATATAGATTTGATTTTGAAGTAAGTTCGTAGTACTAATACGACGTCAATTCAAAAGATATTTACAATGGCATTCTAATAAATAACACTCATTCGTAATGATGTAGTTATATTTATAGTACTCATACGCTATGATATCCGCTGAGATCTACATATGTACATACCTGTAATACGAGGGTTGAATTTTATGTTTCAGGATTAGAGAACAAAACCAAATATTAATCATCGAAAATCACTTTATTGTTTTTCAAAATATTCCCCATGAAGATTTATACACTTTTGCATTCGTTTGAACCAATTGTCGAAACACTTTTGCCACTCTGATTGAGGTATCTCCAAAACATGCATTCTGAATGCAGCAACCGCTTCTTCAGGTGTCGAAAAACGTTGACCTCTTAGTTTTTTTAAGTACGGGATTAAAAAGAAGTCATTCGGTGCCAAGTCAAGACTATATGGCGGATGACCCATCAAAACGATGTTTTGGGTGCTCAAAAATGCAGTTGTTTCAGCCGATGTGTGAGAGCTCGCATTATCGTGGTGAAGAGTGATCCGTCTTCGGCGGTTGGTTTTCCTGATTTCTTAGAAGACAACTGGCAAACAAATGGTTGTGTACCACTCAGAATTCACTGTTCTGCGTTGTTCTAGTGGTACGGTTGCGATATGTCCGGTTTTTCCGAAAAAACAGGCGACCATTTGCTTGGAAGTGCTTCGGACGCGAACCACTTTTATTGGATTTGGCTCATCTTGAAACACCCATACAGTTGACTGCTGTTTACTTTCGGGCTCATACGCGTAAATCCAGGATTCATCACCTGTCACGATGTCATAGACGTGTTTCGAAGCACCGCGATCGTATTTTTGGAGCATTTCTTTCGACCAATCGACACGCGCCGGTTTTTGAGCGCTTGACAAATTGTGTGGGATCTAACGCGAACAAATTTGTTTGGCAGTCAAATGTTTATGCAATATTGAATGTATGCTGGTCCCACTAATGCCTAAGATTGTGTCAATCTCACAATAGGTCACATGACGATCTTGCAAAATCAGTTCGCGCACAGCATCAATGGTTTTCGGAACAACAGCTGATTTTGGACGACCTTCACGAAATACGTCTAGGAGTGAACTACGACCACGTTTGAATTCACCATACCATCGATAAACACTGGTCCTTGATGGAGCTTCATCTCCAAAAATTGAATTAAGTTCATCCACGAACTGTTGCTGAGTTAATCCACGTCGAAAGTTGTAAAAAAAAATCGCAGGAAAATGTTCACGATTTAATTCCATTTTTGGGCCGAGATGACTATTTTAAGTTACTGTAAACAACGCATAACCTCAAAAATGTCCAACTTTACGATAGAGCTGTCAGTTGCCATATTGCACCACTAGGGTTGCCAAATCCCGAAACATAAAATGCAACCTCGTACTAAGCACTTACTTGTATTTTATTGGAAAAATAAATTAATAGCCTGTTTTCTGATCTCGAACGAAAAGTTAAGAGAAAGAAAGTGAGTCACTCTCAAGCGACTAAAACTGGGTTCCTCTAAGTCGAAATTGTCGCTGTATGTTTGATCCCAAATGACAGCACAGTCGAAATAAAGGAACCAAAATTTTTACGGAAAAGTTTTGCACAATTCAAGTTTTCATTCGACTTGCAATGACAAGATTGTGAAACCAAATTTAAATTTCTTTCTACTAAACCAAGAACGAAAGCTTTTGTTCGAGATCGAAGAACAGGCTGAAAAACTTCTCACGAAATAGAAAACCTTGCTTACTGAAAATTATTAAAACAAAAATATATTTTATAAAACCTCAACAATTTCATATATATTTTTAATTCTCATATATACAAATTCTCAAAATCTTTATTTTATCATTGTTTGCATTGCATTGTTTCAGGTGCATGTCCGATGAAACGATGCCCTATGAATTGAGAGCCTCCTTTTGCCGTTTAATGTTGCACTTACATGTCGATCGTGATCCTCAAGAACCAGTGACACCAGTTAAATATGCCAGGCTGTGGAGTGAGATACCTTCCAAGATGTCTATATTAGAGTGAGTTCGTTTCACATTCATATACATAATCTGTTTTATAAAGTTTCTTCTCGTCTCTTGCAGTTATGATGGTAAAAATCAACAGCCGGATTATAATAAAGAGGCCGTCCGTGCTAAATTTAATACGACCATACAATTTGTTGAGAATTATCTGTGCAATGTGGCGACAAAAGTTTGGCTTTTTACCGATCAGGAACAAAATAAATTAACGTTTGAGGTAAGTTGGGGGAAAAATAGGTCAATCATTGATTGTTGTTTAAAGTCAAGAGTGTAGAACGTCGGAGTTATACTGGTATCGATACAATTATACCAATTATAACGGGTTTTTCAATAAGAGCGCTACAAAAGTTTTTTTAAATAAAACAAAACCGGTTTTAGATACCAATGAAATTCTTTATTCCTGTGAAAGTACGTTCGATGCCATTATGTATGGAACTCGATTTCTTTTGCATGGCCACCACGGGCACGCTTGCAGAAGTCCAGACGCTGAACCCAATTTTCGACGATTTTCAAGAATAAATCGGCCGATACTGCTGCAATTTCACGTTCGATATTCGTACGAAGTTCATCAATCGTCGCTGGCTTGTTGGCATAGACCATAGACTTGACGTAGCCCCACAGAAAATAATCTAACGGCGTCAAATCGCACGACCGAGGCGGCCAATCGACTGGGCCATTTCGTGAGATAACACGTTCACCAAACTTGGTTTCCAATAAATTGATTGTGGCATTCGCTGTGTGGCTTGTGGCGCCGTCCTGTTAGAACCACATGTCCTCCAAGTCCATATTATCCTATTGGGGCCAAAAATATTCGGTTATCATTGAACGGTAGCGATTCGCATTCACAGCAATGTGCCGGTCTTGATCATCACGGAAGAAGTACGGCCCAATGACGCCGCCGGCCCATAAACCGCACCTAACCGTAATTTTTTCGGGATGCAATGATGACTCATGGATTACGTGTGGATTGCTGTCTGACCAATAACGCATATTTTGCTAATTGACGAAGCCATTCAGCCAGAAATGAGCCTCATCGCTGAAGATGATTTTCCGATGAAAATCCGAATCATTTTCAAGTTGTTGCTCAGCCCAATTCACGAACATACGACGTAAGGATGTATGCCAAGATCTTTTCGCAAAATTCGCCACAACGACGTCATAGAGATGTCCAACGCTTGAGAACGACGTGTGAGAGACACATTTGGGCTTTCTTGAACTGAAGCCTCAGCGGCAGCAACATTCTCGACACTACGGGCACTTCTGTGTCTCACTGGCACGGGAACATTTTTTACTGTGCCTGTGGATTCAAATTTTTCCACTAGACGCTCAATTGTTGTCCAGGTAGGACGATTATGACGACCAGAAATTGGACGTAGCGCTCTTAACGTTGAGGCCACTGACTCCAAATTTCGGTAGTAAATTTTAATAATTTCGACTCGTTGTTGGCTCGTATATCTTTCCATGATGAAATGGCAAACCTTACTGAAGAGAAATATCAAAAGAGCGGGAAAAAATATGGCGTCGTTTGCTGTCCCTATCGAGTTACTTTTGTAGCGTCTCTGTTGAAAGCCCCTTTACTTCTACTTATATTCAGTTTAGATATTCTACGAAAACAATCTTTACAGTTCTGCAGGGTGAGAGTAATAATAGGGATTTAAAAAATCTTGCATATAATCATTTTATTATGTAGTATATTATTCAATTCCATGATTGTGAAACGTATGAGTTATATTATTTCATTTATATCAATCATACGGCTTAATATTTGTGATTTTCTTTTTTTTGTGAATTTTCAAATTTTAATTGTAGAAAACGTTTAGACGACATAAATGTTGTACTTACAAAAATCTATACATTTAAGGACTTCATTATAACGGGTGGCCCAAATACAGGACCTTTATAAATCATATGTTATTTAGACACTGATCGATTTTTTTAGTTCGAAATACTGACTATCAGTCGGTATCATATCTCCGCGGACCAAAATGAGTTTAATTACGCTTGAACAACGTTGGGAAATATTTCAAACTGCAATCGAACATCGAATGTAGCCCAGAAATCATATCTTCTGGCGATGCGCATTTTCATCTCGGCGGCTATACCAACAAACAAAAGTGCCGAATCTGGAGTTTGAAAAACACGCACGCCAACGCTTCCACAGAGAGGGATAGTTAAGTATGGATATTGGAGTGGTGGCATCATTGGCCCATTTTTTTCCAAAATGCTGCTGGAAACGCCCTTACAGTTAGCGGCTCTACTGAACCATGAATACGTACTTTTTATGGGCTCAAATGGAAAATATGAACTTGAATAATCTTTGGTTTAAGCAGGATGGCGCACCATGTCTCACTGCTCATCAAACAATCGCAAATTCGATAATAGTGTTATCAGCCATCGAAACGAATGAGCTGCCTGATTGGTTATACGATCACTGATACATCTCAGGCTAATTAAGTGACCCTGTCGAACTAGTGGTCATATTCTTCTGCCCTTTGAAGGCGGATGAGCCAACACTACTGGCTAACGGCGGATCAAAAGTAAAGAATCAAAAATCCAGTTTCGACACACTGCATTCTGGTCAGCGTCTGATCCATAATGGGCGATTGAAACATGATCATCCTGGCAGTGGGTAAAATGCAAGGCTGGGTTTGCATCCCGCCACCGTTATATAGGCAATGAAAATATACACAAATTATAAAAAACGAAGAAACCCACTAACTGTTGACGACCCTGGCACTAGAAACAAAAACTGCGATATTTACTACAGCTGCTTTGAGCGAAACCACGAATTCGGGTGCGGATTTACAGTTGGCAAGACACTGCGACACCTAATTTACCACGGCATTTAGAATATTCTAGGCGATTTTAATGCCAAGTTGGGAAAGGAAAGTGTCTTTCAACCAACCATCGGTAATCACAGTCTACATGATACCTCCTCCGATATTAGAATAAGACTGATAGACTTCGTCGCTGCAAAGAACATGGTAGTTAGTAGAACACGAGTCCAGCATAAGGACATACATACGGCGATTTGGTTATCTCCTGATCAGAGAACGAAGAACCAGATTGATCACTTGGTAATAGATGGCAGGCAGTGTCATGGATATACGTGTGATTCGAGGTACCAATATCGCCTCGGATCGTTACCTGGTGGCTGCGAAAGTTCGCACAAGACTGAGTAGGGCGAAAAACGTACGAAGCCGAACACGGGAAAAGCTAGATATCGACAAGCAGCAAATACCGGAAATATCAAAGTCCTATCAACAAAAGCTCACTCTCCTGCTAGAGAAGTATACTCCTCCTCCCGAGGACTACTTTTCATCACTACTCCACTCAGTTTCTTCCACTGAAGGGCAGGAGGTAATGATTGTGAAAGACAGTGTAGATTGTACCCCATCCACCCCCACCCATCCATCGAGCACCCACAGCAAGATTAGAATGGCAATCTGCGGGCTTAAGAATAAAAAAGCCGCTGGTGTGGATGGGCTACCCGCTGAGATTTTTAAGACCGGTGACGAAGGACTGCTAGCCCACATGCATCAACTTATATGCGGTATATGGTTTGGTATCGCGGCATCAGTCTTTTATCCATCGCGTATAAGGTCTTGTCGAGCGTATTATGTGAAAGACTAACGCCAATTATTGAAAACCTGATTGGACCTTATCAGTGTGGTTTTAGACCAGGCAAGTCCACGACTGGTGGCCGTCGCTGTTGCAATGTTTAGTGTGCGCGGCGCTTGTACATGAGAACGTGGGTTCGATCCCTGCTCAGACCACCTTACATTTCTTTCGACGACGGTCACCCCGCTTAGTGACGGCGACACTATCGAGTACTTAACCATGAAAAAGTTTCTCAAAATACCGTTCGGAACCGGTGTAAAACTGTAGGTCCCAATCAGTGATTGTAAAAACTAGAAAACACACATCTCACTGATTGTGAGAAGCTCTCCATCCCTTCATGGGATGTTACGGGACACCATTTTTTTTGTTTAAGTTCACGACTGACCAAATATTCACGCTGCGCCAAATCCAGGAAAAACCCACGAAAATCAAATCGATACATGTCGATTACAAAGCTGCTTTCGATGGCCCCATACGGGGAAAATTGTACGAAGCTATGTCTGAACTTGGGATTCCGTCTAGAAGAATGACGCTTACCAACACCAAATTAGCAGTGACGGTGGGAAAGACCTCACCGTACCATTCTGCACCAAGCGAGGACTGAGACAAGGCGACACACTTTCGTGCAATCTCTTCAACATCTTATGGAGATAATAATGAGAAAAGCTGCAGTAAATACGAACAAGACCATTAACACGAAAAGCCCTATGTTGCTGGCGTACGCTGACGACATAGACATCATTGGGCGAAATTTACGAGAAGTTACTGCAGTATTTTCAAGAATCGAAAAAGAATCAGCGAAGGTGGGTCTTGCTGTTAATGAGGCAAGACAAAATTGATGGTGTCAACGACTAGACAAACCTCTCGACTTGGTCCGCACTTGAACGTTGACAACCGATTTAATTTTGAAGGGGTAGATGAATTTGTCTACCTTCGATCCGCCGTGAACAAGGACAACAACGTCAGCCTGAAGATAAATAGGAGAATTGTACTTGTCAATAGATGCTCTCCCTCGACCGACAAAAGTCCAGCTATACCAGAGTCTCATTTTACCTGTCCTGGAATATGACTCCGAAACTTGGGTCATATTGCAAGCGTATGAAAAACACGTGGGAGTATACGAGAGAAAAATTCTCCGTAAAATATATGGTCCTGTTAGGGAAAACGGCGTGTGTCGACGTCATTGGAAACGGGAGCTATATAATTTGTATTCCGACGTTGACATAGCTATCCGAATCAAATTAGGCCAACTGCGTTGACTAGACCATGTTATCAGAATGAATGAAGATGAGCCAGCTCGAAAGGTTTTCCATAACGTACCCGGAAAAGAGGATGACCAAGACTCAACGGGAAACAACGGCTAATACGTCCGAGCCTTTCGTGAGATAGAAGCAGAGACCGTCAAGAATTTATAGAAAAAAAAAATACTGCGAAGCCAGCCAGAAAAAATTGGAATATTTGTTATTTCTAATAAAGCCATAATATACCAAAAGAATTTTAGTGTAGTTAATTTTATTTACTTTTTAACAAGATATTTGTATTTGGACCATCCTGAATATTCGATCTTTTACCTTTTGCGATTCGAAGCGTATTAGTAATTCCGACTCAATTAAATCAATCATACGCCTTGGCGAATATTTTTGTTCCGTTCAAATTGTTTAAATTTCGGATTCTTAATATATTTTATATTAATTTCTGTACATTTGTAATTACAAAACAATCGGTCTCCAACGTCCTTTGAAAAATTATCTACTACAGCAAAATTTCATTTCAACATGTTTCCGATTTTGAGATTCCGATCTTTTACCTTTTACGATTGGAAACGTATTAGTAATTTGATTCAATTATATCAATCATACGTCGTTGCGGTTTTTTTTTGTTGTGTTCAAATTCTTTAAATTTCGGATTCTTAATATTTTTATATGAATTTCTGTACATTTGCAATAATAAAACAATCATTTTCCAGTTCAAAAGTCATTTGAAAGTAGGTCTTCTGTAGTGGAATTCCATTTTAACATGCTTCCGAATTTGATAAAAATTGGTGAATATGTTGGAAATGATGCCAATATACATACCTAAATGCAAAATATTTTAAGATTGTTAACATCTGTGGCAACTCTGCGACTTTGAAATTTTGGATGTTTCAAAAAAGAGGCTTGTTTAGAAACTCATAACTTTTGATGTTTAAGAGGTATTGGAATATTTTTTTGACGGCCTAATTTTAAGACTTTAAGGTTTAAAAAAATTATGAAACAATTCAAAAAAGATTCCAATAAAACTTTTTAAAAACAAAAGTGTTATTTTCTTTTTCAACACATAGCCACGCTTGTGATCTACATACCATGCACAGTGAAATCGCTCCTACTTTCTGAGATAAAAGAAAAGATGTAGGAGTACGTAGTTGCTTATTGGCTCCAAAAGAATGATCAATGTTTGCTTAGGTTAGTTAGAAGTTGCTGACAGTTAGTCCATTGAGAACCGTTGTGATATAACGGAAAATCATGTTGCGTCCCTGTGTTGTGAACTTCTTTTTGGGGTAAAGGAGCGTTTAAGCCAAGTTTCTCCCATCATAGTGTCATTGGATGTGATTAGACTTATTAGTCCTTTGTAATGAGTAATGAAATGTGGTTAGACTTATTAGTCCTTTATGATAAGTCGGACTAAATTAAACGCTCGTCCCACTAGAATACATTTATATCGCACCAAGAAGCTCAAAACTGTGTCAATATCTTAAAGAGATAAATCTCACAGGACCCTAAAATAGGATCCCAAGGTAGACGTCACGGTGCTGGATTTTGCAGTGGGTTCTTCCTAATTATTATTTTCATTAAGTCATTGGCTCTTACCTTCAGTCGCGCTGCATGTCTATGTAGATGCAGGGACATGCAAACTCATTCCAATGCCTTTGTAATCTATATGGTTGACCCTACTCTTGTTACCCTATTCGCTCTGTAGTTTTCCGGAAAGTTCCTGTTCCTGGCACCCTTATAAGTTGAATTACTACTTCATTAATAAAACTGCAGTAGTTGGGGACTGCTATTGAGTTTAAGAAGATTGATTCTAGGAACTACAAAGACGCCACGCTGTCGGAGATCCACAATCTACCTAATCATTCACTTTCAAACAATCCTTATGGAAATGCACATACCTCCATATAAACTGGCAACTCCTTGGATCCCGAAGGTCCCACTCCCGAATAAGAGGGTAATTTTACGAATCACATGCGAATTTTCCTATTGTGTTGCCACCATATGTTCGAACATAATCCAACACTATTCCATGACTGGCCCCGATCCGGTCACAATCTGCATCCCTACAATGTTCCTTTAAATGTCGTATCCGGCTCATATTATTTGTAACTAAATGCTTAAATCCAAAACAGTAGTAACGTATATTAAGGGTCACAATTATAAACGCCTTTAGTCGGAATATTTTCTTACAAACACGAACGTATTAATTACATTAATTGCATTGGCAAATATAACTTATACGCCTTGACATTTGTGTATTAATAATACTTATACGTTAATATGTTTATACGATTTAAATCATTGAATTCTTTGATTCCCATTTTTTTTCAGGTGGTAAAACTGGCTCGTGATCTGATATACTTTGGATTTTACAGTTTCAGTGATTTGTTACGATTAACCAAGACACTTTTGTGTATTTTGGATTGTGTCTCCGACAATAGCATAGATAGTTCAACAGCAGCTGGACCCAATGCTGGAAGATTTGTAGCCGCAGACACAGATTGTAAGTATGAAACTGTATATATCTTTCACGGATCATCGACGCCTATGTTTGTGTTGAGCAATTATGAGTTTTTTTGTTACGAATCGAATTTGAAAATTTATTGGTTGGCTTTGATTTTTATTTTAAATTTTACAAACTGCTGTTGTTAATATTTATTTTGCAATACAAAAAAGCTGCTGAAGAAGAGGATGCAAAACTGGGTAAGTTATAACTTCATTAGCGCTTTGTTAAAAACGAAAACACAACACACTGTTAGGTCTCAACCCCACAATACTTGTACATATTAACATGGTAACACTCGTAACATTTGCTTCCCCTACATTTTCATGTTTTAGCCGAGGGTGGTGTTTTACGCTCTATCGGTGATATGAACACAGTTATGACCAGTTTGGCTTTAGGCTCTGTGGGCCAAGTTATGGCCACACCGGCCATATCATCACTGCAACAACGCAAATCAGTTTCGCAACTTATGAAAGAGTTTCCCCTGGTCATGGATACAAAGTTGAAGATTATTGAAATTCTACAATTCATTCTGGACGTTCGTTTGGATTATAGAATCAGTTGCCTCTTATCGATATTCAAACGGGAATTCGATGAAAGTGACGCTCATCAACTGGCCCACAATGAGGCTATTGCCGCTGCCCTTGCTGCCGCTCCTACAATAACTGAAGTTGGTACGGACGCAGCAGTTAATCCTGATGGAAGTATTCCTGCTGCTACGAGTTCTGGCGGTACATCTACGGCAGGAGGAAGCCCAACAGATCCACAGTCAGCAGCAGCAGCAGCTTCTGCATTTCAACAGCGTCAAAAGAATATCGATTTGGAGTCAATTGGTATACAAGCTGAGGGTATATTTGATTGTGAAAGTGGTGATGCAGCCAATCTTGATTTAGACGGTCAGGGTGGTCGTACATTCTTGCGTGTTTTATTACATTTAATTATGCATGATTATCCACCGCTTGTATCGGGAGCATTGCACTTGCTATTCCGGCATTTTAGCCAAAGACAAGAAGTTCTACAAGCATTTAGACAGGTAAGTTGTCTGGAAAACCGCGGTATTGAGAGGTATGGAAACGATTTCTTCAAACAATTTTATAGATGTTCTCTAAAACGGGAATCAGGATTTGAAATAGAGTTTAGGGTTTTAGCTTCTTTCAAGCCATGAAATGTAACTGGAGATTAGAGTATTTTTTCATTTAATATAGTTTTAGTAAAGGGAGAGAGAAACAAGTGAAATCCATATTATATCCTTGATGAAGTATTCCAGATGTCAATAAAAAAGAACTTCAATTCAGAATAGAACAGAACTTCAATTCAGAACTAAACAGTTTCTATACATTTTCAAGACAATATTGATATATAAAAGCTTAAGACGGATTATTGTCATAGAAAGATTTATCCGGGTCATATTTCAGTAACTTTAAAGTCTTTTTTCTAGTGGTAAAGTCTACTGCCTATTTTATTCATTCAACGTATTGGACTATGTTTGTCCAGTACGATTTATATTCATAACACGTATACGCCGTCATTTCAAGCCATGTTTTGTATGGCAATCTATTAAATAATACTCATACGCCATAACATAGTTCGTATTTCTAATACTTATACGCAGTGTAATCCTAGATCTGCTAACAATTCTTCGAAGCGTTTCAACTGTGCAATTGATAATATTTTATTAAAAATGCCGTCATTTAAGAAAGATTCAAAAAAAATTTTAAAGTCAACAAATTCATGTGTCCGTTTAAATCCTTAAATGCCCTATAAAACTGTTTGTAATCGTTTCCAATGTGTTGAAATTTTATTATTTTCAAA
Organism: Phaonia tiefii; assembly: GCA_963931995.1. Taxonomy (NCBI): domain Eukaryota; kingdom Metazoa; phylum Arthropoda; class Insecta; order Diptera; family Muscidae; genus Phaonia; species Phaonia tiefii. Next base: position 303,084,625 of record OZ008367.1, read on the forward strand.
TTCTTTTAATCACATTTATTTTGCAATGCTTTCGTTAACTAAAATGAAGTTCATAATTTTCAAACGAATATTTAATACATATATTTATCTTGAATTTTCTTTCAAAATTTTATTTTATTTTATTACTAATCAATTACTACTAATCATAATAATACTACTTACGACCAGTGGATGAGTATAGTTAGTACTATTGTTTGTTAACTCATTCTTAAATGGATTTATTTTTATTTAATTTTGTTAAATTTAATCAAATTTTTACCTTTCTCTCCCGAAATCTAGGTACAACTTTTGGTATCCGATAGTGATGTTGAATCCTATAAACAAATCAAATCCGATTTGGATATATTGCGACAAAGTGTTGAAAAATCTGAATTGTGGGTGTACAAATCGAAAACTTCAGAAGAATTAAGTACAAGTGAGTAATTAATGAACTTGAAAAAATAATCAGTGACATCACTTTGTATAAAAATGCTGTTGCAGCTACTGGCGAAACCTCTATCGATAATAGCAATCTTATCAACGAATATCGGGCCTCTTTATCGGCTGAACAATTGAACGAATATCAAAAGGTCAAGGAAATTTTAATACGCATGAATAAGTTTTGTGTAACACCTGGTAAGTGATATTTCCAAAATAATTCCTAACTCCAATTATTTAACAGTATTCCAGTGTAAATCCATAGTACAACTTTTTGAACTAAAGTCTTAATTCTCCACTCATTGCATTCCTTAGGTCCCTATATTAAACCCCGCAAACACGAACAACGTTTACTGCGCAACGTTGGTGTTCATACTGTTGTCCTGGATCTGTTGCAAAATCCTTACGATGAAAAGGACGATGTTCTAATGAAGGAGCTAATGTTTCTGGCTCATGAATTTCTGCAAAACTTTTGTTTGGGCAATCAACAGAATCAAGTATTGCTGCACAATCATTTGGATTTGTTTTTGAATCCAGGGGTACGTTACAATACAAACAATACCATCCTGTTTCCCCAGTCATAACATATCATCTCTCTTCATTACAGATTTTGGAAGCAAAAACTGTTTGTTCCATCTTTAAAGACAATCTAGCGCTGTGCAATGAAGTCACCGACAAAGTTGTCCAACATTTTGTTCATTGCATCGAAATCCATGGTCGCCATGTGGTTTATTTGCAATTTCTGCAGACCATCGTGAGGGCTGAAAATCAGTTTATACGCAAATGTCAAGATATGGTTATGCAGGAGCTGATCAACGCTGGCGAGGAAGTTTTAGTGTTTTACAATGATAAGACCTCGTTCAATCAATTCGTCAGCATGATGCAAAAGCACACAGCCCCTCTCAGTGATGATAACCCCTTGAAGTATCACGTCGAATTGGTAAAGCTATTGGCCTGCTGTACCATGGGTAAAAATTTGTACACCGAAATCAAGTGTAATAATTTGCTGTCATTGGATGATATAGTGGCCATAATTTGCCATCCAGCCTGCATACCGGAGGTAAAGGAAGCCTATGTAGATTTCCTGAATCATTGTTACATCGATACCGAGGTGGAGATGAAGGAAATCTATTCCTCGGGTCATATGTGGAATCTGTTCGAGAAGAGTTTTATGGTGGATATTAATAAGTTGCTTGCTTCGGGCGCCAATGCCGATAAATCTCTGATGAACTATGTCTTGAATGGTATTTGCACCATTTTGGCCACATTTTTCAGTAGTCCCTTCTCCGATCAGAGCACTATAGTACAGTCGAGACAAATGATATTCGTACAATTACTGCAAACCTGTTATCGTTTATCTCAATGCAAATGGTTGAGTCTGGCTGATCGCTTTAATGTCGAAAATTGTATACGCACTTTGGCTGAGTCGGCCAAGACGCGCAGTATCGCCATACCGCCTGACTTGGAACAGCAAGTGATAACGATGTCCAGCAAGACGGCATTGTTGACCAGACAGACAACAAAATGGCTTTTAGCCTCGAAGCAGCCAAAATACGAGACACAGCATTCGGCCAATTTAATGCGATTAGACAGATCCATTATTGAAGGCTTGCAGGATATTGTATCGCTACTGGAGGATCAATTGAAGCCGGTAGTGGAAGCGGAATTGTCTCTCCTCGTAGACATACTATACAGGTCGGAGCTATTGTTCCCCCAAGGGACAGAGGCTAGAAAACGATGTGAGTCAGGAGGTTTCATACGCAAACTTATAAAGCATACTGAGAAACTTTTGGAGGAAAAGGAAGAGAAGTTGTGCGTGAAAGTCCTAAAAACCTTAAGAGAAATGATGGCCATCGATGTGAACTATGGCGAAAAGGGTGACACACTGAGGAATACTTTGTTGAAGCGATATTTTGATATAAAACCCTCCAACACTTCAAGAACTCCTGTTGAACTTAAAGCGGATATACTCTCGCTCGCCAGCACCGCCACCTCGCATGATAGTCAAAAACATTTGAATCTGGTAACCCATGGCCCGGGAGCGAAATATCTTCAACGAGCCGAAAAAACATTGCATGAAGTACAGAATCATTTAGATCGCGAAGGCGCTTCTGATTTGGTCATTGAATTGGTTATTAAATCGGTGCACTCGCCTTCCATTTTCGTGGAAGCCATAGAGTTGGGCATTGCACTTCTGGAGGGTGGAAATCCCATGATCCAAAAGGGCATGTTTACAAAATTCCTGAATGGTGACCTAAATCAAGCCTTCTTCAAAGTATTCTTCGATAAAATGAAAGATTCTCAGCAGGAAATTAAATCTACGGTCACTGTGAATACCTCCGATATTGCGGCGAAGGCTCATGAAAGTAAACAAGATGTAAATTTAGAATTGGATAAGATTTCTCGCAAACATGGTCTAAAAACCAATGGGGTTGTCATCACTGAAGAGCTAAGAAAAGAACTTCATAACGCCGGCTTAGCCACCGCACGGGCTTTTAGCACTGCTCGTAATTTACATGCCGGTGAAGATTCCAATTCGTTGAGCATTAACAGTCCCCTCGAGGAAATATTAGCTGAAAAACTGGAAAAGCATAAGGACAGCAAAGAAGACCGCAATAAACTCTCCAACAAGGTATTGGTAATGCAGCCCATTTTAAGATTTATGCAATTGCTGTGTGAAAATCACAATCCGGATCTACAAAATCTTTTACGCAATCAAAACAACAAGACCAACTATAACCTAGTGTCGGAAACTCTTATGTTTTTGGATTGCATTTGTGGTTCCACAACGGGTGGTTTGGGTTTACTTGGTCTCTACATCAACGAGAATAATGTGGCTCTCATCAATCAGACTTTAGAGACTTTAACGGAATACTGTCAAGGACCCTGTCATGAAAACCAAAATTGTATAGCTACCCATGAATCGAATGGCTTGGATATTATAACCGCCCTCATTCTCAACAATATTAACCCATTGGGGGAAAATCGTATGGATTTAGTATTGGAACTAAAAAATAATGCATCCAAGCTACTGCTGGCTATTATGGAGTCTCGGGGTGACAGTGAAAATGCTGAACGAATTTTGTACAACATGAATCCTAAACAATTGGTTGAGGTGGCCTGTAAGGCCTACCACCAAGAGGAAATGCTAGATGACAATGATGCAGATGATGATCCGGTAGATGCGGAACATGATGATGATGACGTGTCGGTGAGCCCTCGAGAAGTGGGTCACAATATCTATATACTCTGTCATCAGTTGGCTACACACAACAAAGAGTTGGCGGGTTTACTTAAAGCTTCCGAAGACCCACAGTCGGCTAATTTCGATGCTAAAATGAGTCAAGCTTTAATGTATTACGCCACACATACGGCCCAAATTGAAGTAAGATTTTAATTGAACCAATCATTCGTGTTTCTAACATTTCTGTTTTTGATCTATTTTAGATTGTGCGAAATGATCGTACATTGGAACAGATTGTTTTCCCCATTCCTGAAATTTGTGAATATCTGACACCAGATACAAAAATGAAAATATTTAACACCGCAGAACGTGACGATCAGGGCTCGAAGGTAGCGGATTTCTTCGATAAGGCTGAAGAGATGTTTAACGAAATGAAATGGCAAAAGAAATTAAGAGGTAATTGGATATTAGTATTCGTTGAAGAGCAAAGAAACTGATATAGCTTGGTTTGTTATTCTAGGTCAACCATTTCTTTTTTGGGTCAGCAGTTATATGTCGTTATGGAGTAATATTCTGTTCAATTGTGTCGTTGTTATTAATATAATAGTTGCATTTTTCTATCCCTTCGATAATACTGTGCCGGGTAAGTTTAACTAATTAAAGTTAAAGATTATTTTGTGGGTATAACAAGCTGTTTAACCATGATCTACGAGACGTCTAACTGGGATCAGATGCCGTTGTAATATCTCGTCTTCCATAGGACTGATTAAATCCGTCCGATCTTTCTGTTTGTTACGAGCTCATCAACGGGGAACAGTTCTTTGGTTATTTCTAGATAATATTCATTGAGTTTGTAGATATTCCCCTAATGTAACAGTATAATTTTCCATACCCTTGAATTTTGGTTAAGAATGGCTTAAGTTTAAAGCCACTAAAACATAAAAAATAGAAGTTTTTTTTGTAGAAACTACTCTCGGTGAACGACTGACCCATTAAAATTGTGAAAAATATGAATACTAGTTTTCCTTTAACTTGTCATCCTTAGACATTTGACAGTATGTAGTCGATCCTCCTATTGTCCCATTTTAATGTCGAAGGTCTGATGCATAGAATAACACATACGTAGATAAACTTATTCTCTCATCTGACGTTTCATTTCACACTCTTCATCGTAGGTTTGTGGAAATGAGAGCAATTAAATTTAAAATTAACTTACACCAGGTGGAGTTACAAAATATGTTCACTTAACTTTTTCCTGTCGTTTTGGTGTAGAACTGAAAAATTTAAATATATTTTGCACTTTTTTGTTGACTTTTATTGTATTTAACACAACTAGTTTGCCACAAAAACACGAAATTCGGTTGTTGTTCCTATGTTGATCGCTGTATACTATTGCCACTATCTGGTATTATTGAACCCATATTTCTACCATCCAATGTTTACTTTCCATCGTACCTATGACGTTTAATTTATTCAGCGAATAAAACCTTCTATGGTATGTGTTATTCTATGGCCTCTAACGGCGCTTGTCAGAAAACGTATGTCATTAACCAGTTTTCTAAATGGTCATTAACCAGTTTCACATTTGACTTGATGGTATTAAGCGCAGCTGACTAGTCACGAACAATGGTATCTTGTCACTTTTGGCACAATCCATATACATTTGTTCGTAAAACTTGACAACAGTTTTCGAAAACACTTCCCAAATTCTACATGTAGTATTTTGACAAGCATACGAGGGCGGATCAATAAGTCCGTGACTTTTTGAATGAAACACAGTTTTTTTTTTGCAAAAAAAAAATTATTTTTCAATATAATCTCGTTTTAGCTCAATACACTTAGTCCAACGTTTCTCCAATTTTTGAATCCCTTCCAAAAAATAGAATTTTCGAGGTCCATAAAATAAGCATTTGTTTGATCAATAATTTCGTCGTTGGAGCTAAATCTCTTTCCACCGAGCCATTTCTTTAGGTTTGGAAATAGGAAATAGTCACTGGGGGCTAAATCCGGAGAATATGGCGGATGAGGTACCAATTCGTAGCCCAATTAAACAACTCCAAACAATTCTTTGAAGTTGTCACACGATTACGTTTATGGTCAATTGAGAGCAAACGCGGCACCCATCTTGCAGACAGCTTTCTTAAACCCAACTGATCATTTAAAATCGAAACCACACTGCCATATGCAATTCCTGTGGCATCAACAATCTCACGCACTTTTACTCTTCGATCGGCCAACACCATATCGTGGATTTTTCGACATTTTTTGGGTGTATTGACCTCAATTGGCCGTCAGCGTCATTTGTACTAGTGCGACCACAACGAAAGTCAGTAAACCACGTTTTTACCATTGAAATCGATGGTGCAGAGTCCCAATAGTATTTATCAAGCTTTTCCTTGGTTTGATTGACGGTTCTTTCGCAAAAAATAATGTTTAATGAGAACTCGAAATTCACTTTTTTCCATTTTTAATAAAATGCACGAGGTTGTATGTTTTGAACAGCTGTTAAACGCAAAATAAATGACGGAACTTGCTCAAAAATTAACAGGTCGTTCTTGATGGGGCAGTGTTGCATTTCATATAACTACGAGGGAAGTTTGAAAAGTCACGTACTTATTGATCCGCCCTCGTATAAATCATTCAGTTTAATTTCTGGTTGAAGATGAAACCTATATACATATGTTGGTTAGGTTAGAGTGAATATGAGTTCCTTCCAAGGAAGCTCACCCAAGCAGTGATGCAGTTTTGAATAGCCACGGTACCCTGAAAAGAATGTACCAGTAGGTTACCCCATTACACCACATTAATACTGTTAATATATTTTAGAACTACATTGAGTGCAATACTCCCCAGTTCCTATACTCCGTTAAAAATGGGTATACCCAAAGTTGTCCTCCATATATTTGCCAAGGCTGGGCACTGTAGGAGATACGACAGTAACGTCTGTATTGCAATCCAATCCTAGCAGCATGTGTACCAATCGTCCAGTGGCCAGTTATGACAGCTGTCATTCTGGCTATTGTATTCCTATTCAGAGTCATCAGGAACACAGTTGTCTTACCGTTATATCTAGGCCAAATACCCGTAATATGCAACAGGTAGTGAGTTCTCTTCAATTTCCTTTTGCCTCGTGGTGGAATTGACTGTCGATTACATTACCCACCACTCTTAGAGAGCTTTCAATAACATTTCGTCCATTCACGTTTCCACTAGAACCTTTCCTGGCAGGTTCACCAGCGGCTCCGTTTCCGACTATATCCGTATGACCCGGAACCCACACTAGGGAAAGTGTTGCCGTGGCACCAATCTCGTCCAGCAGACTCATGTATTCACGAACCAGTATCGATCTATACTCCTCTGAGGATAGAGCCCTTATCGCTACTTAGATGTCCGAAGAGAAGATATTTACACTCTTCCCTACATCCCTTGCAGCTGACGATTCCGATATCGCCACTACTTCAGCTTGGAAAAACAGGGAGACCGATTGTTAGTGTTTTACCTATTACACAACCTCATGAGGTCAGATGTCTTACACATATTAATTAAACAAACAAATTTTAAAATATTTCTCCATCTGGTTCTATCCTTCGCCTTTTCAAGCCAGTTGGTAACACCAAGGATACGAATGGATTCTTCGGCCTGGTCTTTCCATCGGAGTCCTCTCTTCCTGCTTCCATCGGGAACGTTATCGAAAACCTTTCGCGCTGGCTCATCTTCATCCATTCTGATAATATGGCCAAGCCACCGCAACTGGCATAATTTGATTCGCCTAGAGATGTCCACGTCAGAATATAAATCATATAGTTCTTGGTTCCAGCGACGTCGGTACTCGCCGTTTTCTCTAACAGGACCATATATTTTACGGAGAATTTTCCTCTCGAATACTCCCAGTTGTTTTTAATCGGCTTGTGATATGACCCAAGTTTCGGAGCCATATGCCAGGACTGGTAAAATGAAAGTCTTGTATAGCTGGACCTTTGTCCGTCGAGAGAGGGCTTTGTTTTTAAACTGCTTGCTGAGCCCAAAATAGCATCCATTTGCAAGCACAATTCTCCAATATATCTCCAGACTGACGTTGTTGTATTTGTTCACGGTGGATCCAAGGTAGATAAACTCATCTACCACTTCAAAATGAAATCGGTTGTCAACGTTCAAGTGCGGACTAAGTCGAGAGGTTTGTCTAGTCGTTGACACCATCAATTTTGTCTTGCCTCATTAACAGCAAGACCCACCTTCGGGCAAATTTCGCCCAATGATGTCTATGTCGCCAGCAATATATGGCTTTTCGTGTTAATGGTCTTGTTCGTATTTACTGCTGCTTTTCTCATTATTATCTCCAATAAGATGTTGAAGAGATTGCACGAAAGTGTGTCGCCTTGTCTCAATCCTCGCTTGGTACAGAATGGTAGGGTGAGGTCTTTCTCCACCTTCAATGCTAATTTGGTGAGGCGGATCAGTTTTGCCGGAATCCCAAGTTCAGACAAAGCTTCGTATAATTTGCCCCGTATGCGGCTATCGAAAGCAGCTTTGTAATCGACAAAAAGATGGTATGTATCGATTTGTTTTTCGTGGGTATTTGGTCAGTCGTGGACTTGATTTTCAACAATTGGCTTTAGTCTTTCACATAACACGTTCGACAAGATCTTATACGCGACGGATAAAAGACTGATACCGCGATAGTTGGAACATACACACGGATCACCCTTTTTGAATACAGGACATAATACACTGAGACTCTAATCGTCAGGCATAGATTCCCCCAACCATATACTGCATAGAAGTTGATGCATGTGGGCTATCAGTCCTTCGAAACCGGCCTTTAAAAGCTCGGCGGGTAGCCCATCCACACCAGCGGCTTTATTATTCTTAAGCCGGGATATTGCTGTTCTAATCTCGCTTTGGCTGGGGAGTATGCAATCTACACTGTCTTCCACAATCATTGCCTCCTGATCGTCTGTGGAAGAATCTGAGCGGAGTAGCGTGGAAAAGTGGTCTCTCCATATTCTAAGTACACACTGCTTATTGGTCACCAGATTCCCATTCGCGTCTTTGCAGGAGGGCATCCGTCTTACATCCATCCGTAAAAATTTCTATGTAAACATCCTGCAACGGTGGCTGGTTCAACCACACTTCTCTATGCGGTATGATTGTTCTGAAGTTTTTCCGGAAATTCAGCATAAACCGTTCTTTCAGGTATGACCTCTTTAGAAATAATTCACAGAATTTTACTATGCCCATACCTTCGTTAGATCCAACATTTCAACTCTCTAGGCCGCATAGCACTTTTGGTCGTTGCACTCTTAGCAAATTGTTCAATCGGAAGTAAACTTACCATGTCTTTGAGAGCACCAGAGGGGCATGTCCTTAATGCCCCTGTCACGTCAACGCAAGCTGTTGACAGTTATGTGTCTTTCTCTACCATACCGCTACTCCACAGATCAGAACGGGTCTAACCACCGCCGTGTACGTCCATAATACCATCCTCGGATTTAAGCCCCATTTTCTCTTGCAAGTGTAGAGGAGCACCTTGCGGCTTCTTAACTCTGTGTGCAATATTAAGTTTCCAGTTGTATTTCGGATCCAGAATTACCCCAGATACTTCGCCCTATCCGAAAACTCTAGTTATTTACCATTGAGTTAGCCGATATTGTGGAATAGTTCGCCTATTTGTGAATAGTGCAGTTCAGTTTTATCCGGGTTAACGCCTAGACCACAACCTGTGATCCAAGTGCTGACCTCTCCCAAGATATTCTCCATGACTTCACTTATTACTGAGATCATATTATAAGATATATATTAAGTTTAAAAAAAGGCTTCACGAAAATCATAGGGTGTCAGTGACAACCACTCCCACTTTCCACTCCGTAGAGATTTTGTTGTCTATCCATGCACTTCTGATGACCAACAGTTCCGCTGGAATATTATCAGGACCAGAAGATTTGTGGTCCTTCATTTTACACAACGCCGAATCGATATCTGCTTGCGACGGGGAGATATCTCTTCTTGGGTTGCGACGTGAGTATTCTGCTGATGTGATGATATCTCCGTGCCATCATTAGCTTTTAACGACTGCAGTACTCCTGATGTTGTTGCCGCTCAGCTTTTTATTGAAGAGTGAAATGGATGGGTTCAGCAGACGATCTATATTGTACTTTACGATTTAGCCTCCAATACTGTTGACAGCCGCTGGGCGCAGAGTTGGTGGTCACTATCAATATCAGCACCACATCTACGTTGCGTATCATTAACGGAGCATATAAAGCAGTGATCATATACAAGGTGTTTCAAAAGAAGTCATCCGATGTTGTTTGGCTCTCATTTTTTTTTCTCAATGAAAAACTTCGATTCTGTTTTTTGATTATGTTTATTTGAACCTTTAGAATTTTATTGGTTAAGTTGAGAAGATGATATCGGTTAAATGGGCGCCTTCACAATTGATTACTACGGGCTCGTTTTATGGCATTTTTGTTCATAATGATTTGAAAATCATAATGAGCGATGAGGCTCATTTCCACCTCAGCGGGTACGTGAACAAGCAAAACTATCGCTTCTGGGGCACCGAAAATCCACGAGAGATACACGAGGAGCCATTACACCCGCTCAAAGTGACTGCATGGTGCGTTGTTCACGCTGGAGGAGTCATCGGGCCATTTCTTTCGAGAACGCCGCTGGTCAAACGACAACAGTGGACGGTGCGCGCTATAGGGCCATGTTAACCGAGTTTTTCTGCCGCAATTCGACGAATTAGGACTTGAGGACATGTGGTTCCAACAGGACGGAGCAACGGCACACACTGCGCGAGCCACAACCGATTTTCTGAAGGCGGCATTCCCGGGTCGCCTTATCACTCGTTTTGGCGATTTGCACTGGCCCGCAAGATCGGCCGATTTAACCGTTCCAGACCTTTTTTGTGTGATTTTTTGAAGTCCCGTGTTTACGTGAACAAGCCCGAGACCCTGGAAGCCCTCAAGGTCAACATTCGACACGAGTGTGAGAATCTGTCGCCCGAAGTTCTCGTCGAAGTGATGAAAAATGCCATTAAACGAGCCCGTATGGTAATCAATTGAGACGGCTCCCATTTAACCGATATCATCTTCTCAACTTAACCAATAAAATTCTAAAGGTTCAAATAAACATAATCAAAAAACAAAATCGAAGTTTTTCATTTAGAAAAAAAATGAGAGCCAAACAACATCGGTTGACTTCTTTTGAAACACCTTGCATTAATTGAGATTTGCCACTACTAAGCCAACGTACTTCACTGAAGCATAGAATCTCTACATTGTAGCGTTCCATAACTCGTCTAACCTGTTCGAGCCTCCATTTTTCAAAGAGAGTTCTTACGTTCCAGGTTTCAATAGTAAACCGTTATTTAAATCCAAATGTCGTTATCGAGGGGGATGTGTTTTCTTTTAATTTATTGTGGTTTCTATAATGATTACAATTTAAAACGAATGGTCTTTTAATTACAACAATAATATAGACCCAAACAGCTTAACAAATTGCAAACAACAAAAGCTGAAGGCAGGTTTACACCCTGTATTAGGGAGGTATTTTTTTTATCGCTTTATCAGTCTAGATCCGTAGTGTTTAGTAAACAGCAAGAGCACCTAGAGCAGGATGTGGCTTTTCACCACACACTACGTTCTGGACAGGAACTTTTCCTGTCCCTGTGCATTATCAACTTTACACTTGCTAACAATATTCATCGCTATCAGGTGGCCGTCGGTGGTGCAATGCTAGTGTACGCGGTTCTTGTGCATGAGAATGTGGGTTCGATCCCTGCTCTGACCACCTTAAATTTCTTTCGACGGCGGTCACCACGCTTAGTGACTGCGACACTATCGAGTATCGAGAACCGGTGTAAAATTGTAGGACCCAATCAGTGAGTGTGAAACTAGAACGCGTTTGTGAGAATATCTCCCTAATCCCTTCATGGGATGTAACCGGAAACCATTTATTTATTTTATCAGGGTTGCATTTGTCTAAAACAGACATGTTGATATTAGAGGTAGACAGTAGACACGAAGCTATTAGGAATGACTAAGGAGTGACGAAACCTAAAAAAAAATATTCTAGTTAGACACTCATTGTACGGCGCGTACATCTAGTGACTAACTTTTCGTTATGAACACGGTGGTTAATACGGTATTTACACCAAACAAGATTAACGTATTTCGAAGTTTAACTCCGTTAACCCGTGCTAACTCAGAAGATTACTCATACAATTTTAATCGGTAGAAACTGAAGTTTAATTTTTAACCTCATTTTAAACTGGTGTACATTTTGATGCAACACTGTTAAATACTAACAAAAAGGATGTACAAGTAGAAAAGAAAAAACCGGCGCAATTTGGCAACCCTAGTAGAAGAGCACCAAAAAAGTCGACGCGATTCACTCAAACGCATTTCTTTCCCTCGTCATAACTCGATTATTTCATACTTTTTACATACTTTATGTAATTTTATTTAAATATAGTTGGAATTTCTATAGCTAGATACAATAACATCATCAGAAAACTGCTCGTGTATTGAAATATTCAACGAAGAGAGTAAGAGAGAGACAAGAGAAACGACGCGCTTCACTCGTTTTCTTGGTTGGCATTCCACTCCATGAGTAAATGTTTTTCTCTATACCATAGTTGCTTTATGATACTAAAAAAATGCAGCTTTAATAAAAACATACTCAATCAACAGTTTGACAAATGGACAAAAGCGATGTATAAGTAGACAGTCAAAATTTCTCTTCACTCAAATGCCAACAAACAAAACGAGTGAAACCATAGTACTTCTCTACTCTCTCTCTTACTCTCTTCATTGAATATTTCAATACATGAGAAGCTTTTGATAGTGTTATTGTATATAACTATACAAATTCCAACCATGTTGAAGTAAAATTACATAAACTATGCAAAAAGTATGAAATAAGCAAGATATAACGCGAGAGAGAAATGCGTTTGAGTGAACTGCTAGTACTTTTTGGTTCTCTTTTACCAGGGTTGCCAAGTTGCGCACATCTTCTAATTTGGCAACCCTGGCAAAAGAGAACCAAAAAGTGTCATATCATATCTTGATTATTTCATACTTTTTGCAAACCTTATGTAATTCTACTTCAACATGATTGGAATTTGTATAGTTATATGCAATAACACTATTAAACAGCTGCTCGTGTATTGAAATATTCAATGAAGGGAGAGGGCATCGGGTTTCACTCGATTTGTTTGTTGGGATGTGAGTGAAGAGAAATATTGACTGTCTACTTGTACATCGTTTTTGAGATGCAAACCGATCGAAAAATTCCCAACGCATCGCTGCCTCCAAAACCTATTTGAAGCTCACGCCGCCGCCGATATAAATGGCTCTTATTGGTTTCAACTTTGAGCCGATTTTGATTGACTCACTGATCCAATTTTAAAGGTTCTGTTCTTTCTCAAATTTGTACAAAACTGGCAAAACCAATAGCCGCCAACTTATTTGTTTGTTGTGCCGCCGTCTTCGATAATTTTGTCTCGGCGCAGAGTTTGTCTATGCACGGAGCCGATATTGTGGAATCACGTCGAGTTGCCAACTGAAATTTCAATTTAATCTCAAACTGGGTGGTGTAAACGGCAAAGATTAGAGAACAAGGTTATCGCTAACCTAGCCGCGATAAACGGCGGTGTCAATGCGTTATAACGGTTCTGCGTTAAGAAGCTTTTTTCATGGCTAATTATGCTATAGTGTAGTCGTCGCCGAACGAAATTAAAGGTCCTCAGAGCGAGAATTGCATACGCGTACTCATGTACAGGAGTCACGCATGCTAAGAATTGCGCCACCGATGGTGGGAATGGATTGCATTTCCTTGGACCGAAAACTTCCGAATCCTATTTTGTATATGGCATCAGCGTTCAGGATGCTTTTATCTTATATTTTTTAGGTGTTGACAGTCTAAATGTACAGTAGTGAACTAAAGTGTGGATAAAAGAATGTGGATAAGAATCTGAAGGCTCGTATTAGTTTTTATAAATCGCATAAAAACTGGGCATCTGATGACTGGAAGCGAGTGATTGGTTGGGATAAAACAAAAATTAATCGTTTCCAATCATATGTACTACAATATTGTTGAAAGAGAACCAGTGAAATCATTCAGCGACACCATTGTCAAGCAAACACGGTGATATGAGTGTAAGGATGTGTGGGGGATTCACTTGGTGTGGTATTGGTCCTCTAGTGAAAATAGAAAGAATTATGAGTACTATCTAAGTAGTTTGCGAGAAAATTTTTCCCGCTTTGATTGAAGAGTGCGTCTACCCTGCAACAGAAATAACTTTTCAGCAAGACGGGTATCCGAAACACGCAGCCAAAATTGTGGAAAAATAACTTGCTGAACAAGAATCCCACACAATTAAGTGGTCGGCTCAAAGCCTGGATTAGAATCCGATCGAAAATTTATGGATCCCCTAGATCTATCTCGTGTATCTCAGTGAGGTTATGCAGGAAGGGACGGCCCATAGTCTTCTCCTCTTCTGCGTCATCGCAGGCACGGCAGTTGTCGTTATATGGCAGCTTCAACCATCTTGCGTGATTACCGATTGGCCAGTGCCCGGTCAGCAGTTAGCCTAGATATGTCTCCCGATTATGGCTGATGAGGGATTTAGTCCGGAGAATGTTATATTCTGGCCATGTGTTTCTGGATATGCGGCACGTTTCCGTCCTATCCCATCTTGTCTTCCGCTCGTTCAAGGTAATGCAGGAAAATACCTCTTTTGACCAACCCTATAGGCGTTGCGACTGACACCATACGGAGTTCGGTGGAAGAGGATCCTGCCCTAGCTGGTTCATCTGCCTTTCGTTTCCCAAGAGACCCTTGTGGCCTGGTATCCAAGTATGAACCAGATTGGCCAGCCGGCCTAGCTCGACAAGTTTTACCCTACATTCACTAACGAGGTTAGATGCAGTGTTGTAAGATTTGAGTGATAGGAGAGTCGCTTGGATATCTACAAATATTCCAATGCGCTCTGTTTTTCGATGTAGTATAACTGCGGCGCAGGCTTCTTTGATGGCCAGTATCTCCGCTTGGAAAACGCTGCACTTGTCTGGGAGTTTGAATGATAAATTGAGGCCTGCCTCTTCGGAGAAAATACCCGAGCCGGTTCCTCATTCCATTTTGGATCCGTCCGTAAATACTTTGGTGTCAAAACCTGTAAGTGGTTCCCCTTTATCCCACTCTATTCTCTTGGGAAACCTGACATCGAATAGGTTATCGAATGTCAATGAGGGGGTGCAGTAATCGGTTGTTATATTCAGTTCTCTTGGGATTGTCAAGAGCGTTTAGTCGGGTGGCACTCCAGGCCGCACTAGCTGTGATGTGAAGGTCGATTGGTATAATATGAAGCATTGCATTAAGGGCTTCAGCTGGACACGTCCTCATTGCCCCTGTTATGCCGATGCAAGCTGAGCTGGTTTTACTGAAGAAGAATGTTTTAGTTTTATGCTTTAAAAAAAATTATTTAATTTACTATAATAATATAGCAAACTTCATAAAATTTTGAATTATGTATCCACTTTCGTCCACTACTGTATAAATATACATATGTGGATGCTTGAAATTTTTGGTTTAAATTCAGTCAAAGATCAATTATACGCTTTATTTAAAAAAAAATATATATCGAAAGAAATTTTTAAAATGTTAACTATAATAACTAATCTTTTTTAATTTGTTCTTCTTATTCTTTTTCAGAACTCAGTTCTCATATTTCATTATTATTTTGGGCCATATTGATATTTTCATTAGTGATAGTCGTAACATTACCTCGAGAGTCGGGCATACGTACCTTAATAGGTTCCATAATACTAAGGTCTATCTTTTTGTTGGGTCCTGAATCGACGCTATGTTTATTGGGAGTCGTTACGGTAGGAAAATCTATAAAAAAAAATACACACGGCGATAGTTTTTTAAATATCAAAATGTATATTATCATCCATTTACCAGGTCGCACTCAAAAGTGTCCACATCGTTAGTATTATGGGTAATAAGGGTACACTGGAAAATCATTTCTTTAAAATAATAACAGATTTCCAGTTACTCTACCACTGCATCTACATATTCTTTTGTTTTTGTGGTTTAATCTTTCACCCCTTTTTCTATTCGTTATTGGTGAGTAGTGAGTGAAAATGAAATTGAATTTAAAAAAAAAATTAAAAATTTGAAATTCAAAACTTTTCCAGCTTTTCGATGTGGTTTACCGTGAGGAAACTTTGGTCAATGTTATACGTTCTGTGACCCGCAATGGTCGGTCCATTGTGTTAACTGCTGTTTTGGCGTTAATTCTAGTGTATTTGTTCTCCATTATTGGCTACATGTTCTTTAGGGATGATTTCTTGTTATCCGTTGATGTGGATGAATCAGAAAATGGTTAGTTTTCCTCGCACTTAGTTTGGCGTGTTAATTTATTTTATTTTCATTTCAGCAGTAGAAGCTGCTGCTACTTTGTCGGTGAATCCGGAGAATACTTGTTCTTCTCCCGATCCTTTGAAAGAAGAAAAGGTAATTATTGCCAACGGTGGCGCCGGTGGCGATGGTGAAGTGAAGGAGCGTTCCTGCGATTCTTTGGTTATGTGTATTGTGACCACACTAAATCAGGGATTACGGAATGGTGGTGGCATTGGTGATATTTTAAGAGCCCCATCCAGCAAGGTAAGTGTGTTTAGAAAGGTGATTGAAATCAAATATAGTATATATCCTTTGTTCATTTAGCGATAACACAGTGCAACACGAAAAAATATAGCCATATACGGACACTACGTGAAAAAAGACCAAAAACAAAAGACCCGTGTCTCCCAGTTTTGCCCAAAGACATGCACTTTTTTTTATGGGCCCCAAATATTTGGGGCCTCGGTGTCATTTTTGCAAAAAAGTAATCATTTTTTTTTTTTTTTTTTTTTTTTTTTTAATCGAGCGAACCCATCGCCGCCACTCTTACCCGCCCCTACCGACCGAGAGGGCCACGTCCCCATAACGTGAGGACAGCGTACACATTATAGACCGGTCTATAACGGGAGAGCAAGGATTATAAGTTCACACGTTACAACCAACTACAGAAATTCTTCACCAGTTGGTATTACACTAACATAAATAAGTATAAAAGCACATCACGAGATATTAACATAAGATACTTCAATATATAATAATTACGAGCAAAACGAAAACCAAATCATAAATCAGACCAGATAGTAAGGATAAAGTAAATTAAATTTACATATGTACGTTAACGAATATACAGCACTAATGCAATCGGTTCAAATGACAAATTATGCTAGACTTTGTCGTTTCCCAACTACCTGTGAAATCAATAAACTGATATAGCTCATTAAAGTCACGACACATTCTCCTAACTGGATCAAAGGACGCATAATTCGAACGCTGAAACTCGATGTTTACGAGTTTATAGTACCTCGTGGGTCTCAATGGGACATTTATGAAAATCTTAGATAACAGAAATTCAGAACATATACATCCATCAATTATCTTCAAAACTGTAATAGAGTTTATCATGGTACGTCTACTACTAAGAGTCGGCAATCTGATCAATGCTAGTCTACTGCTATACGAAGGAAGATTATGGTTCGGGTTCCATTGAAGATTTCTCAGACAAAAAATGAGAAACTGTTTCTGGACCGATTCAATCATATTAACATACAAATTGTACTGGGGGTCCCAAACAACTGATCCATATTCGAGAATAGGGCGGACTAGTGAAGTAAAAAGATTTTTCGTAACGTAGGGATCTGAAAATTCCTTTGCCCAACGTTTAATAAAGTTCAGAACGCCATAAGCCTTGTTCACCATCGTAATTATGTGGGAGTTGAAATTCAATTTTCTGTCCAAGAGAACACCAAGATCAACAAATGAATCCACCGATTCAAGAACATTGCCACCTAAAATGTATTTTGCCGAAAATAATGATGACCTAGAGAACAGCATATGCTTACATTTCGTAAAATTAAGCTCCATCAAATTGGTCTCGCACCACGTCTGGAAAGTAGACAAATCCCTCTGAAGTAAAGCATATTGACAAGGATCCTTGTAAGAAAAATAGATCTTCACGTCATCAGCGTACATTAACAATTTAGAGTGCATTATGGAGGCGGGTAAGTCGTTAATGAATAACAAAAATAGAACCGGCCCAAGATGACTGCCCTGAGGCACCCCAGATGACACAAAAATAGATCTTGAGAATGATCGACCAAATGATACCATCTGTTCTCTGTTCATTAAATAAGAACTAATCCAATTCAGCATGTTACAATTAAAACCCATTGCCCCTAATTTATATAATAACAAATTGTGGTCAACTTTATCAAAAGCCTTACTAAAATCGGTAAAAATCACATCAGTTTGATCTCCATTAATAAAGCCGTCAATAATAGAAGAGGAAAACTGAAGCAAATTAGTCACGGTGGAACGACCCTTCCGAAAGCCATGTTGACATGGATCTAAAATAGAGGAAACCTGATGAGAAATTACCTCTGTGACTAACTTCTCAAAAAGTTTAGGAATGGCACTCAATTTTGCAATTCCCCTATAATTTGCAACATTTACTAAACTACCAGATTTGTGGAGAGGGATTATATAAGAGCTCTTCCACTTTGCAGGAAAATGGCCGAACTTCAACGAAGCGTTAAATAAGAGAGTCAACGGTAAGCTGAGAGAATTCGAGCAGTATTTCAACATAGAGTCCGGGATACCATCAGGACCAGCTTTATTCGAGGCTTTCAAGCTGATTAAGTTATCTAGCAACCACGAAGAATTTACGACAGGTGCATCAAACGGAATGGTAGAGCGGACAGTGTACGGGTATGATTTGGAAACATCATAGGCTCGGGTGGAATAAATAGATGCGAAAAAATCGGCGAAACAATTAGCAATAGACTCTTCATCTGAATATTCAATACCGTTCATTTTGATCCTACAAGGTGTGGAAGACGAATTACGCTTCAAGTTAACAAATCTAAAGAATGATTTGGGGTTCCGTTTAAAATTAGCCTTCAACCTATCCAAATATAATCTGTAACTCTCACGAGATTTAGAGTTGTATCTACTCCTAGCAACAATATACCTAGCATAGTCTGCTAGCAGTCCAGATTTTTTATACTTGTTCGAACATCTATTCCTTACATTCTTGAGACTATTTAGAGCCCTTGAGGACCATGGGGGACCAGTATTACCCCTTATTGGCCTCTTGGGTACAGACTTAGAAATATAGCCATTAATAATATTATAGAAATCATCCAGGGCGATTTCAAATTCAAAAGAATTATCACACTGACATATACTATGCCAGTCGGTATCAAAGATAAGATTATTCAAAAGTATAAAGTTCGCACGCGAAAAGCATAGGCCAACATAGGACGAAGAGTAATTGCAACCAACCTGCATGGTATCATATGTATAATTAATTCCCAGCGTTGGATGGTAACTATCCTCAGGAGAAATTAACGGATCAATTCGAGAAATATCAAAGTTGTTAGAATCATCCACTAAAACTAGATCAAGGACTCGATTCATAGAATTGGGAATGTCGTTCAATTGAATCAACCCAAGTTCGGAAATATGCGTAACAAAATCAGATGACCAATCATATGGTGTCAATGGAGTCAGAGAATTAGTATCGGGTAAAGACACCCATGTCACAGACGGCAAGTTAAAGTCACCCAATACTAAAATACGGTCCTTTCTACTGGCTAACGCAATAACTTTTGCAATAGCGTCAATATGCACTTGATATACCTCAAAGCATGATGATGGCGGAATATAGGAACACGTGACAAACAATTTCAAATCGCCTAAATTAATGGACACCACAAGAAACTCAAGATCGCCAATGTCATCAACTGTAACCAACTCAGAAGATAAAGAATTCTCAATTGAGATTAAAACACCACCTCCAATTTTACCAACACGATCTTTTCTATAAACTACGTACTTATCGCAGAACAACTCAGAATTAAAAACATTAGGTTTAAGCCATGTCTCAGAAAATGCAATGACATCAAACTCAAAACCAAAGCTATCAACAAATAATCTGGACAATTTAGTATTCAAACCGCGAACATTCTGATACGCCAAATTCAAACTCCCAATTAGTTTTTTGGAGCTGGCTTATCTCCAGACGGTAATCTAGCAAAATTATCACGCCTACCATTATCCCGATACTCAAATTCCCTTACGAATGTTCTGTGAGGCCAAAATTCCGAATCCACCAGTTTGACAAATAGATCATCCGGTGCAATAATTTTGAAAGACGACCTACGTTCCGAAAATTGTGACTTCAGCTTGAAGCACTGTATGGAATCGTTAGAATTATTCCCGACTAATTTAGACGATATGTAAAGTCGTATATCCTCTTCGGTCGTGTCGGGGGAAAGTCTAGACACAAAAACTGTCTTCCTTGCCGGTACGACAGTCAACGTTCTTGGTCCCGGTCCTGGCACTGGGGCGGGATTACCACCCGGAGGAGACGACTTATCGCTGTCCGTGGAAGCTATAGTAACTACAGAAATGACTTCAGCAAAAGTAGGAGGGGCAGAAGATTTCATTGGAATTGAAACTGTAACTGGAGAATTAACGTCCATTAAATTCGGCGAGGAAGGAATTACCAACAATGGAGGGGCCTTCTTAGCCGTCTTCTTCCTTTTCGGCGAGGAAGCTTTCGGTGAACCCGCTCTCTTTTCCAATCCCGGATATTTATTAAACATCCCAATAAACTTGGAAAATCGACCAGATAAAGCCGAAAGCTCCTTTTCCATCTCAGAAAACTCGGACTTCATGCTCCTGAAAAATTTGTAGAACTCCACATCCAATTTTCTACAATCCACGCAACACCAACGCAGACCCTTGTCATCACTAAGATTGTCCGCCACTCTTGCATAAAGGCCAACACATTTGACATGTATCAAGCCATCACACAACCAACACGAAATAAGAGTATCGGTATCCGATCTAACCTTACAGTCTTTGTTCATGCAAGTCATCATTATAATTAATTCAGAGTAAAAAATAAATAAAAATAAATAAATAAATAAGAAACAAATACTAAAAACAGAATTCCAAAATCGACAAAATTCCCAAAAACGTATGAACTTATTATCCCTTTGATATTAATTCCCAAAACCAGATGGCAACTCTGCACACAAATAACGAAACAAAGAGAATGAAAGAAAAACAAAAATCAAACAACTACAACGTTAGACGTTCTCAACAATGACAAACAAATATTATTGTTGTTGTTTGTGTTTTACACGATCAACAGAATTTCCAATTGCACACAATAATACAAAAACAGTATAAACAAGCACTGCACTGAACACACAATTATATCAAGCAATGTAATTTAACTTATCTTCGCACTATTAACACAACAAGCACTATTTAAACTTTTAAAATACGAAAATAAAGTAAATTCACGGAGCACAACTAAAAAACGAACTAAACGAGAGTAGAGTTGTCAGGCTCATATCTTGCAATTTGTTAGGAATTTTGATTTACTCTCTGAGGGAAAGTTGTAGCTCTTATCATAAAGAATACAAATTGTCCACATATAAAATCAAAATAACTTCATCTTCAAGGTGAAAATTGTAAAAAACTTTAAAAAATTCGATTTTTTACCTTTTTCCCCCTGTTCAGGTCCATAGGTAGCAAACCGTTCAAAATTCAAGGAAACAATCAACTACAGAAATGTACCTAAGACCTCAATAAACAACTTTGTATATTGTGTGCTGCGTCGCATGTTGCATGTGCTGAGCTTACTGCTTTGTCTGTGCTGCTGCGGTCGGTGGATAGCATAGTATCTCAATGTTGAAGTAAACGGTGTTACTTCAAAATACAAATTTTGACCTTGAAGATGAAGTTTTTTGATCTTATATGTTCACAATTTTTGTTCTTAATGACAAGAGCTACAACTTTCCCTCAGAGAGTAAATCAAAATTCGGAACGAATTGCAAGATACGAGCCTGACAAAATTATCACTTTTTAGCAAAAATGACACCGAGGCCCCAAATCTTTGAAGTGCGTAGAGGAATTATAAATAAAATATTTGCACGGTAAATCAAAGATAGGTGGTAACTCTCCCCTGCAAAATTTTCCGTTTAGAGATAAATGACACAATGTCTTACGAAAATTTAGCAAGAACTGAATACGAAGCTTAATGGCGATTTCGTTTCTGAGAAAAAATTCAAAATTTTTTCTGCCCTTTGCCTTTTTGTGTTCGTTTGTGAAAAAGTGCAACCGTATTTCAAGGTTTTGTGTTCTTTTCTGAAAATGATGCATTCAAAAAGTGCAAAAATTTTGAATTCTCTGCCCTCTCAGCGAGTCACGGGGGAGAATGTTGCTCGATAAAAATTCAAACTTTCTGTCATTTTGTTTGTTATTTGTCCTCACTAAGCAAATTTTTTCTACCTTTTATGTGGGGTGCTAAGGTAATTCAAATATTAAATATTGGTACTCTTTCGACCAGTTTTTACGAAGAATCGCTTAAAATGGCTTAATATCGCTTAGGTATCCATATAATATTGGTCGAATATTTTAGATAAGCGAGGTAAATAAATCAAGCTAAAAGATTACAGTTGTGAGAAAATTTAACATTTCTAAATTCTTTTCTCACCCCAAAAAAGGTAGAATTTTGTAGGCGGATGTCAACATTTTTTAAATGTCGCCTCATACTATAAGAGCAAGATTTTGTTCACGAAATCAGTACCAAGCAAATACAAATTAGACGAAACTGCCCATACGTGGTTTAACGAACAAACAAGCAGGTCGTCGTATAGAGGTGAATAGTATAGAGAACTCATGGAACGAATTGTATGACTCAAAAGCACTGGCGACATCTGGCGAATGATTCAAAACGTGTTTCTGTCATAACTTGGTCCATTCATAATTTTGATGTGAAACGTTGATGCCTTTTGAAACATTTATGCTTTTTGTATTGTTTTATGCAATAACATTGTCGAAATGGTGCATTTATATTGAAATATTCCTTAAAGAGAATAAGACTCGTTTATGCTCTTTTATTCAGACTCTCTACATGAGAGCGGAAAAAAAGTGCAATAAGTTCTCTATACTATTCAGTACTTTTTGTCGTCACTCTGTTTATGACACAACAAAAACAATTATTACAGTGAGCTAAATATTTCTTATTTATTTTAACAATATTACATCTAATGTTAAAGCATATGTAAGAAAAACGAAAGTGCAATAGCAAAAGAGCCTTCAGCACAAAAACTATTATTTTTTTCATTTTCCAATGTAACATTTACAAATGTGTTTATAGCAATCGAACAGGTACCGTGTAACAAAAAGGTGTTAACACATCGCCTGTAAGTTCGAACACTCATTGATTTTTTTATACATGTAATTCAAGGGGAATTTTTAAATATCTAATTTTCAAAATTGCGAGATCGAGGATAATGTCAAACCCTAAAATGTGTATTTCTTTCTATTATAAGTTTATTCAGAAATCTTTGCAATATTTTTTATTAATTTATTTCCAGGAAGGACTTTTTGCCGCTCGTGTCATATACGATCTACTATTCTTCTTCATTGTCATAATTATTGTGCTGAATTTGATTTTTGGTGTAATCATTGATACCTTTGCCGATCTAAGAAGTGAAAAGCAACAAAAGGAATTAATTCTCAAGAATACCTGCTTCGTATGTGGCCTAAATCGTTCAGCCTTCGATAACAAAACTGTCAGTTTCGAGGAGCACATAAAGTCCGAACATAATATGTGGCATTACCTATACTTTATTGTATTGGTAAAAGTGAAAGATCCTACCGAATTCACAGGTCCCGAGAGCTATGTTTACGCTATGGTTAAGGCGGGCATCTTGGATTGGTTCCCACGCCTGAGGGCTATGTCTTTGGCAGCCGTAGATGCTGATGGAGAACAAATTGAATTGCGCAGTATGCAGGCTCAGCTAATGGAGACTCAAATGTTAATAACAAATTTATCGCAACAATTGCATGAGCTGAAAGATCATATGACTGAACAAAGGAAACAAAAGCAGCGTTTGGGACTATTGAACACCACCGCCAGTAGTTTCATGGCCGGCTATCAATTCCAGTAGATGGTGTGATGTAAAAATCATTTCGCAGAAAATGATTGGAAACTCGAAAGTCTAAAGCAAGAAACCTGTTTTTGTTTTTTAAAAATAATTACTATATAAAATGGTTTCTTTGTATTAATAATAATTCCTTTTATACATTTTATACATAACAAATACTATTTACGTAATTAGTTGATTTATAGTTTTTCTAAAATAACTATTCTCTCTATAACGGATATGTTTTTAACAAACAAATTGTGATCTATACTCACCGCAGTTGTGGCTTTCGATGCGAAATAGACGCTAAAATGTTTGTATTTCACTTGGAGCAGAAAGTCAAAACTGATGTGAGTTTGCCTCTGATTTTCCTCCCTCTCTCCGACTGTCTCTCTCTCTCTCTCTCTCTAAACGAATCTAAACCTCATAATGTGTTTTCTTTTTCTAAACCATTTTTGTACTTTAAACAATAAATGGATTAAATTATTATTTTATTTTTTTCTTTTTGTTAACGTTAAGTCTTTTTATTGTATGTAATTGAAAGAAAAGTAATGAGAAACAACTGTTATACTAATCTAGTGTTTAATTTAATAATTTAGTAAAAATCTTTTAAAATTTATAACTTAGAATGAAACATACAAAATATTATATTGTTTAGTTTTAACAAAAAAAAAAAACAGTGATGATAATCAACAATTATAAAAGTCATATGCAATTCACAATTCACGGAAATACAACAAGTAAAAAAATAAAAAAAAACAAGCACATTATTGAAAATAATTTAAAAATAATAAATTGAATGGACGTGTGACAAAACAACTTATGTCAAACTCAACAAATCCTAAAAGGCCTTTTTTAGTTTCTGCTAAACTAATTTTTCAACAAGCGGCTCCCAGTTTAAAAACATTCGTTACATTGAACACCGCAACCGCAACTTTATCATTTGTAATGTTGCTAAATTGCTAACTTATTTGGGAGTTGGCAACACTGGCATTGGGGTGCTATTAGCGCCATCTATTGTTTGTAACTTTTTAGGAAGCGAATGTATAAAATTGATTTCTTCAATCTGGTAGCCTTTGGTCAAAAAATGGCATTGCTTTACGATTTTGCAATCCGATAACACTGGTCGCGACATACGGTTTTTAGCCAAAGGTTGCCAGAGTAATGAAATCCAAATTATGGCAGCGGCACAAAAAATCATCGAAACAATAGATGGCGCTAATAGTGCAGCATTGCCAGTGCTGCCAGATTGTTAAAAATTCAAAAATCTATTTAAATGCACTAGTAACGGCGCCTTAACATTTACAGATTATTTTAAACATATGGGGTTGTTTTCTGATATACGTTTATATATATTTCAAACAAATATTTAATGGTTTCGCAACTAAGAAATATTACCTTGTGAAATAAAATAGAGTGCATTAAAAAAATATATCTTATGCAAAAAATATTAATTTCATATATGAAGAAAAATGGTTAACGTGTCAGCACCCCTTTATATTATCGTATTGCATTTATATTATCATATCGTATATCAAAACTTACCGAAATATCGTAACTGCTTTAATTTTATTAAAAATAAGTTGGAAATATGATAATAGCTCTGTTTCTTTACTTGCACAATTTTACAAAAATTTACACAAAGTTGCACAAAAGCGTTTCTTTACTCCAAAATTGTGTAAATGAGAGAGATTTTTTTTCTCTTAACGTCAAACTTACACAGACTTTTTCTTCGGGTAAGTTTGTGTAAAGTGTCAAACAATCAGCTGTTCGAAACGTCAACATAAAAACATATGTATTATTTGTGAAAAAAATAACGCAAGTGAAAAAAAATTATTGAATTTACAATTTTATTAACTTGAAAAGTGATTGCTTTGAGAGTGCTTATTTAAAGAAGATGGGAAGTGTGCAAGATATGCAAGATTTGTTGTCAAACATATGTTTTGTGTTTTGATATTTGTTTGCGTGTAAGAAAAGTGGTTTTTTGCGTTTCTTTACTTTTGTGTAATTTTGAGTATTTGACAGGGAATTTTGCTTTTACTCTCATTTACACGCACTTTACACAAAAAGTAAAGAAACACACCTAATGAAAATATTGCAATGAAATATTTGCAAGGTAAATCAGAGATATGTGGTAAATCTCTGTAACAAAATTTTCCGTTTGGAGATACATTTTTTGGATAAATGACAAAATTTCTTAGGAAAATTTCGCAAGAACTGAATACGGGAATTAAAACAGTGTTTTAAGCTGCATCGGCAAAACATGTAATGCAGATATGCAATGTCAGTAACATTTTGCAACATATGCGGAAAGAAATCGAAAGAAATTGGAGCTTATCTATTATAAACATCTAGCAGCGTCAAATTTTCGAATATCAATTAAATCAGCTGTGTGAGAAATCAAATGAGGAAAAATGTTAATAACAAATAATAACAAAGGTATTGTACAAAAATTTTGCGCAAACACTACGAGTTTTTATTCAAAATTAAAACAAACATGTTAAATTTTGGTTTCTGTGCATCATTGTGTTGCCTCGCTGATGCTCTGAAGACGCTGAATTTTAATGCGATTTGAAAAAAAAATCTGTGCGATTATAATTTTATGCGATTTGAAAGCGTAATCGCAAATGTCATGCTAATTGCGATTGCCATCACATTACATGAATTGGTAACACCAAGCTCTCGCAGTCAATCTTCATCTTTCCAGCAAAGTCATGGTCGTCCTATTTTTCGATGACCTTCGAGTACGTCTTCGAATACCATTCGCACTGGTTCACTCTGATATTTTCTACTGACATGGTCATGCCACCATAAAAGTGATATTTTGATTCCCATAACAACGTCGATGTGAGGATACAGATTATAAAGCTCATGATTCATCCGTCATCGATAGACTATTAGTTGTTTGGTTGGTTGAAAAGGCTGCAAGACAGCCTTTCTCTGCAAGGCTAAAGAAGCCCATTGTGATACCTGCAGTTTCCTCCATAGCAACTATTTACTAGTCGTCTAGCCAATTTGCCCTTTCAATAAATTTGTCTATGAGACCTACAGGAATATCCTGTAGGGCTACGGTGCTAACTAAATGTGTACCGAATATCCTACTTCTCAGTCCTGCCAGAGCAGGGCAATCCAAGAGAAGGTGTTTCGTCGTTTCCTCGTCCTCTTCCATGCAGCATCTACAGAGAGTAGAGTTTCTATGTCCCAATCTTAGGGCGTGATTTCCTACAAGACAATGTCCCGTAAGTGTTCCTATCATTGTGGATAACCTGCCTCTCGGCAAGTTAAGTAGTTGCCTAGTCCTCTTTCTGTCCAACTGTGGCCAGAGGACCCTGGCTTGTTTGCAAGTTGAAGTAAGTCTCCACTTGTCCTTGATCGATAGACTATTATATGACCATATAATTTTTATTTATATGACCATATATTTTTTCGGAGCATTTTTCTGTCGAAGACGCCCAATGTTGTTGTAAGTCTACCGAAACCGGCCTCTGCTGTAGATAATATGCGTGTTAAGGCCATAGACTAATACTTATAGTAGATCTAATAGTTCTCTCACCAAATTTATGACATTTGGCCTGGTGTGATATTTACGTTCGATGTTGAAAAGAATTGCTTTACTAATACCAGATAGAGGCAATGGTTCAAAACAACGAACAAAACAGCAACAACGGCATTTCGTTTTGTGTGTTAAAATTATTGTGTTAAATACAACACAAATGTATGCTAACAATAACAATCAATAGAACAGTTTAAACTACATTTAAATTTCACAGTTTTTCACCAGTTTTTCACAAAAATTAAAGCAAGAAGTTATTGTAATTCCACCTGGTGTAAGTCACTTTTCGTCAAACATCTGTCTATCACACCGACCGCATCAAGAAGTGTGTGAAAGGAAACGTCAGATGAGCGAAATTTCTCTCTAGTATGAGATTACTCTATGGTTAAGGCTGTTGGCAACGCAGATGATGTGGCAATAGAGGTTCGACGGAAGTGTCCAATTAATGTTAGGGACATCTTGCAACAGACCCTTCATACCACCGCAAGACGGGCTTCGGATAATGGTCTTGGGGAGAACCCAAACAAGACGGAACTAGTTCTTTTCAGCAGGAGGTATAAGGTATGAACTGTTGTACCTGGTTCCTTACGGGGTATTTGAGTTCCATTCTCTTAAAGCACAAAATACTATTTTACTCCACAGGAAGTTAAACATCCAACCCAACATTCTGGAGAGCCACAAATTTCAGCTGTCGAAAATTTGCTCTACATACATGAGAAGTCCACATCGAGAGTTATGATTTGCCCCCTGATGTGGCCCTGCCTAGAATTGAAACTGAGGCAATCACGGCTCTGGGTCTTGAGAGCAATGTCAAGTTGTTTGTCCACAAGCTTTTTGCAAAAATACACATTTTGGCCTCGGCTATGAAGAAGATGGGTGTTAAGGCTATTGGCTACGCCGATGACGTGGTAATAGCGATTCAACGGAAATTTCCAAGTACTGTTAGGGACATCCTGCAACAGACCATTCATACCACCGCAAGACGGGCTTCGGATAATGGTCTTGGGGAGAACCCAAACAAGACGGAACTAGTTCTTTTCAGCAGTAGGTATAAGGTATTAACTGTCGTACCTGGTTCCTTACGGGGTATTTGAGTTCCATTCTCTCAAAGCGCAAAATACTTAAGTATTTTACTCCACAGGAAGTTAAACTTCAAACCAAAAATTTCAGCTGTCGAAAATTTTCTCTACATACATGAGAAGTCCACATCGATAGCTATGAGTTACCCCCTGATTTGGCCCCGCCTAGACTTGAAACGCACTAGCACCCTGATGTTGTCATCGAGACCGTACGTCTCACTTATCGTTTCTGACCTTATGGGTCACTGCCTCATTTGACGACACGCAGAAAGACTGAAATTCTTGAGAAAGTACTTGCAGAATCTGCGGCGATAAAGAGGTGGTGGAGTCAATAGAACACCTGTATCTGTGCCCCACTCTTTCCAGACGGCGACAGACTACACTAGGCTTACATTTCTTTGGGGAGTTAGCAACTTTAGCTGATGTTAGCATCCGCCAAGTCTTGAACCTTTTGAAATAATCAAACTGGTTCAACAAGAGGGACTAGGAAAGCGACTGGTATCACAATGCGGCAAAAGTTAAAAGTGAGGCTGACACGTGGCTACCATTGCAACCTAACCTACATTTTCGAAAATCTATAATACAAGTTGTTCGACCAATGTTTACTACAATAAGCATACGAATTGAATTGATTTTCAAGTTTATATGGCTTTCTTCTATCGAAATGCCATGCAGAAATACTAAGATTTTACTGAATTTTATTTAACGGCGGAGCCCCACCCAGAAGTCATCAAAGACGTTGCTTCAAAGACGTTGCCGTTAGGGCCAAATCTTGACTACTCTAACAATTTATTTTAGATTTCCTATGAAATATACTATTTTCATATTCAAATTTCTCGCAGAAATAATTGAAATTTTGCCTATAAATTGAATACGATTTGATTTTTGTTTTTATATTTTTGCACTTTATTGATGTTTTTTTTGTAATTTAGACTTTTATGTTTCCTTAAGATCATTGCTTTTAAAGCACGGTGATCTCTATCTCCCAATTCAATTTCCAATTTGTATAAATCTTCTTTGATGTTGTAGGTATAAAACAATATTTTTTCTTGAATAGTTTTTTTTGTTGCTTCTTCAAAAGATCATTTTCGATCTTTAATAATGATATCCTTCATTCGTTCTTTACAAATATACCCGAAATTTCACAAACAAATTATTATGATCTTACAAATTACCAATAAATTGATATCAATTTTGTTTTCGTTTATATAATTTGTGGTATTTTGTTTTCGTTTATATAATTTGTGGTATTTTGTTTTCGTTTTCGATTAATATTTAATATTAAGTAATAGTGATAAAAATCAACAGAGTTAGAGTCTCTCATAAGATCTTAAAAAATAACAATATTTCATTTTGTTTTGTTTTTTCGTTATTTTTTTTATTTAACAAATAAAAGACGAACGAAAGATGTGTGAAATAAAAGTTTCGTTACGAAACGTTCGTTATATTATAAGGTAAATTTAAGGGGGAAGGATTCGGAATTTTTAGTTTTAGAATTGAGTAGAACTAAAGATATACACATGTACATACATATAAGTACATATGTATATAAAGTTACAGCTTTAATAATCATATTCATAACATTTTACATATTAATAACTTACTTCATTGTAATTTTGTGAGATAATATAGTTTTCATTTTAGTTTTAAAGGGTTTTCTTCACGTGAATGGCTGTAGACCAACCATATTAAAATATTAAATAACCTTTGTCATAGCAAAACTTCATACGACTTGGGATTAGTGTTAGTTGAAGGATTTGTAAACGTCACACTTTTCAATTTGGCCACAATTTCGCTTCTTTCAGCGTTTCAACTATCGATTCCATAAAATGCTTTGCTTTATGATGACCTAAAATTAGAATATTAAATGTTGCTGTTCCATGTCCGCAATTGCAAGTATTTTGAAATCGACTCTTTAGAGACATATCCTAGGTAATTCGGGACAATTGATCTTAGAACAATGCAACTTTTTGTTTCTTATAATAGATTGTGTTCATAGCGATGATGATAGAGTATAAATTAATTAATATATAGCGGTTGGACGTAATTTGTTTCACAAATTTAATGACAAAACTGAATTCAATTGCAAAAATTGTCACAAATTTAAGACTGCGTAAAAGCGTTTAAATTTAACATTTCAGAATTCCGAATATAATTATGTAAATTTAAAAAAAAAACCGAACCAAGTTTATTTACAAATCACTGAAATCTCTCCTAAAAATCTAACAATCCTAAAAACGCAATAAAAATAATTCAAACAAGTTCTGAGGGAATCACTCTTATATCACTTGGAATAAATCAGTATTTGCTTCTTAGGATGCTCACGTAGACCACAGGTAACCATATATTACCTTAGGTAACCTTAGTACTTTCCAACTTTGTTAAAAATGAAAATCGCTAACTGCATTTACCTCAGGTAATCAGCTTAGTATTTTCAAACTTTGTTTACTTAATTGCTAACAGAGTGATACAAAATTGCCGCCAGCCCAAGTTAAATCATGATGGAATCAAGAATACTCGTATTACATTTCATGTTTGGTAATTTTGAAATCAGAAAAAATATCAACTGAGACGCAGCGGCCGCTTCCCGCTTCGAATTACATCATATGAAGGGATAGGGTAGAGATTCTCACAACAAGTTAGCTGTGCGTTTTATAGTTTTACACCCACTGACTGGGACCCACAGTTTTTCACAGGTAAAATGGTGTCCCACAACATCCCATGAAGGGATTGAGGACAGCTACTCAAAAGCAGTGAGTTGTGCGCTTGGTAGTTTTTACACTCACTGATTGAGACCTACAGTTTAACACCGGCTCCGAACGGTATTTTGAGAAGCGTTTTCATCGCTAATTACTCGATAGTGTCGCCATCACTAAACGAGGTGACCGTCGTCGAAAGAAATGTAAGGTGGTCTGAGCTGGGATCGAACCCACGATCTCATGTACCAGAGCCGCGCACACTAACCATTGCACTACCGACGGCCGAAGCTTATTCAAGGCTAAGTACTCAACAGTGTTAACCACACTAAGTGAGGTGGCGACTTTCGCCGAAAGAAATGTAAGGTGGTTAGATTAGAGATCGAACCCACGTTCTCAAGTACAAGAGTCGCGCAGTCTAACCATTGCACCACATTAAATTTACTTGTTGTAATCTGGAAATCCTGTTTTTTATTCGAAAATATAAAAACAGCTAACAATCAAAGAGGAACAGAAAATCACAGAGGGTATCGCACAAGAGGATAGTGTCGACGTCGCGCATCTGGCTTTTAAGATGTTTTCCCCGCATTTCAAAAGCCATGCCATCAATCGGATTTTGATCTTTCACGCCAATAGAATGGGACATCTGGGTTCGAGGTCCATTGGCATCAGCAACGGTCTGGCCCACGGAAGCTCGTTGAGATCCACGCTGACATGATATCAACTCCACAAATTATATACTCTTCCAATTCGCCGACGACTTTCTGGTCACCACTTTTGGCAAAACCTTAGCAGACACCTGACGGGCAAACGCGTTAGATCCGTGCCGGACAACTGTCGTTTGTACGAGGACGAGTGGAAAATCTTTTTTGTACTTGTCCACACTCTACCTAGAGTATCTCTCCGCAATCGGAGTAAGTATTCTATTTACTGGGTTTCATTTGGTGCCTCCCTTAGTTGACCGCGTCATGATGAATGGGCGGGGTGCACTGTTGTGGGGGCTCCTTCCCACGATCGTCTCTTCTTTCCTCTAATATATACATACTTCTTTTTTATTCTTCCATACCTACTTGTATATTCTTCTTTTACTTTCCTTTCCTTTATTCTCTCCTTTTTCATTGGGCAATCACAATGGATCAGTGGATCGCCGAGTGTAGTGTGTGCTGGTTTTTACCAGACCACACATGTTCCTAACATAAACCTAAACCTAGCAGCGGCAAATCACGTAGTAGAGTCGAAAATATTGGATTTTGGCAGATGTAGCGAAATCGAATTGCGGTTTAATATGGCAAAGACATCTGTAGCCCACTTCAGTAAACAACGGAAGTGTAGTATCTCCCCATTGAAATTGATATTATTAGCACAATGTAAGAACAGAGCAGAGACTTCAAATTCTTGGGTATTACTTTCGCGGAAACGGGGACGGCCAAGGAACTTGTCGACCGAACTATTGACGAGATGGATCGAAAAACAATTTTTTTTGAAAATCTTGCTGCTTCTTCTAAAAAGCATTTGTGATAGAATACGGTGCGGCGGCCCTATCCCACCTGACGCGTCTGTCAAACTCAAGATTCTCCACTTGCTTCAACGAACACCTGAGGAAGGCTCATGAACGGATCCGTTCTACCCCAAGGAATATTCCTCATCTTATGTCCTCGGCAATGCCGGCAACGTTTCACTCTGAATTGGCTACAGCAAAGGAGATATAGAAGGTCGTGTCACTCGGCTTATCGACACTAGCGACCCTACGGAGTGGGGAGGGGTTTGCGAAAACGAGTTATGAGAAGACGTATCTGAAGTCTCATGATGTTCTTTCGAACATTGACCGAAGGGAAGTGCCGAGCAGAAGGATGGCGAATATTCAGTCTTATTACGAATGTGGTTCTCGTATTTCGACTACGACAGTTTTGTAAAAGATTAAAGACAAAGTTGACGTGTTATCTTTAATCTTTTACAAAACTGTCGTAGTCGAAATACGACAACGACACTCGTAATAAGGCAGTATATAACCATGCGTTTTTATACTTTGCATTGTCAACAAATATGAAAAGCGATATGCTTTTCTATTATTTATACTCTATTTTCAAATTTAACCAACAGAATCGAAACAAAAATAATTTTTGAGTGCATTTTCGTCGCATCCGAGTGAAAAATGGTCGCACGAAAACAGCATATGCCATCTGGTGAAAATGGTGATTAAGTAAATGAATCATCTATGGTTTTTACTTATCTATGATGATGATTAAAATTATTCATACGTAATGATTAATCAATATTCAAATTAATGGATTAATCATAGTTTTGATTAATCAGAATTGTTGGTTATTCGATGCACTGATTAATCACGACATCGATTAATCAAAATTGTTATTAATTGATTAATCGCACATCCCTAGCAAAATCCGAATTATGTATTCTGAAAGGTTTTGTCTAGATTCCGTTTACATAACCGTCTAATTGCTTGTATTTTTAAATTTAAGCCTTTTTTCTATAGATTACACGATGTTATTTTATTTAACTATTATTCAATTCACTAATTAAATTTATTATAAAATTCGTCCAAATGTGTTAATATAATAACAACCATCAGCAATGTCAAGTAGTCATAGTTTATTTGCACTTCCGAAAACGCCCCACAAACCAATGTAGACGACGAAGTGGATCAAATTAAAAATAAATATACGACACAATCAGCCTTATTACGAACGTCGTTCTCGTATTTCGACTACGACAGTTTTGTAAAAGATTAAAGACAAAGTTGCCGTGTTATCTTTAATCTTTTACAAAACTGTCGTAGTCGAAATACGACGACATTCGTAATAAGGCTTGAAACCCAAATTGTTGCAGATTTCAAAGACTACCAGCAGCAGAATTGATTAAGGCCGGCGGAGGTGGTGATATACAGGCCTGTTCTGATATCACGACGATTTTAAACCACGAACGATTGCTAAAAAACGTATGTTTTTAGAGATGTGCAGACAGAAACAAGTGTTTTCTTTCACATCATATGTATTCTAAAATACTCGTGTCACTAATTTATATGTCATTTTCGTTCGACGCCAATATCCGCGCGTTTACAGTTAATGTTGATCACGTTAGAAACATTCAAAATTCATTTAATAATTTAATAGGACTTCAAATTCCGACAAAATATATTTGAAGGCCTTTTTTTCAATCCTACAATTTTTTGTAAAACTTTTTTCACGATTAAAAAGCAGCTCTATAATATTTTTTTATAAACATACCTAAAGTCATTCATTGAAAATATTTCCATCGTGTTGTTTCTTAGGTTTTTAAGGACACTTCGTAGATTTCCCGAGTTATCAGTAACATAAAACGCAATGGAATCCATTTTAAATTAACTCGAATCACCCTGCGGTTGCCATATGGCAACAGCTGATGGGTATGTAAAAATCCAGTGATAACGGGAACACGAATGAAGTAAAAGCAAAAGTTACAACTTGTTCTGCGTGCAGAATCGTTTCTTTTTTTATTTTATATTATTTGTACGGCAGTGCGTGTTTATTCTTGAGAGCTTCAGAATAGTAAAGTCGATGCAAAATGTCGGGTGCCAAAAATGTTGGAATGCAAAAGTAAGTACGCTTCAAACATTAAAATATAATAACAATTGCGAATGAAATTGTGATTTAATTTGTAGTGTTTTGTGTAAGAAAAAATGTGATATAAGTGTGATTCTCGAAAAAATATTTGTTGTCGGTTTTTTCGTTTCTTAGCTGTGTCGTTGAATTAGCTGTGTCCATATGGCAACGCTAGGCAGGCTAGGCCACTGGTTTACGATATCACGTTTTTTCAGTTATTTGCTTGTCGTTTATTTTTTTATGTAATATGTTGGTTGAAAAACATATTAATCGTGGCTTAATGTTTATCCTCTTCGATTTAAACAATTCTTAGGCCACTCTCTCTGCAAGAAGCAATGGATTTTTTGGAAGAATTGTGTTCCGATGATGAAAGCGGAGCTCCAACAAATCTTCGAGCGCTTTATATTGAGCCACCCAATATTGAGGCGGGCTCAAGTGGCGAAGATGACGGTGACGATGATGGTGGAATACCGGACAATGTTTGCGCAGCACAACTGAAGTCAGGGTGTGAAATCATTTTGGAAAATGGTCGCAGAATTAATTCTCTAGAAGGCAAGGAAACCTGTTTCAGCACCGGTTTGTTTGACGATACGCCTTCTCAAAAAATATTGGATGACTGTCTTCCAAGCTCGTCGAAGAGGATATGCCGCGTCAACCCAGTAAAGCCAAACACTGCAATACCCCCAGCGAACAAGAACACCGAATTCACGTGGCATAAAGATTATTCAAAGCCAGTGATTCCAATTTTTCCCGAAGCGAATTATGAAGAAAGCAGCGGAATAACACCTCATGAGCTATTTGAACAATTTTTTGACAACGATTTGCTTGAGCATATATGCAACTGTTCAAATTTATATGCGGCCCATCATCAAAAAAGATACGAAAAACTCACCACTGGAGGTACGGATTTGTTTAAAAATTTCTTTATTTATCATAATATGTATGTGTTCTTTCAGAATTGCGTGTATTCATTGGAATTTTAATTGTAACTGGCTATAATGCAACAGGGTCCTTTAGGAATATGTGGAAGAGCGAAGATGATCTACGGAACGAAATGGTTTATAAGGCTATGAGAAGAAACCGCTTCGAAGAAATACACTACATGCTTCATTTCGAGTCAGCATTATGCGTGCCGAAAGATAGCAACGAAAGAACTGACACTATGTGGAAATTAAGGCCACTAACCGACCATATCAAAGCTAAGATGCTAGCAAACTTTCACCCAGAACCAAATCTTTCTTATGACGAAAGCATGATTGCGTATTTTGGCCGCCATGGTTGCAAGCAGTTTATTAAAGCGAAGCCCATTCGTTTCGGTTACAAGGCCTGGTCATTATGTACACCCGGTGGATATATGGTAAACTTTGAAATCTATCAAGGTAAAAATCCAAGGTCAGATCCTAAATATGAGGAGAGATTCGGTACTTGCTCAGCGCCACTTTTATGCATGATTGATGATTTTGCGGAAGATGTAAAAAACCTTCCATTTTCCTTTTATTTTGACAACCTGTTTACTGGGATACCATTGTTGACTTATCTGAAAAACTGTGGTTATAACGCCACTGGAACTATTCGAGAAAATCGGATCCCTAAAAGTTGTCCGATTCCACACAAAAATGATTTACGTAAAAAGCAACGCGGGTATTATGAAAGTGTGCAAATCAAGGAAACAGAGATTCGCGTAACTAAATGGGTCGATAACGCGGTGGTGTGTCTTGCGTCGACTTGTTTCGGTTCTGAGCCAAGTTCAATGGCAAGTCGGTACAGCAAAGAAGTCCATAAAAAAATACCAGTTCCTCGTCCATGCGTTGTTACCGAATATAACAAATACATGTCAGGTGTTGATAGGTTCGACCAAAATGTGTCCGGAAGTCGCATAGCTTTTCGAGGCAAAAAATGGTGGCATTGCATTTTTACATGGCTCATCGATGCAAGTATTCAGAATAGCTGGCTCATTCATCGACGCACTGGGCAAAATAAATCTCTTATTGATTTCAAACGAGAAGTTGCAATTTTTTATTGTAAGCACTATGGTACAGAGCCAAAAGTTATCTATAAGCCATCGGATAAAATAAAAGAATCAATGAAAAATACGCTACGGTACGATCGAACCGATCACCTTGTGATTCCCATCGATAAGAAGCGAAGATGCGCAGCAGAAACATGCAAGTCCATCGTACGCACGGCTTGTGGAAAATGTGACATTGGCCTCTGCTTGCAATGCTTCAAGCCATACCATACACAGTAAAATATAATATTTAATTGATTCAAACTTGTCTCTAGAAAGGAGCTTTGAAAAAAGTTTTTATAAATAGAATGTTCTTTTTACATAAGTTCAATAAAACACATGTTTTTTATTCATTTAATGGACAATGTTCTGTTTTTACTTATAACTTTTAACCAGTGGCCTAGCCTACCTGGCGTTGCCATATGGCAACAGGACATTGTGGGGATCCTGAGTGAAGGACAAAAAATCTAATAATGCAGTTTTTTCTCTTTATGTATAAATAATAAATCTTGGAAAAATCAATTCGAAATTCGAAAAAAAATTTACTCAGGGTGATTCGAGTTAAAATATGAGTTTTTGTTCACAATTTTTTGTTAATGACGAATAATTTTCCCAATCAGCTGATTACACCTACAGCTCATTTAATTAGTGATGCCAAAAATTTGACAATTTTTATCGATAAGTCATCACGGGAATTTTAGAATCAAAAACAGAGCGTCGAAAGTGAAACGTTGCCTTCGTCGAAGTGAAGCGCGTATGTAGGAATTAATATTTTCATTCTCGAAAAGTAAAGCACGGAACAGGCAAAGAGGAACAGAAAATCACGAAAAGCCGGAGAGTAATGATGAACAAATTTGATCCAAAAATAAAGATAATTTTTAGAAATTGAGAAATTTTTAGAAATTGAGAAAATAAATTATTTTAATTCTTAAAAATAAAAAAAAAACATTTCAAATTGTTTTCTAATAATTTATTAAAAGATCTGCACACAGTCTTCGATTAGTGACTTGTGTAAATACGCACCGCAGTGGCTTAACGGGCTAGACGCTGCTGAAGATGATGCTTCACAAACATCGAAACGATCGTCCAGCGAATGTGAGTGAGTTCGAATCCCACCCGCGGCATTTAAATTTTTTTCACTAACCGGAGAAACCATGATCTCTTACAGCCTTAAAGGAAATTACAACTTTAAACATAACGAGGATGTTAAACAACTAAATGTACGATAATTTTTTTGCATAAAACAAGCAATGTGTTCACCGTCATTTTCCTGAGCGATTTTAGATCACGTGATTTGCACAATCGTTGCTTGCAGACCACTATTCCGGTGATTTAAAACTATATCGTCGTGAAGTGATACCAGAACAGGCCTGATAATAAGGTACACGTAGGGATTCCCGAGAATTATAAACTATGTGATTATGCAGATTGTGGGTGCCAACAATTGCAGAAGGGCATACTCGGAATTGTATCACTGCTATGCATCCGATACGAATATAGCCGCTCTGATGTTGATCAGCTGATGCAGATTCTTGTTTGTGCGGAACAACGGAGTGAAACACTTTCACGCAATAAGTGTGCCAATTTACACTTTGAAATTAGTTTTTCTTTACATACAACTTGGCTCGATAAAAGTTGACGGATTCAATTGTATTTAAATATGAATATAGTAGGAAGTGTTAATGATCAATTAAAATGCTATATATTCTATTGCTGTAGATTGATTTTTTACTTTTAGAAATAGTATAAAAATAGTTTTGTTTTTTCTTGGATTTTTGTAGTTTTCTTCTACGCTTCTTTCCATCCTTATAGTTTGTTTACAAATTAGAACAAAACACATACATACTATATTGTATAGTTGGGATAAATAGTTTTTAAATCTTTATGACTTTAGTTATTATATGTATATAATATTATAGTTTTTGATAGGATTCCAATTGCAATTGATGATTTGTGTGATATATTTATTAATTTTCGCACTAATCGCAAGCAGTATCGAGCACATACATACATATATGGATATACATGCACTCCACTTTCATATACACACAGGTATGTTCTCATTTTCATACGTATGTATGTTTAAAATCGACAAGGTGGAACAGTCATGTTCAAGCTATTTTGCAGCTTTTGATATAGTTTTATATTTGTACAAATCTAAATCATTAGGGGGTTTCACGACTATTTTCGGGGTTAATTTTCCAGCCAGGAAAATTAGAAAAGGGGAAATATATACCTTCATTTATCAACATCATTATCGTGAACATCTTTTTATTTATCACTACTACCAGGAGGCAAAATGGGAACAGTGGTTTATATTCACATGTCTTCAATCATTAACTTAATTTTAAAATTAAACAAATTAAAGTCTAATTTTAATGCACAAATATATTTGATGGCTTGTTCACAATGTCACGTGAATACAAATGATTTATCATTTCATACATTTTCCGCATTCGAAATGTCTTTTTTCCTTGTTACGTTTTTCATTTTCGCTGAGGTAAATTTATTATTTTTAATATGGTTTTGAGTCGGATAAAATAAGAACAAATAATATTTAGTCTGGTAGAGTTTTTGCCAATACATTTTGTTGTTGACAAATTGAAATATTTCCCAATTTGACAATTTAACAGGGCTAGGAAATATTATTCGATCCTAGCGTGAAACCCCCTATTGTTTATGGAAGTGTTGAGGTATATTCTAAGTTTCTAATGTAAGAAAATAAGCTTGTTTTCATTTTCAATTTGCAAATGATGTTTTATGTGTTATATATATATATAATTTTCTTATCTTTTAGATGAAAAAGTTATTGCATACGCTAATATCAGTTATAATCTGATGGAATTCGTAGGTTTAAAATCGTAGCGATGAAAGTTCCAGCTTTCACCTACATAGAAAAAGACTTGATAACAAGGACATCATCAATAGGAATCATCAGTAAATTATTCTTTAAAGTAAATGCAATTGTCTTTTTTCTTTCAAAACCACAAATGAAATGAGATCATGTGATGGCACAACAAACCTGGCGTCGAATGATCGCATCCATTTCGTAACGTTATCTTTACCTAACGTTATCCGTATTTTGGAAGCGCACTAACTTGAAAACTTGAATCCAAACTTAAGTAACATTTGTATTTACCATGGCAATAGGTATTGCTCTATTCTAACAATCAGCCATGTCATGGCTTTCGTACGCAAACGAAATGAATTCGTAAATGCGTTTGCTTCTATGACTTTCGTACGTTTTGGTAAAAACGAAAAAAAAGTGAATACATTCTTTTCGAACGAACATCTGGCAGCTCCATGAGAAAAGAATAGACAAAACAGAAACAAGGAAAACAAAATAAGGTACCACGAAGAAATTTGTTAGAAACTACAAGATAATATGAACTTTAGACGAATGTGAACAATTAAATTACTTCAAGTGCTGTATTAAATATAGAAAGGAGTATGCCAGGAGTTTCAATAGTAGCAGTTATCTTGCACCAAAAGACTAAGTTTTTGTTCAATAATTGAAACGGCGAAGTTTAAGAGACGCATCAACATATGTGGCAATGTTTTACTAAATCGTACGTGGCAACGCAGAAGTATGGCAACTTTTTGCGTTTCGTGCACATTCTTTAGTAAATCTTTAAAAAAAAATTTTTATTAAATAAAAAGTTTTGGAAAATTATATTTTTAAAAATACTATTAAACTAGACAAAATACTTTAATCAATAAAAATATAATAACATTTCCATTTGTTAATATCACTACAGTTTTAACAACTGTTTTGATTTTCTGTAGGACAAAACGAAATTGATTTCACTTTCGAACGAAATTGCCCTCTTTGACATGGCTGAATAATAGATTTATCTGTTAAGCATCTTTTACACGGCATGTATTTTGCATATCGCATGTCAATCTGCAGATGAAAAATTTAAGCATGTCGTGCGAACGCTGTCAAAAGCATGCCATATGAACAATGCATCATGCAATACAAATTTTGTAATAGGGCGTGTTCTATTTTTGTATGTAAAACCGTATCGCATCAGCTGTTTTTTGATAAACAACAAAGTGTTTGTGGAAGAAAAATTTCAAGGAGTGGTACAATTAAATAATAACGCTGGATGCTGTAATTATAGTTTTTCTTCTTGAATCCATTTCACAAAATTTATAAAATTATGTTTTGTGACATGACAACATCAGCTGTTAATGACAAGCAGAGGTTATGCCATATGGTTTACACATGAACGTTTTAACACAACAAATTTAGAGCCGTGCTTTTTTTTAATAATTTTGACAGGCATACGAAAAACAGACGGGTCAAAATGGTGATATTCGATATGTAAAATACATGTCGTGTAAAACCACCTTTATCAATAATAGATTTTTAGAAGTTTTTATCAACTTTACCCTCAGATGTCACTTTCGTAATCCAGATTACGATACGAAAGTTTGCAGTCATTCGACCCCTGTACATACTCGGTCAAGCCCGAAGCAATGAGGGTGGCAAATGTGGTTCTTTCTACCCACCCAGTTAAAAGGATGTGAAAGCTTTAACAAAATACACATTTCACATTTTCATTAAAAAAAATTTGTGTTCTTTTTTCAATAATTTTTGTTACCTTATTCTAGCAAAAAATTGATGCTGCTGGATCAAGCTTGAGGGTCATTTGTATAGACAGCAGAAATATGTCCAAATTTTGACACATGTGAAAATGTTTTAATCCCATTATTTACGTGGCATTTTGTTGATTGGTGCATTTTTTTTAACTGTTGCTCCTATTTCATATTCCTTTACGTACAAGAATAAAACGAGGATCTATATGGTCCAAACTTCTTAATAAGTATCTTGATTCCAAATCGATCATTAATATTGTGGTCTACATTTATTTCTGGGTGTTAGGACAACTACATCACCAATATGCTTGATTACGAAGACATGCAGTTTTTTTTTTTTTTTGTAAACTCGAACACTGTATGTTCGATGGACATATGATGGATTGCCCTAGGAGGAGAGGAAGAAAGGATAGAATAAGTAAAGAAACAGAAAAAGTAGGTTCGTTGATATATATTTATTACAAAATTTTGCCCAGAATAATTTCACTTTTCATCACACTTGCTTAGGGTGAAATTTAATTAATAACTTTCTAAAACACAAACCTTTTCTGGTATTCGGAAACCCATAAGAGGAAAGAAAATTAAAACGGTTGCAAAGTTGATACATTGATATACAACAATATAATCACACTCCTTTGTAGTTAACCCCTATAGTATATCATTTGCATATCACGACTTTGCTATAATATCAAGCATCACAGGTTGTTTACGTGTTTAGGGTCAATTTCCCAATGTCCGGTTATCTTTCATCGTAACGATAAAGTACCGATTAGCAGAATTTCATTTCCTCAACGTACTACTTAAAATTTATCCAGCCTATAACGTTAACAGGAAGTCTAACGCAGATCAGCAATTTATCGGAATGATAAATGCAAACAGCTGACAACAGATGGCAACAGCTGTTTTGTTTTCATGTTGTTGTGATTTAAGTATTTGATTTTCTAAAATTGACTGGCGTTCTTCCACCAGGTCTGCACAAGTAAATGTTCCTCGGCAACTGAGAAGTACTTCCCACGTTGTCGTTTTGATTGTATTCCATCAGAATTTCAATAAATTA
Organism: Phaonia tiefii; assembly: GCA_963931995.1. Classification (NCBI taxonomy): domain Eukaryota; kingdom Metazoa; phylum Arthropoda; class Insecta; order Diptera; family Muscidae; genus Phaonia; species Phaonia tiefii. The sequence continues at coordinate 303,126,898 of OZ008367.1, forward strand.
CACTTTGCACAAAAACAATAATAATTAATAATTTACAATAATACTGGGCTCCTACTATGTAACTCGTTTCGAATGCTAAAACTGTTCGCAAGTTGTTTTCGATTCGTATTTTAAATGGTACCATGTAAAATTTACGGATCGAACAAAAAGTGTGACCACACGTTGGCACTACTTTCGATTAAAAATTTGAATTGAGGTGGCAACACTATTTGTCAATCATAAATTTTTGAAGCAATCGGTTTCTTGTGCAAAAGTTTCTTGTGAAGAGTAATAATTTTATAATCCAACAAATGGATTCTGTTGCGTTGTCTTTTTTTTCTTTCAGCTCCAATTTCTTCCGACTCTGCCTGACTAAAGATTTTAAATTGTGGTATATTTTATTAACCCTCTAACCGGCGAGCCTGCCTTTAGACGGGGTATATAAATACGTTAATATGCAGCTCTATTTCTGTTTTTTCTGTTCTAACGGGAAATATCAGCAGAGAAACAAACAATTCTCTTGTTGAGAACAATAGCAGCAAGCATTTCTGATTTGATTGCAAACTGTTGAGTGCTAAAGTCATTTTTTTCACAAAGTGTGTAAATTAATTATTTGTGTATCAAGTGGAATTTTGAAAAAAGTATAAAATCCTATTAATTCATAATTTGCGAGTAAAAAAATTATTTTCATACAGGTAAATATATATTCTATCGTGTTCTATGTTTTTAATATGAAGGTTTTACCAAAACTTAGCTTTTAGCCGGTGAAAATTGGACACCGTCTAAAGGCGGACCTGCCGGTTACAAGGAACTTTTGCATACACATTGCTCTAGTTCCTAGTGTTTTTTCGTTTCATTTTTCTGTAACCATTGTTCGGTTTTAAACATTGTAGGAACGAATTAACCATTTGAAAATGTTTTCACAGAGAAAAAGTTCTAATTTTTCAAAATTAAGTGATGAGGAAATTGAAGCACTCATGGCTGAATCAGTGGATGGCGCAGATTCAGAAGACGATTTCGACTTTGACAACGAAAATGATTTGGAGAACCCAGACTTTCAACTACCAAACGTAGACTTTGCCACATTAGAAGAAGAGTGGGATAATGTAGACAACAATGATTTTCTTTCTGATATCATCAATATCTCTCAAAACTCAGAAAAACTTCTGCCAGAAGTGAACAACAACGTGGAGCATTATGAAGAGTCTTTACCATCAAAAACTGGGAAAACAAAAACAAAGAGAGCAAGATCTCCTCTACCAGAAGTTGAAGCTGGAGAAGTGCAGTAGTGTCCAATGCGGGGGGGTTTAGAGGAAATGTAAAAGATATTTCTTCCCAAAACCCAGAGTTCAAAAACATTTTATGGAAAAAAAATCCTTGAACTTGAAAAAAACGATGTAGTTTTTCAAGGAGACAAGGAATTGCCGCAACAATTCAAAGAATTAACCACACCATTCCGTTGCTTTACTTATTTTTTCAACGATGACTTGCTCAATGAAATTGTGTTTCAGGGCAATCTATATGCAAAACAGCAAGATGTTTACACAAATTTTATTCTAACGACGTGTGATTTAAAAAAATATATCGGAATTTTGATTTATATGTCTGTGTACCGGTATCCCAATGTTGAGAGTTACCGGTCCAAACATTCCTTCGAGCCAGTTAGAAACGCAATGACTTCGAAACAGTTTTTTTTAATCAGAAAATATCTGCACTTTAATGATACCACGAAAATGAAAAAACCACAGGAAGCAGGATATGATGAGCTGCAAAAAATTCGTCCAATTGTTGACAGACTCAATATGCAATTTGATGCTGTGCCAAAAACACCTCGGATATGCATTGATGAACAAATGTGTTCAACAAAAATGTTGACAAAATTTCGGCAATATATGCCCGCAAGGCCCCACAAATATGGCATGAAACTATTTGTCCTTTGTGACTCGCATGACTTTTCGTACAAATTTGAAGTATACAAAGGAGCTGGCGATAATGAAGTATTACCCAACACCCCTGAATTAGGAGCAACAGTCAATGTGGTCATAAGACTGTCAAACACAATCCCAGATTTCAAAAATCATATCCTGTACTTCGTTAATTTTAATACCTCTGCCACTTCTGTTTATTTACGGAGCAGAGGAATTTATGCATTAGGAACCGTCCGATGTAACAGGATACCCAACTGCAAGGTGACAAAGGAAGTGGAATTAAAAGATAAAGAACGTGGACACTCAGAAGAGTTTGTTGGCGGTGCCTTTGGGGTAGACATTGTTTACTTGATCGCGATCACATCAGAATGAAAACAAAGAAATGGACTTTGCGTTTATTTTATCACCTAATTGATATGGCGTTAGTGAATTCATACCTCCTTTTCCAGCGTATTCATGGTATTGACTCTAAAGATGTTACTCATAAAAAATTGCCAGATTTTCGTATTGAGGTGGCTGATGTACTCTGTCGTTATGAGAACGCTAACGCCAAAAGAGCTGTTGGTAGACCTCAGAGCCAAAGCCCAAAAATACAAAACCCAAAGAAATCGTATGGTCCACCAGATGACATTCGTTTTGATGGAGTTGGACATATGCCTGATATTTTGGACCGAAGTGGTAAAAAAGTATGCAAACTACAGGGATGTAAGTCCGAAACACAAATGTATTGTACTAAATGTAAATTAAATCTATGCTTATCAAACAATAAAAAATGTTTCCAAATTTATCACACAAAACAATAAAAAAACTGAATAAAATTTCAAGTAAAATCATTCCTTAATTAAAATGTTTTATTACGTTACCAGGCAGGTCCGCCTTTTGGCGGTCAACATATTTTCTCACCTGGAAGGTAAGGTTTAAATTTTTTTCATCTTTTAACAATACCGTATGTTTTATTTATCCAAAAACAATCAATAAATAATTTTTTTTAATCGAAAAAAAATTGGCCGGTTAGAGGGTTAAGGACTTTAGTAGATTTGTTTTGATAGTCGATATGAATAGTTGCATATCGCTTAAATCACGACAGCTTTGGGTCGGAGGACAAGGTGTATACGATAGAAGCACGTATAGAGTATTTTGTATTCGAATTCGAGATACATAGTGGCAGCCGTTCGTTTTCGTTTTATTTTTTTATAGAATCGAGTTACATAGTAAGGGCCCTGACATGACAACTATAAAAATAAAATAAATAGTTTCCCATTACATCCCATAAAGAGACTGGGGAGAACTTCTCACAATCACTGAGCTGTGCGCTTTCCAGTTTTCACTCACTGATTGGGACCTACAGTTTTACACCGATTCCGAACGGTATTTTGAGAAGCTTTTTCATGGCTAGATACTCGATAGTGTCGCCGTCACTATGCGAGGTGACCGCCGCCGAAAGAAAATTTGAAGGTGGTCAGAGCCGGGTTCGAACCCAGGATCTCATGTACAAGAGCCGCGCACACTAACCATTGCACCACCGACGGCCACTATAGTTGACAATTTATAGTTATGATGACAACTATAGTTATACATAAAACATCTAACATCCTATTAAATTAACCGGAGTACGAGTATGCCAGTATATCGTTCCGATAAATTAAAGTACGGATTAGTAAGCAGACTCTTTAACCGGACATTAAGAAAATGCCCCTTAATGTTTCTTTCACATGAACAACTGTGTATGTGCGACAATCCCTGTGACTGGGAAGTAAATCCTGGAATGAGTTCCCAGTTCTGGGTAAAAATTTGTATTCATGTTAAGTGGAAATTGTATTTCCTAATCTAAGATTTTGTTAAAACTTTCAGTTTATCTCTCGCATCATTTAAATCATCAATTTGCAAAAGCAAATATAAAAAAGGGGTTACAAACATTAGGGATTACTCTTTATACTTAAAAAATAGTCTGAATATAATGAAGTAGTACTTCATAACGCTAACCTTCAGTTCTCTCTTGTTGTGGATCGGAAGATAAACATATAGGCAAGTTTTGGTAAATCTGTCTTGATTTCACAAAATGTTTTTTGTTTTCATATTTATCAAATTGCGAGGACAAGATGTTTGTAGATTTTTTTTGGAGCTTGTCTTTTTTTCGGAATAGAAAAGATTAATTAATAACGAAGTTTTTACAGAGAAGCGTCTTTCTTTTGTTCATCTTTGAAATAACTAACATATGGGATTTTGTTAATTTCATTGAATTTGTTTTTCTGGATATATATTTTACTTAAATCTTTTGTGTTTTATTTTATTTTTTTCAACGAAAACAAATTGCATGACAGTTTGTAAATCTTTTTGTTTTGTTTTCGATTATAATAGCATCACAATACTCAATCATTTAAGATTTTTATAAGAAAGATAGAACTTTTCAATGATTAAGGTTTTTCTTTAGTTGTTGTAAATAGAAGGTTACAAATTATAATCTAATATTTAAAAAAAAAGAGGTGTAGGTGCAAGTGATGGGATTGATAGGTGTTAAAAAAAGATTGTTTTTCAATGATTTAAATAATATTTTCAATAATTTCGTTACGTTTCTACAGAAAAACGTCAATTTTAAAATATAAGGGAGAAAAAAATAATTAAGCATATTTTTATAAATTTATAGAATATAGCAAACTAAGAAAAAGTTTAATTAAATGTTTTTTTTTTTTCATTATTTAAGAAAGGAGTTTAAGCTTCTGTTTTGAATTTAAAGTTGTGTTTGAAAAGGGTTTTCAAATAGTTTACTTAATCCTGTTGCTAATTAAATATGATCGATCGTACCGCAAAAGAATCCTGCGAAATATATTTAATTCAATTTGAATGAGAACTAAATCAGTTTTTCTGTAGAGCTAAAATGTGTTAACAATAAGAGATATTTGTACAATATTATACTTTTGATAAAATTTAACAAATCAGCGATATTTTGAAAAGACTTGTGTTACAAGTTAAACAATTGGTACTTTCCTATTATCGTGAATAAAATGTTCTCCAGAATGATTTCTATTTAACCATACAAATACAAATACAAATAGGCGCAACAGGAATTCATTTCGGTTGAAATTTTATTCATAAAAGAGTGGACAAACTTTAATGAGAGCTAAAACAGTTTTTCTGTAGAGCTAAAATGTGTTAACAATAAGAGATATTTGTACAATATTATACGTTTGATAAATTTAACACATCAGCCATATTTTTAAAAGACTTGTGTTACAAGTTAAACAATTGGTACTTTCCCTGTTATCGTGAATAACATGTTCTCCAGAACGATTTCTATTTAACCATACAAATAGGCGCAACAGGAATTCATTTCGGTTGAAATTTTATTCATGCAAGAGTGGACAAACTTGTGTTATTTAAAAACTGACTGACAACGGAATTGCAGTCAGCGTACCAATCAACCCTTTTCATATATGTGGCTTTCTATTTAACAATTATATAAATGCAACGGAAGTCATAGTTGCACTGTGTTGGAATATGCTCTCATATTAACCCCAAAAACGCTAAATGTTATCATTACAATGACAAACAACTGGCATTAGTTGATAAACGCTTGCTGAATAACTCGATTTAAAAATATCTTACAGAACTTTCGGCGGAGATCATTTATTATAGAGAAACGATATTTCTACTCAAAAGGCCAAAAAGCCTGCACTAAACTCATATATTTGTAGAAAACCAGATTTTAAACTGTAAATATGAGTAGTGATTTTAAAAGTGATACAATCTTCAAAGCTTGCGAAACTTATTGCTGCAAACTGTCGTCGTCTATACCTCCTCATGGAACAACCTTATACAAAAGACAAGTTATAATTTGTATAGACCATATAGAAAAATCACCGAAAAAGCTCCTCTTGTGAAAAGTTTTTAATCATAAATCTGAAATTTGACACCGCTGAAAGTGTGTGAAGCTTTTGCTTGGGTTGAATGTTTCCTAAACGCAGCTCTCAAGAAACCCCATTACTTTCCAAAACAGGTCAAGCTTAGTTAATTGAGATTTTTATAATATAAAAATGTATAAACTTTACCTTTAAAGAAATACAACAAATGTTGGCTTTCATTATTTTGCTAAAAGCTTTTTTGTGACGTTAAATTGTCAAACAAAAAAAAAATCAAGATCCCCCTTTTAATACAAAGATTGGGAATGAGTTGAGATACTATATGAATCGTAAATGTGGAAAATGTCGTATAGAATGAATAAAAAAGAATGAAATTTGAAAATGAGCATAAAAATGAAATCATGATGTTGATTGAAGAGAGTGTGAGAATGAGAGATTTTATGAAAAAGAAAACAAAAAACGACTCTTTTCTTAAAGAATTATCATCAAATTCTTTTTCAACAGTTTTATTCGACATTTTTCATAGTTTTTTTTTTTTTTTTTTGTTTTCTAAACAATAGAAACATTTTTTTCGGATTAAAGCTTTTTAAAACAAGAGCTTTTTCGATGTGACTTTTAGCTTGGTAGGTAGTAGTAAGTTGTTAAAGCTTAAACTCCTTTTTTTAAATAAATATAATATAGTAGATATAATAGAAAATTTTCAAACAAAATTATAATATTGGTAAAAAAAAATGTAAGTGTGTAGAAAAATATATGGCGGAAATCTTTTTTTATTTTGTCAAAAGGAAATTTTGAAGAAAAAATCACCCTTTACGTAGACGTAAACGTCTTTTTCTTCTCTTTCTTCCTGCCATGATGACTTTGGTGCCGACTAATGACCGCAGTTAGCCACTTGCCGTAGCCTGTTGCTGATGGTAGTATTCGTTGGAATTATTCATCATATTATGCTTGCCATGACGTTGATGATGGTGGTGGTGGTAATGTTTTGGCGGCGATGATGGTGTTGCAACGCCAAAATTACGTTGCTGCTGCTGCAAACGCCTTTGTAACAATAAACTTTCAGTGGGTGGCGACAAACCCATGCTTAGTGGCGACGAGGAGTTGTAGGAAGAATCATAAGCACCGCCCGAGATATTAGTGTTATACGTGGTTAATCTACCCGATCCTATGCGTTGGGGATTTGAAGATCTGTAAAGAGGCTGCATTTGTGATTCTTCGGAATAACATTTACGTTGATATAATTGTTGTTGTTGCTGATTAGTTCTGTAGCATGGATAATTATTAGAACTACGCACGGATGAATAGATGCAATCATTGCGCCAATTACGTATCTCATTGTCACCTCCACCAGTGGGAGTAGGTTTGTAATGGAAGTTTTGGAGTTCATTGTCCGATGGTGGGGTACCACCGCTGCTACTACCGCCACTATTGGCCCGTTGTAGTTGTTGCTGCTGCTGTTGCTGACGATAGCAATAATTGGGCAACATGTAGGGATTGCAACGATTGGATATATACTGCTGTTGAGAGCCACATCGTGAAAAGTTGCCATACACATTTGGCTGTTGATAACCATAATGACCACCATTTCCACGGTGCTGATATTTACCGTTAGCGTTGTTGTTACGATATGAATGATTGTCAAGGTTCTTGAAATTCTTAATAGCATTGGTCTTTTGCTGTTGGTTTGGATTATTGTCACGTTGGCGCCAATTCTCTACAGGTTGTTGTTGTTGTTGTTGCTGCTGCTGATTTGATATATAACGTTTCTGTTGGCGTTGCTTGTTGTTGTGATGAAGATTATTAGTTTTTTGATGTTGCCTGTTAGAGAAGCCATTAATTGGGAGTGGCTTCTTGAACACCTCATCTTCATCTTCGTCATCTTCATCTTGACCATGGAATTTCTTAAGAGGTCTGTTTGGTTTTCTTGAACCATTTCTAATATAATCAATATCATTGTCACTGTCATCCTCATCTTCATCGTTTACATCTTCCAATTCGGCATCATAATTGCGATAGGAATTATCATTACCGAAATAAACATGGCGCTGCTGCTGGAAAGCCTTTGGGGATAGCTGTTCCCTCCCCAAAGATCTGTCTGCAGTCATATTTTCATTATCCTTCTTTTCTTTGTTATCTTTAAGTGGTGGGTTGATGGTTGAATTTTTCTTAGGTACAGTAACTGCTGCTGGTACGGTATCGTTTTGTTGGAATTTCCATTCTTCTTCGCCGTCTTCCTTTTTATCCTCTTTATCCCATTCCAAAGCTTCTTCCACTTCATCATCATCATCCTCACAATCAGAGGTTTTATTACTTTCATCATTGCATTTGTTTTTATCAATTTTATTACCAGTCTCATTAATTTCATCAGGTAGCATTGCCTTTAAATCACTGATACTTTCCAATATTTTAGTATTTTTAACTGCCTGCTGCTGCTGCTGCGGTTTATTATAAAAATTAATAAACTTTTCATCTTCGTCTTCAACTTCGTTTTCATGATATTCGTTGTGATTTTCCATAAAGTCGGTGTTGTTGTCGTCGTCATAAATGTTGTTGCGAAAATCATTATCATTGTCCTCATTATTATCATCTTCATTATCTGTGTAATTCTGCTGATAATTGTCGACGATTTCATATTTTTCATTTTCATCAAAATCTGGATTATAAATTTCTTCTTTTTCTTCATCATCGTCATCCATGATATCATCACACCAGGAACCCTTGTTGGCGTTGTTGTTATTGATGGTTTCTTCTTCTGCTTCATTGTATACCTCCTCCAAAAATATTTCAGGCTCGGCGGCAGTTATATGAGATGAATTATCGTAATGATATTTATAGGAATTCTTAATATCATCATCCTTATTATCGGTATTTCCATCATCATACTCTTGCCAATATTTGGAACTTTTAACTTTATCCTCTTGCTCTTTAGCTTCACGTTCTCGTTCCTTTTCATTAATGTTTTGATTTTCATCAATTTCCTCCTTCTGATCAGCGGGCTCATTATTTGCATCTTGTCGTCCATTAGATTCCAACAATACTTCATCATTCTCTTCATTGTGGGTGTTTAGCAGACAGAAATTTCCCGTTGAAGTATTGTATATTTTGGAAATGTTGCAAGAGGAGCCCCCGCCACCGCCGCCATTGCCATAAGCATCACCGTTATTACTGCCATAACTATTAATTGATTGTCGAATACTCAACGGTGAGGGACGATGGCGATGCTTAGAACGATTTTTGGACTTGAACGGTTTCAACTCAAGTATTGGTTCTTGAATAGGTTGTTGGCCATTTTGAGAAGATTCATAAACATTGGGACGTTCCATCATATAGTCGTAATTCATAGAGAAATGTTGCAAGATAACACGCTTCACAGCCATAGCAGATTCAGCAAATCGTGAAATTTCACGAGCTGATTTATTGCTAAAAGATGATAAAAAAAAATATATAATTTTAGTACACATACTAATCTTAAGATAAAATAATGGTTTAAAACTTACCGTCTTATATTTCCTGCGGTTAATAATGCCTTACGTCTATTTGTCATCATCTTGCTATTTGGTGGTTCCATTTCTGATACTTTAATCCATGGATGATTCAATACTGCCTCAGCGCTTAAACGTTTAGGAGCTTCTTTAACCAATAGGCCACGGATTAAGTCTTTGGCCTCGTCACTAACATCAGTCCACTCAGGATCATGAAAATAAAAACGTCCTGCAGAATAACAAACGAAATAGATGTTAATAAACATCTGATCTCCCTTTTACTCAGTTGAATATTTACCATCTTGTATGGACTCGAAAAGTAGTTCCTGACAACGTCGACAATTCTCACCACGATTCCATCCACAATCTTGTTCACAGTTACCCGAAAAAGGTGGATAACCACACAATAGTATATAGGCTATTACACCCAAAGACCACAAATCACAGCGTTTATCGTAGTAATTGGATTCGCCTACAAATAAATTCACAACTTCAGGAGCCATAAATTCAGCACTGCCAACCTAAAAAAGAATGAAAGAAAGATTTAAAACATATGTGATTAGAGACTATAACTGTTTTTGAGACATTTATTGAAATTTGAAGAACAAAAAGTGTGTAAGTTACGATGTAACACTGAATTCAATTATTTTTAAAACAAATATTTGAAGGATCTTCCAATGAAATACAATTTTAGAAAGAAAAACACACTCAGTTCAAGATTTTCTTTATCCAAGGTGCTATAGTTGTCCACATAAAGCTTTTTCTAAACTAATTGACATTTTCTCAATGTCCGTTTAAAGGTGTCTGCTTACAAATGGGTACTTTAATTTATCGGAACGATAAAAAACCTTAACAGGCAGTTTTTTATTTTCTCATACTCAGGTTAATTTAACAGGATGTTAAATGTTTTACGCTGGCAACTATAGTTGTCAGCACTATAGAATATCAGCTGTTTACTTTATATTGTTTTTGTGCAGTGTAATTTATTCAAGTCATAGCAGAAAACTATCAAAACGACACCGTGGGAAGAACTCCGCAGTTGCCGCGGAACAGTTACTTATTAACCTGGTGGAAGAACGCAGTCAATTTTTAACAGCCTCGAACGAAAGCTTTCGTTCGTGTTCTAGACGAAAGAAAGTTGGTTTGGGTTTCACAATCTTGTCGTTTCAAGCCGAATGAAAACATAATACTTTTCAGTATAAATTTTGGTTTATTTCGAATGAGCTGTCACTTAGGAACAAACATGAAGAAGTCAGGCGAACGAAACTGAGTCGAATGTGAGTGACTGGTTTTCGTTGGCTTAGTATTTCGTTCGAGCTAGAGAAACAGGCTGTTAAATTATAACATGAAAAAAGCTCTTGTCAACAGTTGTCAGCTGTTTGCATTTATCGTTTCGATTAACCACTAACGTTAGACCATCGTTAGAATTCTACTAACCGGTAGTTTATCGTTACGATAAAATATAACCCGACATTGAGAAAGTGACCCCAAGTGTATTTTCCAGCAAATGTTTAGTTTAGAACGTGGCCGTCGGTGGTGCAATGGGTAGTGTGGCGCCTCTTGTACAGAGATTCTGGGTTCGATCCCTGCTCTGACCACCTTAAATATTTCTTTCGGCGGCTGTCACCTCGCATAGTGACGGCGACACTATCGAATATTAAGCCATGAAAAAGCTTCTCGAAATATCGTTCGGAATCAGTGTAAAAACTGTAGGTCCCAATCAGCTCATCAGTGAACAATGAGAAAGCGCAAAGCTCACTGGTTGTGAGAAGTTCTCCCCAATCCCTACATGGGATGTAATGGGAAACGGTTTTTTTTATTTAGTTTTGTTATTTATACATATATTCCACTTACCGGAGTTAAAAGTTGAGGTGTTGCCACCGGTGATGTAATATCCGCAGTAAATGTAATACCCGAACCCAAATCAAAATCACATATCTTTACAGGACACAATTTGTCTGGATACACACACAATATATTCTCAGGCTTGAGATCACGATGAGCTATACCCTTCTTGTGGATAAAATCCAATGCCAAGGCAATTTCCTTGATTATCAGAGCAGCCTCATGTTCCGAAAAACAAATATGTTCCTGGATGCGTGTCAACAAGGGACCACCATTGATTTTTTCAAAGACCAAATAGAACTTGTCATCATCTTCGAAAAACTCCAATAATTGCAAAATGCCAGGATGGCCTTCACAGTGACGGAATGTCTCGACTTCACGAAAGACACGAGACCGAGCATGACCGGGAATTTTATCAATAACCTTAACGGCATATTCCAATTCCGTGTAGATACTAACACACGTCTGAACGGAGGCATAGGCACCCTCGCCCAAAATCTCGCCAGTAAGTTTGTACAATTCTGAAACAAATCAACAAAACAACAAAAATTTACAATATGCATTTTCATTCAAACGTAGTGTTAACGAATTCTTCCTTTACCTTGAAATGTAGACGATTGCCACGAAGAGGTTCTCTTCTTTCGGCGCCTCTTCTTTTGCATTTCCTCCTTATGGCGATTGAATTTTTCCTGACGCTCGGTTTCGGTAAGTTTGTGGGCATCACTCGATTCGTTGCCTGAGACATCATCACCGCAGCTGTAGCGAGTAGTTTCGTTTAGTTCACCTGCAATACAAAATACAACAATGAAACTCAATTAGGTCTAGATTACTACAAATTTACTATATATTATTTGATATATGCATCAAATTGAAAAGGAATATTAATTTCTCTCTGTGAAAAGTTGCTTATAAAACACACAAAGAGCAATAATGTATGCAGCATTGCGTATTAAACCGAAAACATAACACCCACGCCACGACGGTTCCGGATATGATATCAAACGTTGGCGGCACGCTTTTCCTTCGGCATCATAAACTATATAAATTCGCCACTCGCTCATTTAGGAGGTATACAGATTACCAAACAATTTGGACGACATATTATTATGTATTGGAGCAAACGCCGAAATGCGTCAATATTAAACAGAGGTGAACACAATTAAGATAGTATTTTGTTTTGTTTGTCATGTGATAGAAGCGAGCGAATATGGAATGTTTGTTTGCCTAAAAATATTAAATTTTGGAATGGTTATGGTGAGTATGTATTTATGTCTGTAACTCGATCCCAGTTGTTGGTAGCATCTAAGTTTTGAGTCTTCATTTTTTGCTATTCATAATTGTATCTCAACTCGCTACGACAATTTTACTATAGAACATTTTTAAATTAGTGACAAAATTAAAATATATATAAGTCAAGACAAGGTCATCAATTCAATATTGTGTGTTATAAAAGGCGACGAAGTTTGGAATTTTCTACTACATTGCCAGAGGTTGTAATCCACTTCAAAAATTAAGGCCTTTATGGTAAGTGGCTACGCATTTTCTGGCCTTTTCTTTTCGATTCTTTCTGTTGAATATAGAAAGTGTTTCTTCATACGCTACTATGCTACTAGTTTAGGTCAAATTTCATTAGTATTGTAACTATTAGGGTTAGGTTAGGAACCTAGGTAAACAGGAACCAGTTACATGGCATCAGTTCAGTACCAGTTTTGAATCACTAGTTCTGTCAGAAACTAGATATACTATGGTGTCATTTCAATGCCAGTTTAAACCCAGTAGTACAGGACTATTTCTATGCACTCTAGTATATAACTAGTTCGAAGAGAGAGAGAGAGAGAGAGATATCTGAAGACCATCCGAACTACTACCGAACACAACGAGTTCATTACTGTCTTTTGCGGATGACAGTAGTCTCTGTCATTCTTATTCATTCGACCGCTGGCCAAGTCTTAAAGAGATTGAAATCAATCGCCGGACGATGAATGAAACACTCGACCGGGATATGGTGTCAATTCCCAGCAAAAAAAGTGTATACCAATCACCAGAATTTCCACCCGAACTACGCGGTAAGAGGTAGTGCAAATTTGGGTGCTGCACCGCCGCTTTTTACATAGTGTTGTCCTTGGAGGGTAGTACTCACAATTTTGATACTTTTAAGTACAATAAATTCTGTTCCTTAGCGCGACGATTCACCTCAAAAATTAGCACGATGGTAGCATGTCCGACTAGAAAACGGAAGCTGGTAAAGGTCCTGGGTTCAAATCTCACCAAATCAAACTTTGTGGTTTTTTAAGTGATTTGCAATGTGTCGATTAAATTTTTAGTTATTTAAAAAAAAACCGGGATTCGAACTCAAGCTTTTTGATTGCCAATCGCGCATCTCACCATCGAGCTATCGAAGACATTGATCTTGGACGAACAATAACAGCATAAGAGGCATATAATCTTTTTCTTCCGACAAACACCATAATATCTGTAAAAATCGAAAATTCGCACATAGTACTTCGTTGGTAGTTCTGAAAGGGGTAGAGCCGTTGGAACTACCCATTGTATTTTTGCTGGGTTGTTTGAATGGGGTCGAATGAATAGAGTAGATTTTAATGCGGCTAAGTCCCAGTGTTGTTTGTTGTCGCATAAGCGTATTGCCTACCCAGGTGTCTCTTCGTTGTCTATGGACGGTGTGGATATTGATGAATCAGACGCTCTTGATGTTCTGGGCGAGAAAATACAATGTGATGTCCGTTGGGCAAAACATGTATTTGAAGTGTCGAAAGATGCATTCAAGTGTCTAGGCTTTTTAAAACGGTGCAAGAAATACTTCACTCCATCTGATCTTCTTAATATCTACACCACCTATATCAGGACAAAGATGGAATATAACACCCATATATGGGCAGGTGCTCCTAGGACATCTTTGGAGCTTCTTGACCGTGTACAGAGGAGAGCGACGGTATTGATAGGGGACAGTAGAGTATCCAACTCTATAGCCTGCCTTGAGCATCATCGAAATGTGGATTGTATTCGCTGTTCTATCGATACCTCGACGGTATGTGTCCCTCGGGCATCCGTCAACTTACGTCAGACGTGTGGATATTTAGCCGAAGTATGCGGCTTTCCAGGAACTCTCATCCGTTTTGTTTTTATCGAGTGGCCGGTTGACCGCACTACACACTATAGAGAAAATTCGTTCTTCAGCCGTACAGTCCGTATGCGGAATAAACTTCCGGATAATGTATTTCTCACCAATTGTGACATACAAAGATTCAAGGCAAATGTCAACAGACACTACTCCCTCTTTCCACCCTCCACTAACTCGATTTTCCTTCGCCAAAACAATGCACTGCATTTATAGGGGGCACCTCCCCTGAGTGTTGGTTCGATAAAAAAAAAAGTGAGTTGTAAGGGACATCGCCATGTTAATTTCCTCAGTTGAAACTTTTGAAAACATTTTTTATATCTGGCAGTTTTGTTTTTTAAATATTTTATATGTACAGGTTTATGAATTTTCAAATACTACCATAGAGTAATGATGTATAGAGACGCCATTGTTCTCATCTGGCATTTCCTTTCACACTATTCGTGTTGCGGTATGTGCGACAAAGAGTTATTTGACGTAGATTGACTTAAACTAGGTAGAATTACAAAAATTATTGAGTTAAATTTTTCATATTGTATTGATGAAAAACTGTGAAATTTAAAGGTAGGTATTTTGGACTTTTTTTATATATTTTATTGTTAGTATATAATTGTGGTGTATTTACACAAAAATGTTAACGCACAAAACGAAATGCCGTTGCTGATTTATTGTTGGATGGTTTGAGCCACACAGCCTCTATCTCGTATTATTAAAGCAATATGTACTTCCAACATGCAACGTCCATATGCAACACACTAAATGTCATCAAAATACTGAGAGAGTTGGCGTCCCTATACATCATTTCTCTATGCCACAAACCTTTATATATACAATTCCTTAAAAACAGAACTGCCAGCAGTCAAACCAATTCAAAATATAAAAAGCATTCCTATATTTCATTACAATTGGCATTTGCATTGCCTGAGCAAATGGAAATTTAAAATTGTTTGTCATTGCAAACAATGGTAATTCTATTGCCTTTGCATTAGGTAAAGTAATGCTAAATAAAATCCAACGCAAATTAAAAAATCCAAAACTGACCGAAATACTAGCTCCATACTAGTTATGAACCAGTATTTTGTTCTTTTCTACTGGCGGCACGTTATCATATACATACAAGAGACGCGCACGATAGCTATTGCACCATCGACAGCCACCTCATAGCACAAATCATACTTTTGTTGTTACTTATTCTATATTTAAATGATAACGATATATATTTATACTATATATAGTTAATAACGATATATATTTAATTATAAATACATAAACACATGTATTATCAATACGTTTTAAAGTTCATTTTCATTCTTTTGTTTCAATTTAAATTAAATTTCACTTTCTGTTAATTCTGTTTCTGATCGTAATAAACTGCGCATTATTTTTTTTTTAATTTTAATTATATTTATTTCTGTAGATTTACAATTATAATGAGATATAGATGCCTCGTGTAAATATAAATTTATACATATGTATATATGTATATCTCTACATCTATAAAAATTACGTGTATGTTCGTGATCGCTAAACTCAAAAACTACTGGACCGATTTTGACCAAATTTTATATGCATGCTCTATGGGCCGTGAGTAGTGTTTCTGTGTAGTTTGAAGTTCGTCCGACAGATGGCGCAATATTTAGTTTTTATGTGTTTTTGCACCGTGATAAAATAGATGGCGCCCACGACGAGATATTAATCATTGTTTACCATCTGATGTTATAAATACTTTTGAAGGCAGGACGAAGTCTGCCGGGTCAGCTATATACATACATATATATATATGCAAAACATCTTTCTGCTATCGTTAATATAGAAAATCAAGAGAGTGGTGAATACATCTTATTTAAGCGTTGTAACTTATTGAAATGCTTAGTTTAGTAATTGGTTCTAAAGTAATGAGAGTCTAGAACAGGGTCTAATCAACACATGTGTTTCGTAACGATACCAAAATTTTTGGGATGTGCGATAAAAAGAGAATTCGAATTCAAACTTTGGAAATTCAGGATGTCGCAATAAATGTGCACGAGATAATTTAAAAATAAAACGCATATTCTTTGACCGAGTGATGATGACATTTGCATTGCATTGTAAAGTAGACAGGTTGCGATTAAGTATGGAATAAAATATTCGGAAAATGATGATGACGGGCCCTTGATCTTTTCATGAAATTGTCGATGCTTTTTTGATAAAGATGATAAATCTATATATTACCGTTGGCCCATTGAATATCGGCCTTTAGCTCAGAATTTATTTTTCGGTTTATTCGCATAGGCCAGAGATTACCCAAACCCCTAAAGAAATCACGAAATCTTGGTGACGAGTTGTCATCGGAATTTTGGAAATAACCAACAACAACAAAACATGGTGTCCCATAACATCCCAAGAAGGGATTGGGGAGAGCTTCTCACAATCAGTGAGATGTGCGCTTTCCAGTTTTACACGGTATTTTGAGAAGCTTTTTCATGGCCAAATACTCGATAGTGTCGCCATCACTAAGCGAGGTGACCGTCGTCGAAAGAAATATAAGGTGGTCTGAGCAGGGATCGAACCCACATTCTCATGTACAGGTGCCGCCGCACACTAACCATTGCACCACCGACGGAAATATTTGATCCAATAAATGGAATGTTTTTCGGCGTGGTGTGGCAGGTGGTGCCGTCCTGCTAAAAAACCACATGTCGTCCCGATTCATACCGCTCAGTTGAGGCTACAAGAACTCCATTATGATGTTCCTGTGCACTTTTATTAGGACATCATATAGTGGTAACACATTTTTCAATACTTTATTTTAAAAGTTACCACCAAAAAAAACACTAGAAAAGCATTTTCGTAAATCAGATTACGACACGGATGCGTGATTAGCCACCAAATTCTTTTGGAACGAGGTATAGTCCAGCGATAGCTACTTAATGCGTTGCTTTTATATTTAATGGAAGTACATTAGGAAGTTTGAAGTTGACACACGCTGAAAAATCTGTATTTTTTGTTGTTATTTGGATGCCACAAATATGTCGTTGAATATGTCGCAAATATAGTATACTTGTGTCCAAACACATTGTGTTTGCTATTCAATATTACATGTTGCAGACACAATGTGTGGTTTTGTTTGTTGAAAACTGTTGAAAACAAAAATGTGGCAGACAACAAAGAAAAAGAAAAAATCAGCAGATCTTCAATTCATGAAAACAATGCTTGCAAACATATACATGGTTGCTGCAATATATTGCTGGAACCGGTTTTTTTTCAGCGTGAATCACAGGTACGAGGGCGGATCAATAAGTCCGTGACTTTTTGGATAAAACAGTATTTTTGCAAAAAAAAAATTATTTTTCAACATAAGATCCTTTTAGCCCTTTATCCTTCTTCCAAAAAAAATAGGATTTTTCGAGGTCCATAAACTAGGCATTTGTTTGATCAATAATTTCATCGTTGGAGCTAAATCTCTTTCCACTGAGCCATTTCTTTAGGTTTGGAAATAGGAAATAGTCACTGGGCGCTAAATCCGGAGAATATGGCGGGTGAGGTACCAATTCGTAGCCCAATTCATGGACTTTTGCCATTGATACTGCAGACGTGTGCACCCATGCATTATCTTGATGAAAAATAACTTTTTAGTTCTTTCTTTTGTTGGCAACATTAGCTTGTTTGCCAATATAATCATCTTAGATAATTCTGATGTAAAACAGTAAATTTAAAATCGTTCATGTTAATGACCCAGCAAAACGTGGGCTCTGAATCTTTTAAAAGTGTTTTAGACACCTGATAAAACGTTGCCGTTGCAGTCAAAAAAAAACTAATGCGCTCTAAATAACCAATCTTTCCTGTTAATAACCTAGCAAACATATGCACTGATTCTTTTATGTTTTTATTTATGTTTTTTAGACACCTGAAGAATCGGTTTCTGGGTTCAAATTGCTAAATATGTACTAATGCTTTTTAAAAAATACTAACTATAGAATAAGTTATTCACGGGAAATATTTCCATAAAATAGTCGTGACCGGAACCAATTCTAGCAGCAAACGAACAGAGAACAATTTTGTAATTTCCTCATGTTTTAAATATTTTTCAAACATTTTTAACAGTTGTATGAATTTGGTTTGGGAACGTGTTCTTCGATCCGTTATTTTAGAACGAATTCAAAAAAATGTTGCTGGTTAAGTTCCAATTCCAATTCCAATTTCCTGATTTTAACTGGCAAGCATAATAAATCTTAGATATTAAAAACACATTCCAAACCATATATTCCATTGTACAAATGTATATATAGTATAAACATTCATCAACTATAAAAATAAAACTAAAAATTGATTATTTTTCTTATGGGGCGGAGAGTGCGAAATGAAATTGTTACATTCTCAAGAATTCAATGAACTCTTGTCGTGAAAATAAGCAGACAGAAAGAATAAGGAAAAAAAAAAGAGTGGCGGCGACAATGACAGACTGGCGGATCGAGGAATTGTTGGTCATTTTAGCCGTGCCCCTCGTTTGTTGTCTCAACGCCACCACAATATAATAAGAAGACAGAATAGAACTGCTAGGCCTACGACATTAAATGTGAAAACCACACAATAACATACAAATGTATAATAAATAAATTACAAATGGTTTATTTGAACAAGAATAATAAACGTTGTATTAAAATTACAACTAGCTAAAACAACAACAAAACATGTTGTACAACAACAAGTGATAAAATAGCGAGCGAGATTAAATGAAATTGAAAACGAAAATAGTATAACAACAATACAAACAACTCAAATAGAAAGCAGAAGGCATCAACATCAACTCTAATCTAATCTGGTACAAACAATATTTTTTATTATTCTATATTATCAGATGGGGGACTTGTTTTTTTTTTTTTTTTTTTGTTTTGCGACTAAGGCCAGTTTTAGCAAGTAACATAAAATATATAAATACACTATAAAAGTACATGTGTGTGTTGTATATGGACTTTCTATTCCCTTCCACAATCTAAAATATTAAATAACAAAAAAAAAAGAAATACTTTATTTCGTATAAAATGGCAAACTCTTTATGTTCATCCAATCAAGATATAGCAAAATAAAAAATAAAAAAAGTTGGGACACACTTCAAGTCTTGCAAACGTCTTTGTCTGCAACTGTGAACTAGAAATTTTTGTAAATTTAAAATGTAAAAACTTTAAAAATAAACAACCAACAACACAGTTAATTTAATCAATTCTGTATAATTATAAGATAATGGATACGTGTAATCTGTCAGTGTAGAGTATTCCTTTCCTTTCCTTGAATGAGTTGTAATTTGAAACCTAATGGTAAATTAGAGATAAATTGCAATATATTCCAAAAACAAAATCAAACACATCGTCCAGCGAATATGAGTTCGAATCCCACCTGCTGCATTTACATTTTTGACGTAGAATACGTCTTACCTTACGGTATGAGGAGTCATGTCAGGTTTTTATTGTTGTAATCTTTATTTCATTGAATTTGAGGAAACGGCTAGATGAATTTTTTTAACATTTTTTTTGTAGGTAAATGAAGATGTTATCTTTCGTTTGATATACATTTCATATTGGTTGATATCTTCCTAATATTTAAATTTCTCAAATGAAAATTGTTTAAACACATACACTCAAACATATGTGTGGTGTTTGGTTGAGTGTTTTTGGTTGCTCAACATTGCTTAGGAACATGTATCTAGTAAAAAGTGAAAAGTGAAACGAACAGCAAGCTAATGTTGCTTGGCAACATGTATCTAGTAAAAAGTGAAAGAAACAGTAAGCTAACGTAATAAAGCTTTTTTGCGAAAGCTTCAATAAAGCTGTTGTAACATTAATTTTGAATTGTAAAGCGTAAAGCTTTCACACAACGCTCGAATGCTAATGCGAAGACTCGATAAGGTAAACCTTTTTTAATATTAGGGCGGCCCTCTCAACATTCGCAGAACTTATTTCAATAAAAATATTAATTAAAATACATAAATTAAATTAAGTTTAAAAAAAATTGAACATAATATTTTTTTTTTTAAACGGACTTGAATCAAATGCCGTTGGTAAATATAAAAATTACAGCAGACGGTTGTCCGAGGCCTTCGGCCACGGACTGTCCCTGCAGGCTGTGTCAGAGACACGGCCATTAAGTTTAACGTAGAATACGCCATCCGATAAGACAGAAAACATATATAACAATAAATGATAAATAATATAAGCAAATGAATTTATTGTTATATACGTTAAACTTAATGGCCGTGTCTTTGACACAGCCCGCAGGGACAGTCCGTGGCCGAAGGCCTCGGACAACTGTCTGCTGTAATTTTTTTTTTCACTTACCGGAGAAAACATGATCTCTTAGCCTAAAGGAAATTACAACTTAAAAAAAACTAATTAAAATAGTTAGCTAGAAAGGGAAGCGATGAGGTCATAAAAACTTCAAATTAGTGACAGACTTGAATAGGCAATCGCTGGCCTAGAACGTTAAGAGGCGCGCTTCCGTCTGTTTAAATTTTTTCACAAATAGACGGAAACGTAAGCTGTTAGTTTATAACGAAATTGAAATCTTCATTTAATAAAAAAACAATTCAGATCGAATCATAACGGGTCCGGCATCTAACGTTTTTTTTTCAACTAGTGCTTATTTCATGAATGGTAACACTTAATTAGTTTTATCCTTCCGCTGAACGAATATGGTTGTGTATACGCTTGACCAACGCTGGGAAATATGGGGAAAATGGGCCTGCGATCGAATTACAGTAGATGCCGATTTTGACAAAAAAATCATCTTTTCAGATGAAGCTCATTTTGATCTTGGCGGGTATGTAAACAAGCAAAATTGTCGCATTTGGGGCACAGAAAACCCGCACGCATACATTGAAAAGCCGATGCACCCAAAACGACTCACTGTTTGGTGCGGATTTTGGTCCACAGGCATAATTGGGACATTTTTCTTCGAAAATGAGCAAGGAGTGGCCGTTACAGTCAATGGCGATCGTTATCGGGCCATGTTGAACGAATTTTTGTTCACAAAAATTGAAGAGGAGGATATTGGCAACATTTGGTCTCAACAGGACGGCGCTACGTGCCACACAGCCGAAGCTACACTCGATGTTTTGCGCCCTGTTTTTGAAGATCGCATTATCAGCCGCAGAGCTGATGTCGTTTGGCCACCTCGGAGCTGCGATTTGACACCGTTGGACTATTATTTGTGGGGTGCTATCAAAGATAAGTGTTACGCCGACAAGCCAGAGACAATTGACGCTTTAAAGGACAATATTCGTGAAGCCATTGGTGAAATACAGCTGCACACAATCGATAATGTGCTTAAAAATTGGATGGCCAGCCGAGGCAGCCATTTGAATGAAATTATTTCCCATTATTAACCGGAAGGAATGTACTTTCAAATAAAAAAAAGAAATTTGAGAAAATATTCAGTAGTTTTTTTTTATAGCATTTTCAAAAAAAAAAAGTTATTTGGCGGACCCGTTATATAAAACGAAAATACTCTCCGGTTCACTTATTTAAAGGCACTAAAAATTCCATATTCAGCAGCCTGTATCTTTTGCAAATTGTAACCGATTGCAGAATTTTAAAATGAAAATGGAAGCTAGACATCTTGAGATATAGAAAAATCACATGAGGTGTCCTGGGACACCCGGTTGGAACGAAGATTTTTTCGCTATATATTATGTAGTAGTTAGTTCCAGCACGTAT
This sequence comes from Phaonia tiefii, assembly GCA_963931995.1. Lineage (NCBI taxonomy): Eukaryota > Metazoa > Arthropoda > Insecta > Diptera > Muscidae > Phaonia > Phaonia tiefii. The sequence goes on from OZ008367.1 coordinate 303,148,813, forward strand.
AAAGCGCGCGTTGAAAAGTACGATAATTTAAATGGATCTTTAAGAAAAGGTACTTTTTGTAAAATAAAAAAACTTTTTTTAAGAAATTTTTTTTCTGAAATGTATTTTTAAAAAAAATATATTTTTAGGTCATTTTTGTAAGAATATGTATTATATTTTCCGGAATATGTATTATATAAGACCTTTTTTAAAGAGAGGTACTTCTTTTATTAAAAGTTATTTTTTTTTAAGATAAGGTACTATTTTTAAGAGGAAGTACTTTCTGTAAAAAAAAGCCATAAGAGTATGAATTTTTTTTACAAAGAAGAACTTTTGTAAGAACAGGTACTTTTTAATGAAGTGGTACTCTTTGTAGGAAAAGGTTATTTTTTAACAAAATTTACTTAATTTCAGAAAGTCTACTTATCTCAAGAAAAAAAAGGTAATATTTTATTTTTAAGAAAAGGTAATATTTTATTTTTAAGAAAAGGTAATATTTTATTTTTAAGAAAAGGTAATATTTTATTTTTAAGAAAAGGTACTTTTCCCTTAAGAAAAGGAATTTTTGCAAGAAAAGGTATTTTTTATATGTTTTTTTTTTATGTTTTTTAAGAAATGATATTTTTTTAGAATTGGTCCTTTTTTCAAGAATAGGTAAATTTTTCAGAGTAGGTAAATAGTAGATACTGTCCTATTAAATGAAACAAAATTAATATTTAAAAATTATAAAATCATAAGCAAATTTCCAATTGATGCAACAACGGGTGGGGGGAACTGCTATATTAATCAAGAATAACATACAAGACTATAGTCACGTTAACAAAAGTAGATATACGCTAGATGCTTTAGAGACATGCGCCATAAAGGTACCCGTTGACTGCGACAAGTTTTTAGTTACTAAGATCAGACTTCCAAAAACTATACTATGTACAAGCGGGAGACTTGAACTGCAAGGACACAGAATGGGGTATTACCGTTAATAACGCAAAAGGCAATAACCTAAAAAAAAGTCAACATCGAATTCGTTACACTTCCAACATGTTCAGCCAAGCCCGTTTTCCTTAGCCGTAATTATGCCATAATGCCTTCCATTGAAGCCAGCACACTTCACAATGGCATGACTGTCACAAAGCCAACATGAAAGAACACAACTCTCATATACGTCCCTGACTGTACAAATCTAGTAATAATTACTAAATCCTAAAAGTATGCAGAATAATACTGGGTTGTAGCATAATACGGTTAAAAAAAGTTGTTTAACATTTTTTCATTTAGCCCCCATCCCGCAACGTGCGATAAGGAACTTCGTTCCAAAAATCATGACAATAGTGGTTTCTGAACTATGCAATTTATAGCAATTTATAAAAAAAAGTCCAAAAATGTGCTATTTTTTTGGATCACTTGAATAAAGGCACTTACTTTATTATTTTTAAAGTAAGGGATGATTTTTTGTAGGGAGCGTTTGTTTATTACAATTTATTACATCTTAATCATTTTACGAGCCAAAACGGCGGCAAAACAAAAAATTGTAAATCTATCGGAAAAAACTAAAATCGATGTTTACCGTTCTGAAGGATATTCTAACCGGGCAATAGCTAAAAAAAAATTGGACGGAGCCCAACAGTTGTCGACAATTACATCAAGGACCCTGAGGGGTATGGAAAAAATTTTAAAGGAAGGGGGGTTTCATTGTCTTTATCTACGTATGAGAAAAGAAAAATCATCAGAATTGCTTCTAATTTTGCCTTATCCTTGTCAAAAATAAGAGCTCAAGCTGGAGTGGAAGCGAGCAAGTTATCAGTACGCGGAGTAATTAAGAGCTCAGTATCTTAAATACCTGAAATTACAAAAAAAAGCTGCCACTTAATGCTCCACATAGGGAAAAGCGGCTTCAATTCACAAGAGACTACATGGTATGGGATGTGCAGGCAAGAGGTCATGTCATGTAAATGACTGGAGAACCGTTGTATTTACGGGTGAGAAGAAGTTTAATTTGGATGGGACTGATGGCTACAACTATTATTTCCATGATCTGCACAAAGAAAAGCATTTTTTGAACCGAAATCACAATGAGAGAGATCGGCGTTATCGTGTGGGGGTGCTATTACGTACTATGGCACCATCGATCTTTAATTTCAAAGTGCAAAAATGACTGGTGCAAGCTATAAAACGTTATTGGAATCGGCTTTTCCGAAGTTCAGTGGACTATTTGGTCCCATATCTTGGATATTGCAACAGGATAATGCCAATATACACAACGCCAGAATAGTAAAGGAGTTCATTGCAAGCCAAAATGTTAATATTCTTGACTGGCCACCCTATTCGCCAGATCTAAACATTATCGAAAATGTCTGGGGTTGGTTATCTCGTAAGGTCTATGAAGGAGGTAGACAATTTGATGACAATCAGTCACTAATTCAGGCCATTAAGGATGATTGGAATCAAATGTCGTTGGATTACATAAATTCTCTTCATCTCTCAATGAAAACCCTTATATTTGAAGTTTTTACAAACAAAAGGGTTTATACCCATTACTAATAGTTCTTAAATAAAGTAAAATAAATTTAAAAAAAAACAAGAAAAACAGTTTTTCATTAAAATTAGTTAAAGTGCCGGTATTCAAGTGAACCATAAAAAAATAGCACATTTTTGGACTTTTTTTATAAATTGCTCAAAAAAAGTTCTTTAGTTAAGAAACCACTATTGTCATGACTTTTTTTATATCTCAAGATGTCTAGCTTCTATTTCCGTTTTAAAATTCTGCAACCGGTTACAAATTGCCAAAGATACGGTATATGGAATTTGTAGTGCCTTTAAATAAGTGAACCGGAGTGTATATAAAATATTAGAAATCATATGGTAGGCCCCGAACGAAAATATATAGTTTAGTTATATAAATGGAGTTCTTTCCAAAACTTTTTGGACATACATAGACTGAAATACATAGATTCACCAACTCCCTCGTTGTTTTTTGACTTTGCAAGTTTTAATGTCAAGAGAAGATTTGCTGAGGTTTGATAAACAAACCAGAAATTGTTATTGTGAATTTCCAAAATTTCTAAATATATGAACATCGTGCATGAACAAAATTAAAAATGGAGTATTTTGTTCGAATTGTTGTAATTAAATAGCAAATTGTTGTAATTAAATAGCAAAACAGCTGACATAAGTTCGTATCCTCATGGAAGTAGCGCAGAGAGAAACATCAGATGAGATGGATAACAAATCTATGTATATATTAAACTAGGTTTTTGAAAATATGAAAAACCCAGTGTTTGTGAATATGTGTTTGAAAATATATCATTCATACGGCAAAAAAGAGAGAGAGGAGGAAATAAATGTGAGTTCAGTTCCTATTTCCAACTGCTTCAATTTGTTCACTAATAGGAGGAATACATGATCTACAAGCTCATAACAAAATTAAAATTATTATTATTCTTATTGCATACAAAATAGTTTTAAATCAGAATTTTCTTTCAATATAGAAAGTTATACAATTGTAGTCTTCTTAAAACATGTTTGATTTTTCGAACTTCAAAATCACAAGGCACTTGCATTCTAATTCAAGACTAATATTTTCCTTCTGAATTGTTTTGCAGAAACCCAATTGTTCTATAAAACGTCATTTTGTTTTTGTCTAGACTATGTTTACAGAACAGAGCCGTATAAACAATTTTATGAAATTCCATTTTAACAGAATTTGCATTTCAAAACATTTTGTTTTTTTAATATAAAATAATATATGTATTTAAAAACAACTGTTTTACTCGAACCCCGAATTGGGTTTTTTTGTTTTCTTTAACAAAACAGAAGTAGAATATAGAGAATGACATAGATATTATAGAATTTGGCAATAATAGATTCCAAATCAACTTTTGCATTCTTCTATTAATATTGTATATATGTATGTACATTTGGAATTTAAATGCCGATTTAACGTAAACATTTTCGTTCTTTTTATTTAATGACTATTCAGTTAGAAAACGTTTCCAAAAAGAACTCGAGATAATCACGAGTACATTTTTAAGAAACATATTGTGTTATTTTTTTAAACGCATATGCGGTCGGTGTGAATGAACCAACGTTTAATTTGAACGCTAATGTAACGCTGAAAATTGCGTTTCAATGGCGATTATCATTCACAGACAATTCGCTACCCTGGTTTGACAAGGTTCTAACTGCAAAAAATGTCTTGATCTGACCGAACAGTTGCCTTTAGTCATAACAAGACTTCACTATCCAATAAATTGACTTTGGATGCCATATACTAGTGGATCGTTTGGAATCTACATCACTGTAATAAAACTTTACTTGAAATTTCTAATAATGTGGGTAAAACTAATTAGAACCTTGGCAAAGCAGGGTCGCGAATTGTCGCTGCAAATTTGATAATTTGATACAGGATGTAATTTCAAAGTGAATGAGCGATAGGCGAATTGAAAGCCCTGACGTTAAATTTGGTTCTATTTGCACTTGACTTTTAAATCAACTTTATATGCAATAAATTAATTTTGTGTTGAAGACCACAATTTTCTTCAATTTTTATTTGTTAAAAAAAATTATTTGTACTACGTTCAAATTCTGGCAGAAAAAAACTGTCATAAAAAATGTAGCAAAACTGTCGTTAGCCCATTGATTTTGGACGAAAATTCGCCAGAAATTAAACACACATACTTACACACTATCTTTATACACTACACAAACTACTAGCACTGGAATTGGTGCATATTTCACTAGTTCATAAACTAGTAGTAAACTTTTTATAAATTCCTAACTGAATACGCGCTAACCCATTAAAGATCGAATTTGGAATAAAACTATTTTAGCAGCAAAATCAGAACTGCACCAAAATTTCACCAACGGTAAAGGCTTTTGCGCTGAGTTGAAAAATAAGTTTTGTTTTTGCGCTAGGTCCAACTTCTTGAGATATAGGCCTTTAAAGCTTGAGTATATAATCGGTCATATCCCTGGTATATATCATCGGATCTGCTTGAAATATGTATCATTACAAAGCCCTTGTGAAACTCTATAACTCTGTATATAAATATATTTCCCTTTACTAACCCATTGAGGGCTCATTTAAAAAAATGTTTTTTAACCTCACATTTTTGGTTTAATCAACTTATTGTTCTTGTGTTTTGGTGTTGTTGTCTTTTATTTCTGTTGTCCTTTGTTGTAGTTTTTACACACCAAAATAAAAAAATATATTTCTAAAAACTCGAGCGATTTTTCTGATTTTGTCACACATCGACTTAAGGTACAGAGGGAATTTGAAACCCCTGCCTGAGCCCCACTAGTTGGAATATATATTTAACGATTTATGACATTTATTTCATCAGGATCGGATAATAAATGTCAGAGTTATGCGCGATTATACATTCAAGCTTTGGAGACCAATATTTCGGAAAATATGGACTTCCGCAAACTTTTTTTTTTTTTTAACTCCGTGTTTAATGCTCTAATTTATTGGCCTTATTTTTAATAATTTTAACTGATAAAAATAAAAAATAAATGGTTTCCCATTACATCCCATGAAGGGACCGGAGGAGAACTTCTCACAACCACTGAGCTGTGCGCTTTCCAGTTTTCACTCACTGTTTGGGACCTACAGTTTTACACCGATTCCGAACGGTATTCTGAGAAGCTTTTTCATGGCTATATACTCGATAGTGTCGTAGTCACTATGCGAGGTGACCGCCGCCGTAAGAAATTTGAAGGTGGTCAGAGCAGGGTTTGAACCCAGGATCTCGTGTACAAGAGCCGCGCACACTAACCATTACACCACCGACGGCCACAATTATTACATATATCAGTTTTAATTTAAATTCCAAATTGTTTTTATTGTCATAATTATAATTATTACATTGTCTAGTGTTTCATTTGTTGTAGCCCATTTAGCCATAAATAGCACTACTGCTTTGTTATTGATCGAATAAATTAAATTAAAATATTAAATTAACTAAATGAATAAAAAAACATAGGAATTCAACAAAAATGCAATTTTTATTGTTGTTATTATCATCTGAAATGTTTGTACTTTATGTTTTCACAATCAACATTGTTGCATTATTTTCCTTTTATTGTGAAATAAATCACATATCACCTCTGGGGTAGCGCTAATAAGTTAAAGAGAGACAAGTAGCAGCCGTTCGTTCCAATTCTCCTACCTCCCATACAAATTTGAAAAAAAACGAGAACTAGTTGCGTCAAACATTCTAAATAAGCAAGCTAGCACATTACAATTGGCATTTCTATAAGTAGGGGTTTGTTTGTAAGATTAATGGGCTGATAAAAAGAACAATTTGCTTAGTATTTAAGTCCAGCTATTGGACGATGTTGCCACCACTTATATCTTTATAACAGTTTAAATACTTCCAGAATTGGGAAACTAAATCTTTCCGATTTAATTATTGGCAACAGAAATACGTGATTAAATACATGTATTTTTAGTCCGGACCATTTTCAAAGTCTTCCTATAAAATAATTCTTATAGTTATTGGCCAACATGAACAAACTGTGCATTTTAATAGCTATAGTTATTTTATTTTTCGTATGTATAACACATATACATTTCAAATAATCAAATAAATACATAAGAGTTAATAATATATTGGATGGAATTCAACCACAAATGGTTATTTTAAAGCACAATAAAATTTAAATTCTTTCCTCTTCCTATAACAATTAAGTGCAGTTTTACATTTGTTGTTATTTCCTAGATATTCTATATGTCGTCGTACCAATCAATATATTACGTACATTTGTAACAGCACAAAGAGAATAACAATTTGTTGGAAGAATTTTACAGTACAGAGCAAGAGATAAAATAAATAAGCATACAAAACAAAAACATAAATAACAATAACAATTGAAACAACAACAAAATACAACGACACATTATTATTTTTTTTAAGTAGAGGAATAATAAATTCACCTACCAAGGACGGACAAACCTGACCAGACCACAATTGTTTCGGCGACATATGGCACGTTTTATTTTATTTACATTTACTTCTGTGATAATTTGTTTTGTTTTTTATTTTTATTCTCAATTTTTATCACTTTACAACGCAAATTAATTGATTTGAAAACAACAACAAAAACTAAAAATATTTTTTTTGTTTAAAAATAATTATTGAAAATAAAATAATAAACAACTTGTCAGAAATTAAAATGTAAACAGAAAATCAGAGTGATATTGGTATCCTAGAACGGGTCGAAAATGTTGTTTAAAAATAATATATTTAGTATAGTCAAGAAAACGAAAATGACCTTTAACAAAACATTCTCACTCACCCCTGCTCTATCTAACGATTTGTAATTCACAACACTGTAACTAAACTGTGTCCAACGCGAGTGGCCGGCTACGAAGAGATCGAATACATACACTAACATTTGAAGAACCACAGTCATCAACAATCGTGGCTACCCAGCGGGCAAAAAACCGAGCCTTAGCGAGTGTTACGCTAAATGCTCGCAAACGGGCTCAGAAACGAGTATTTACCGGACCAAAACCGGGGGAGAAATTAAACTCGCCCAAATGTTCGCAAACTGGTTTAAAAACGGGTGCTAAACGGGCGAAAAAAGAGAGAGAAACATTGTTGTCGTTGTGTCGTGCGCCAAACAGAGGCACACACGTGCGTGCAGCACACGACACAACAACAAAGTTTTAGCAATTTGTTTTATTTTTCGTGTTGTTCTCGCAAAAGATATTGCAAAAGTCTCGCAAACGAATCTCTTGCAAGACATCGTAAACGAAACTTTTACTGCCACAAACTGAGCGACTGATGATTCATTTTCCGATCGTTTTCGGATCTGTTTTCGAGAGTTTTACCCGCATAAGTTTCGCGTAACTCTCGTATGCGATATCGTATACGAAGTTTTGGTCCGCTGGGTATCACTTTTCACGAACAGCTGTCTTCAACAATCATGACAAAAAGGATGTACAAGTAGAGAAGAAAAAACCGGCGCAATTTGGCAACCCTAGTAGAAGAGAACCCAAAAAAAGTCGACGCGATTCACTCAAACGCATTTCTTTCCCGCGTCATAACTTGATTATTTCATACTTTTTACATACTTTATGAAGTTTTATTTAAATATGGTTGGAATTTCTATAGTTAGACACAATACCATCATCAGAAAACTGCTCCTTTATTGAAATATTAAACGAAGAGAGTAAGAGAGTGAGCAGAGAAACGACGAGCTTCACTTGTTTTCTTTGTTGGTATTCCACTGCATGAGTAAATTTTCTTCTCTCAAAAAGGATGTACAAGTAGAGAAGAAAAAACCAGCGCAATTTGGCAACCCTAGTAGAAGAGAACCAAAAAAGTCGACGCGATTCACTCATATTATATTTCATACTTTTTACATACTTTATGAAATTTTACTGAAATATGGTTGGAATTTCTATAGTTAGATAGAATAACATCATCAGAAAACTGCCCGTGTATTGAAATATTCAACGAAGAGAGTAAGGGTGCGAGCAGAGAAACGACGAGCTTCACTTGTTTTCTTTGTTGGCATTCCACTGCAAGAGTAAATTTTCTTCTCTCAAAAAGGATGTACAAGTAGAGAAGAAATAAACGGCGCAATTTGGCAACCCTAGTAAAAGAGAACCAAAAAAGTTGACACGATTCATACAAACGCATTTCTTTCCCCCGTCATAACTTGATTATATCATACTTTTTACATACTTTATGTTGTTTTATTTAAATTTGGTTGGAATTTCTATAGTTATATAGAATAACATCATCAGAAAACTGCCGTGTATTGAAATATTCAACGAAGAGAGTAAGAGTGCGAGCAGAGAAACGACGAGCTTCACTTGTTTTCTTTGTTGGCATTCCACTCCATGAGCAAATTTTCTTCTCTATACCATAGTTGCTTTATGATCATGACAAAGACGATCTAGAATTAGACGACCAGAAGATGTGGGCAATTTGGCAGCCATGGTAAAAGAGAACCAAAAAGTGCTAGAAATTCACTCAAAGGCATTTATCTCACGCGTCATATCTTGTTTATTTCAAACTTTTTGCATAGTTTATGTAATTTTACTTCAACATGGTTGGAATTTGTATAGTTATATACAATAACACTATGAAAAAGCTGCTCGTGTATTGAAATATTCAATGAAGAGAATAAGAGAGAGAACAGAGAATGACAAGGGTTTCACTCGTTATGTTTGCAAAAGTTTGTTGGCATTTTAGTGAAGAGAAATTCTGACTGTCTACTTGTACGTCGTTTTTGATCATGACTATCAGGGGTGTATTTAGCTAAAACACACATTATTATAGACAGTAGATAGGATACTGTTATGAATAAAATATATACTAACGAGTGACTAGACCTAAAAAAAAACATTATAGTTAGATGTTCGCAGTACGGAGCATACATCCAATAACTGACCAGCTTTCCGTTATTAATACGAGGGTCAATGTAAATATACCTTTCCCTCCACTCATACGATAGATACTTTTGCTCCAGATCAAATAATCGATATTGACCATTTTTGTACGAAAAATCGTGTAAATCATAAAAGAAAAGGAAATACTAGTTTGAAAAACACCCCCACCAAATCGTATTAAAATATTTTTATTTGATATTTTGATCCCAGTGAAGGATCAAATTTTCAGGAACATTTCATTTTACTTAACCTTCGACGGTGGTCGAATAAAGGCAAGGCTGATCTAGTAGAGGTTAACGCATTAGAAGAGCTGATTTTGCTTTCTTACGACTCTATCTGTCAAATTCAGTGTATTTTGTTATTGTACTTTTTTGTTTACTTTGTTTGGTCATATGCATTTGTGTAGAATTTGAACAAAACCAAAATCCCTGTTGTTGGTGCCTACAACAACAACCAATCCTACTGCTTTAACCTCTACTAGATCAGCCTTGAATAAAGGTGCCCTCACACAGGAGCAACCGATTTTTTGTTGACGCGTACAACTTCCACAGACGCATTGGAATACGCAAAGGCGTTCACACTCTAGCTTTTTTGACGCCAACATACATATGTCACAACATGTAAACAAACGAATGTCACAAAAGCAAACCAATACAATCGGTAAAATAAATAAAATGGTACAAAACCAGAAATGGCAGGCGTCAGAAATCACCATTACATCATTTGTGCTTTTTTTATTTTACTAGAAATATATTTAAGAACTAATTTTAATAAAATAAATATATAATAATGAAATAAAAAACTATACTCGACTACACAATTTTCAATTCAAATCCGCAATACCAATTTAATTTTGAAAATTTTTTAATTATTTTCTCATTACATCCCATGAAGGAATAGGGGAGAGAGCTTCTCACAATCACTGAACTGTGCACTTTCCAATTTTCATTCACTGATTGGGGGACCTATAGTTTTACACCGGTTCCGAACGGTTTTTTTGAAAAGCTTTTCATAGCTTATTACTCGATAGTGTCGCAGTCACTAAGCGAGGTGGCCGTCGTCGAAAGAAGTGTAAGGTGTTTAGAGCAGGGATCGAACCCACGTTCTCTCGCACAACAGCCGCATACACTAAGCGTTGCACCACCGAAATGTGTTCATGCCTTGTAAGCTTGTAGTATGAATTTCTCATACATTAACCAAAAACTAACAAAAATTCAAATAAACGTAACTGACACTAGCACGATCATCAAAAATGCTATACCACGGAAAAATACAACTCTGTGATTAGATTAAAACTCACCTCAAAGCACTGCAACAATGCGAGAACGCATGAGGAAAAGAATAACATAGTGGAAAAATGCTGTCTGTTCTTGTTGTTGGAATTATAGGCTTTTCAGTGATGTTGATACTTAGGGATCTTTGATCGATACTAATTCGCACATGTGAATTGCAGTATGGAGTTTTTATATATACGATTGATGATCAACCGATGGTATCAATTCAGGCACAGTAGTTAGGCATCTGATGATGAACTTGTCCGGGAGTTCGAAACTAGTCATGCCAGTGACTGTGTGTTGAACTGAATTGTCTATTATTTCCAACAAAAACTAACCATTATTCAATTAGACAAATGTTCATGACCTGCTAGCTTGTAGTATGAATTTCTCATACATTAATCAAAAACTAACAAAAATCGATCATAAAAATTCAAATTCAAATAACAGAAATTTAAAATTTCTTTAAATTGACGTTTGGAACAAAAAAAAAATCAATTGAAATTTAATATTCATCAGTTTAAATTTAAAAATTATTAACCGATTTTGTTTATTAGATTTTTAAATTTCGATTGATGTCTTTTCAATTCCAACTGATGTTTCAAATTTCAATTGATGTGTTTTAAATTTCAATTGATGTGTATTAAATAAACTGATGTGTTCTAAGTTTCAATTGATGTCTTTTAAAATTTAATTGATGTATTTTAAATTTCAATTGATGTGTTTTAAATTTCAATTGATGTCTTTTAACTTAAAAAAGTCAATAAAGATTCTATTTGAAATTTAAAATACATCAATTGAAATTTAAAAATTCCATTTGAAACTTGAAAAACATCAACACATCAATTGAAATTTTAAAAATATATATTTTTCTCTCTCTCTCTCTCTTTCCTTTAAGGGTTTTTTGGGAGTCACCGAACGACTTTCAATAAAAAATAGTAAACATTTTTATAAATTATCGAGTAAGCAAACCATAGAGTAAATCTTACAAGAGGGAATATTTAGCTCATCTGACTTTTCCTTTCACACTTTTCTTGATGCGGTCGGTGTGATAGACAGATGTTTGACGAAAAGTGGCATACACCAGGTGGAATTACAATAATTTCTGACTTGAATTTTTCATGTCGTTTTGCGTGAAAAACTGTGAAATTTAAATGTGTTTTACACTTTTTTGACTTTTATTGTTAGCATACATTTGTGTTGTATTTAACAAAATAATTTTAACACACAAACCGAAATATCGTTGTTGTTATTTTGTTGGTTGTTTTGAACCATTGCCTCTATCTGGTATTATTGAAGCTATTCTTTTCAACATCCAACGTTCATATTATACCAGGCCAAATGTCATAAATTTGGCGAGAGAACTGTTCAGTCTACTATAAGTATTAGTCTATGAAGCAAACAGAGCTTTATGGGTAAGGTACTGAGATATCTTTAGTCCTGGGAAAATAAAGATAGTAACTTTTTGTATTTATAGTACTGGGAAGAGGTAAAATTTTTTGAATTTATATTTTCTTTTGTAAATCCTACACTGACAAGAACTGTCGGCCAGCAGTCCTCTGATGTTATCATTTCGACGTTGTGACAGTACTGTAAATGCTGTAAATCCAATAGCCTGCCAATACCTTCAGTACCCTCGCCAACACGGGGCCAACACTCTGCAGACAGTGTTTTTCTGCAATAGAAAATGTATGCAATTCTCGTGTTTTAATTTCTCTTAAACTTTTTCCCCCACAATTTTATTGACGTATTAGTAGAAATCTTTCGACATCTTAGAAAATGCGCAATAAAAATAAATGCAACAAAATTGTATGTTTGAATTTTCTTGAAACTGTCTCATATATTTGTCGTCTGTCTGATAATAATAATAATATAATAATTGTTCTCGTGTGCACTAATTCTCACTTTGGCATGTTAATTCTATTAATTTTATTAAACAATTTGTTATCTTTTTCCACTGAGAAAGAGATTAAAACAACAGTCATTTACATTTTCTCTTTAGATAAATAATAATTAATTCAAAACATTTTTTCGCAACGCAAAAAAAACGTAAAACTAAAAAACCTTGATGTGTAAATAACAATGTGGCATATAGTGTATAAACAAATTGATAATAAAAAAATAAGAATAAAAAAACACAGAAAGTACAACAATTTGCTGTTGTTTATTTAAGGTTTATTATTTGTTCTTCCCAATTTTGTTTTCTTTATGTTTCTTCCTCCTTCAATCCATATACTATTAAAACTTTTAATCGGCTGACGTTAATACCTACACACATGAGGTTCCGGTATCGGATTGTGGAATACATCATATGTATATTGGTGGAAGATTGGATTTCTAGTGTATATTTTATATTAATATTTCATTAACAATGTGCGAAAAAGAAAATGTTAATGCTAATGTGTGTTTGAACTAAGTGTTGCCCGAAAAAAATAACCGCAACAAAAAATTATTCGAAAAAAGCCGGTATGTGGTTAGCAAAATAATGTGTATTTGCCGGCTTTGAAAAAAAAAATACTAGCGTTTATTTATTAATTACGTTAAGCAAACACAGAAAGGAAAAACTCGACGTTTAATTTTGTGTTTATTTTGTGAAATTTGCCGGTTGTTGAACGGTTTAAGGGTCTCTTACTAACACAGTGTCTATGGTGTAAAACATTAGACAATTAATAATATAGTTCTTTATCTATACATCTCCTCCCCTGTTCCTTCAGCAGATGTAATGTGGGGAAACAATTATATTATTTAGTTACTTTATATTTTGGTATTACGTTCAAATACCCTATACGAGAACCCTGGTGCTCAATTGTGTATAACGATAATGATATGTAGATAATGACAGTTCAACTAGCATTTAAAATACATGTGTTACCGACAAAACGATAACGAATTCGATATCGTTTCTTACATAATTATTAACCCCCTGTAGATTTGATGCCTCAATATTTTATCATAATGTTTTCTTTAAACGAAATGTGATTTGTCACAATTTTATTTTATTACCTTTATTGAAAAACTGTTTGCTTCCTTTGCTCTAGACTTTTTTTCTACTACAAGTGTACTTTATTTGTCAAATTCTTATCTCACATTTATCTGTTTATATAAGATAATATTTAAAAAAAAAAGCTTTTAACAATTTTAGAACTCAACAAATTACGCAAAAATAAATCGGGCATTATCAATCAATTGAGACATTCCGATGACAACCCGATCAAATCCACGGGGAGAGTATGATATCCGTGGCCCCTCGATTCGACAATGTTTTTCGATAATAGGCCCCAAAATAAGGCGAAAAATTTAAATAAAATTTTTCGATAACTCGTTTAGTTATCGAGATATCGTGGGTTAAAGTTTTAAAAAAATTAATAACTTTTTTACCAATTTACTCAACCAGAGTGGTAAAACTCCTCAAAATAAGCCCAAATTGTAAATAAAAGTTATCGATAACTTCTTTAGTTATCGAGATATCTGTAGCTGTAACGTTTTATATGTACTATTTTCAACAAGTTTACTTGTATTTTCACCAATCCAATGAACAAAAGGACAAACAATTAAAAATTCTTTTAAAAAAAATCGCGCGATTAATAATTTTTCGCCTGCGACGCTTTCTATTACAATAAACCAATGAGCAAAACAACAAAAAAAAATTTTTTAAATAATAATAAAAATAAATAATCTGCAACTGCATAAACTTGACATATAATGCAAAGATCCCGCGGTTAATTTCAAAATTTTTCAATTTCAGTATTTCTTGCCAAATCAAAAAGTTTACCAATCCGATATTAAATATCTCGATAACTACTACAGTTATCGATAAATTTTATTTCAATTTATAATTTTGAAAATTCTACAGAAAAAATGATCTTTTTGACAAAACGGTGAAACAAAGTTATCGATTTTTTAACACTTTAACCCTCAATATTTCGATAACTAAGCGAGTTATCATCGATAGCGTTTATTTAATTTTTTCGGCTTTCTTTCGAATGTTAAAAAAATAAAATCTATGGAAATGACGGCCTCGGAAATCGTACTTTTTGCAATATCTCGATAACTACTACAGCTATCGATAAATTTTATTTAAAATTTCCGAATAATTTTCAAAGTTCTACAGAAAAAGTTATCTTTTTGAGTATAACGTTGAAAAAAGTTATAGATTTTTTAAAACGTTAACTCTCAATATCTCGATAACTAAGCGAGTTATCGATAACTTTTATTTAATTTTTTCGGCTTATTTTGGGGTGTTCTAAAAAAAAGTTATCGAAATGAAGGGCCACGGATATCGCATTCTTACCAAATCCACGTTTCCAAAAAAAATTTTGATATTTTAGCGTCAGGTTAAAATTAAAGAAAGCATTTTGTTATCGCATTATTACTTATGCACAAAAGTGCACGATTTTTGATATTATGTTTCCTCTGGAAGTGGCAGATCTGAAATTCTGCGATTGTTACGATTATTACAAATAGAGCGGTATACAAAAGAAGAACGCGTTATCACTGTGAACACTTGTTACAAAAATGGGGGAAGTTACGCTGAGACCGCACGCAAACTTCGCAGAATTTTCGGTCGTGGAAGTGCCAACAATTCGAAGAGTGATCGAAAAAGTTTAAAGAAACTAGGCCGATTCGGGCCAGTGAGTCTCCCGTGCATCAAAGTACCGGCCGGTCTCTCGAAAGCATTGTTGCTTCAAACGAGTGTCGTCGAAAACCCGGTTACATCAATTCGGCATCGATCACAACGGCTTGTGACTAGAGCCGTGGGTGCATTTGCTAGATATTTTTCTTCCATACTTAATCGTAACATGTCCACCTTGCAATGCAATAAAAATATAACCACTGGGTGAAAAAATATGCGTTTCATTAATAAATTAAATCGTGCACGTTTATTGGGACACCCTTATATACAAATACGTCCAACAGCTGATGTCGTCACAGTCAAAATCCCATGTGCTTTTGAAATTCATTGGTAAATTCTCTTCATTTCCAACATGAAAATCTTGAAGAGGAACATGCCCACAAGTTTTAGGAATCACATATCGGCCACAATGGTGGGTGGGTGATACAACTGAATGCTGAGTATTTGAAATTCAAAATTTATATTATGTATATGATTTTACATATTTACCTTTTACCTATTTACCTTTTAAAATTACCCAATGTGATCTGTAAAACATTTATATGGTAAATCATGATTTATAGGCACAAACAGAACGCCCCTAAATTCAAAACAAAAAAATGTTATTTGAAAAAATACTTAAATAAAATCAATTATAGATTTTGAAGGCTCTTTTTTCATGTAGATACATATTTTCTCTTTTGCTAGAACACACGTATTTTCATAATGGCCCGCGTCCACACTAAAACATTTTGCAGTTTACTATAAAAACGATCAAATATTTTTAATTATTTAAGTCGCATTTTGTTTGCGAGATGTATCATGGGACCAAATTGCATAAACTGGAAACTATAATGTTTATGAGTTTCCATCTTATACATATTTTGAATATCGGAGATATGGTTTCTATGAAACAAAGTGGGGAGGGCACAGTTTGCAGTTGGAATTTAAATTGAATTCTTTATTGAGACGACTTCCATTTTTCATAGTAATATTTATATAATAATATAATAGATGTATCTGTAACATTAGAGTCTTTAAATTGTAATGTACTGTTTCCAGCTGATAAAGTTTGTGAGTCAATTTCTTAAGGGGCCCTTAGACCTATGGATAACTTGCTCGGCTTCAAATTGACACCAACTTCGATTACTTCTCATCAACTTCAATTTTGCCCTTTCACTCTCAAACAAGTTGAGGCAATTTCATTTTCTTGTCAGATGTCGAAATAGAGATGATGAACGTACTGCGAAAATGTTACCAATATTAAGAAACAAAACAATTATATCATTTTCGTTATATTTGTATAAATAACTCTACAAATCATATTTATTTAGTTTACACTTTTCCGATAATCCTTATTTGTATTTACTTTTTTTTTTTTGATTTATTTGTTTACATTTTGCCGACAGTATTGCCGCCTCATGAACGTTTCTCCTCGAAATGTGTATGAAAATTAATGTTACTTCCCCTTACACTGCTGGATAAGTTGACATCAACTTCAAAAAATCAAAAGAGAAGAGAAACCCCGACGACGACAACTACAACTAGTTACAATGTGAACAAGACGGTCACTGGCCTATAACGCTAAGGCGCTGATGATAAGAGTCATAAACTTCGAAACGATCGTCCTCCTCAATTCAATTTAATTAATTAATAAATAAATTAATTAATTTAATTCAATTCTATTCAATTCAATTCAATTCAATTATATTCAATTCAATTCAATTTCATTCCATTCCCTTCCATTCCATTCCGTTCTATATTCTATTCTATTCTATATTCTATTCTATTCTATATTCTATTCTATATTCTATTCTATATTCTATTCTATATTCTATTCTATATTCTATTCTATATTCTATTCTATATTCTATTCTATATTCTATTCTGTATTCTGTTCTATATTCTATTCTATATTCTATTCTATATTCTATTCTATATTCTATTCTATATTCTATTCTATATTCTATTCTATATTCTATTCTATATTCTATTCTATATTCTATTCTATATTCTATTCTATATTCTATTCTATATTCTATTCTATATTCTATTCTATATTCTATTCTATATTCTATTCTATATTCTATTCTATATTCTATTCTATATTCTATTCTATATTCTATTCTATATTCTATTCTATATTCTATTCTATATTCTATTCTATATTCTATTCTATATTCTATTCTATATTCTATTCTATTCTATTCTATTCTATTCTATTCTATTCTATTCTATTCTATTCTATTCTATTCTATTCTATTCTATTCTATTCTATTCTATTCTATTCTATTCTATTCTATTCTATTCTATTCTATTCTATTCTATTCTATTCTATTCTATTCTATTCTATTCTATTCTATTCTATTCTATTCTATTCTATTCTATTCTATTCTATTCTATTCTATTCTATTCTATTCTATTCTATTCTATTCTATTCTATTCTATTCTATTCTATTCTATTCTATTCTATTCTATTCTATTCTATTCTATTCTATTCTATTCAATTCAATTCAATTCAATCCAATTTAATTCAGTTCAGTTCAATTCAGATCAATTCAGTTCAGATCAATTCAATTCAATTCAGTTCAATTCAGATCAATTCAATTCAATTCAATTCAATTAAATTCCATTCAATTCAATTAAATTAAATTCCAATCAATTCAATTCAATTCATTTCAATTAAATTAATAAAATTCAATTCAAAAGTAATTAAATAATCAATTCAAAAATTATCAAGTCCTGCTTTCTAAGATAATGAATGAAATAATATAATGGAATTGAATTCTTATTCGTGTTACAATCTCAAAATTTCACAGTTGTATTTAAATTTGACAATCGCGTTTAATTTTCAAATTAAAATTTGCAATGTGTGTTTAATATGAAATTGACAAGTTTAATTCATATTCACATTAAAGTTATTTTAATTTGAACATCATGTTCGAATTTGAAAGGAATGTTCATGTATGCAAATCTTATAAAGTGTAAAAAATTAATTTATATACCAATTTAAATTATTTAATTGTTATTCAAATTATAACATCATTATTGAAATTAAAAATTTCTTTAAAATCTCATGTAGAACATTATTCAACCACCTGTAAAATAATATTTCAAAATAGATATCGGGTTACTTAATACAAAAAATGCATTAATATTTGAAAATTATATCTCTCTTTCACGTTTTATTTTTAAATTTTTGTAAGGATATTTAACACAAACTGAGTAAAAAGCGGTTAACCGACGTCAAGTAGCTGTTTTCGGTTTATTCGAAAATTGCGTTTTCTTAAAAAACCGGCACGCGGTTAATTTTTTGGGGCATAGCTGTTATTAGTGCATATATTGGAAAATAAACAGACAAATGTGATTAAATGTTAAATTACTTAACCAAAAATGTATGGTCCTCAAAGGGTTAACGCAAAACATTTGATTTCTAGTTGAATTTGCCATTATTTTACAAATCCAATTTTCTCCATTAAGGGCTAAAATACCACATTAATTAGGTTCAATGAACGATTTATCAAACAAAGAATAAGTTATGGAAAAGGTTAAACATGAATTTTGAAGGTATCAGCATCAGAAATCAAACTTTTTAACGACAAAAATCAGTAGTTTATTTTTTTTTTTTTTTTATTTATAGTAATTCATCTTTATTCACGGTTATCATTTTACATAACCATAAAATTTCAATGCAAAATTTTCGAATTTTTTGTTTAACTACCGATGTTGTCGTTAAAAATTTACATAATTCCGGTGCAGGTATTACTTTTAAATGACATAACAAATTTTTGTGAATATTGCTTAATATGCGATGTTATAACATTCCGAATAAAGCGCAAACCCGGTTTTTTAAAAACTTTAAGTTACGATATCTCGAATACCTGAAACGATGGAAAAATGTTAAGGAGTGGTATTTACGAAAAAAAAGTACTTTGGTCTTTGGGTAACATTTATTCTCCCGTGTTATAAAGGATCAGTAGACATTTTATCGGGATATCAGACAAGACTTGTCCCGCGTAGCCACAAATTTTTTCAAATTGAAAACACAATAAATATTTAAAAAAAAAATGCCCATTGTAGGCCATTTTCACCATGTCTCGTAAGACAAGGACAAACTGGCAGCTATAACTGTTAGTTAGCACTAATATTAGGATAATGAGAGATGGTAAAAGTGAGGGTAAATATTATTTTCGAGATATCTATCTAAGCAATTGACGAGACTTCTTAAATTCGTTATTTTTTTTTTACTTGTTGCAATCTCACAAACCATCCATCGTCAAACTTCATTGTCAATTCTTGAATGCTTTTGAATACAATCTGAAGCGATGCTCAGGTATACCGCGATTTCGTAATTTTCGAGATTTCATCCTACCCAACATATGTTTTGCGGTACAAAAATAAAGGCAATGAAATCGCGAAAACTGCGAAACAGCGATATACTCGTACCTAAACACAGCTTTACTGTTTTTTAATCACATCCGAAAAAGTTTTTGTGTGACTCTTATAAAAAGTTACCCTAAAATTTATCATTGACACAAATAAATATGTATGTAGATCATATTTCAGGTATTATTTGGGAGTTGAATTTCCAAGACAGCCTGCGACGTTTGGCAAAAAAAAAAGTTTCGATAAATGTTACATATATCGAAATTCAGCATAATTGCATTATATGTCGAAATTTCCCAAACATGCGATATTGTGAAATATTACAGTTATGCGTTTCAATTTAAATTCAAAACAACTTGAAGTTAGTTCTTGCAGTTCTTGCAAGTATTTACATTTTAACAGTTAATCCTATACGCTATATTTAGGAATTTGAATCCACAATCATAAAAATCGCATATAGCTTATTTCTTCATACAAAAGTTTACGTACCCAAATTGGATTTGATTATGTTTGTCGATTATCTTTAAACAAATTCAAATACACTTGCGTGAAAAGAAAACAAAACATATACAAACATATATTTTACAATTAATGCAATTAAATATAATATATTTACCCATCATTTTGCTTTTTGTTTGTTCTATGTTAATCCAAAAAAACTATACAGTAATAGTTTAAATAGCAATCAATCTTCTCTTTTGGTTCTTCAAAAACCAATGGCGTGTATTGATGGATGGTGATCGGGACTAGGACCGGGACTAGGGCTGTGGCTGTGTCTGCGTTGATGCTCTTATATTGGCAGTATTAAAAAAACACAATGGTAGTGCTGCTGCTGATGCAATTATCTGCTGTTGAAACTAGTTGCGTTAATGCCGGTCGGTCTTCTATTTGCCGTTTTTATTATCAACTTCATCAATTTGAATTTTAACCTAATTTTGATAAATTTTAAAACTAAAACGCAAAAAACATTTGTCGCCGTCAACGCTGCCGCAGAACACAAAGAACAAGAAGAGTAACAGCAACAAGAAAAAATGGACGAAGAGAAAGAATAGAAGAACGAGCACTTTGTCGTTGTCGTCGTCGCATAGAAAGAAAGAAGACCACAGTCATGCACTATCGATCGGGGACCACAGAAGAATCTGCTAGTGTGAACGCGTTTTAAACGGATGACGGATGATGGACAGCCAGCCGGTTGGGGTATATGTGTTTGCAGCACGAACGAATTGAGCCGAACGAATAAACCATCTGCGTCGATGCCTCAACTTTGTTTCAGAAGACACACAAAACAATATTATCAAATAGCAAAGCGTAATAAAATCCCCCAAAACATGGATACCGCAACAGCAATCTCAAATATTATGTACGAGCAGCGAGGAGAGACTGATATCCCAAAATTTGATTATGATTGCAATCAGACGACTCGACTCGACTGACTATTCTGATAGGCAAATTATGTAGAAAGGAAGAAACCACCAAAGTAAGATAGGCAAGTTCGCGACGAAAATTTAAAATTTTTGTATGTAAATTTTTTTTTTATATTAATCAGTTATGCATTTTTTTGTCACTCATTATGTTCTAACGCGACATTTAGAGTTCTCAACACTACCACTTTCTGTTGTTGAAACACTTTCCGACCAAGTAGTGGAGAAGAAAAAGCGAAATGATCCGCGCACCCGTCTTCGTTCTTGGTATACATTAGAATGAGTAACACCTCGCAAGGCATAATAATAAAGTTCTTGATGGCGGACAGCTACAGACATAGGCAGCAGCCGCAGCAGCAGCGACGACGTCAAACCCCTTTCCATAAACCGCTACCACAGTACCACACAACATTCCAGACCCGTCACAACAACAGCAGCACCACCAGCTGCCAGCCGCAGTCGGACGATAACTTGTCAGTCATAGAGCAAAAAAAAAACCATGCGGTCGATGCTATTACGTATTATTAGTAAATTTAAATTTCTTCTCAATTGTTTAAGAGAAATGATAAAAAGCTAAAGAGAGTGTTGGGATCGATCGTTATACACAGCAAAGTTTAACATATAGCCACATATTGCCATATAATGGAACAATAAGTGCACGTCGGAAGCATTAGAACAACAAATACAATAAATTTGCAGCTACATTTGTCAAATTCAACACAATTGTGTGCCAACAATAAAAGTACAATAAAATAAATGACACTACTGTTATCGTTATCGATCGAATACATTTCTACGCAGGCAAATATTTATAGAAAACGCGCTGTTCCTCAATTTTTAACGAGAGCCAGTCATTCGAATTCGACTGAAATTGGGATATTCTAAGTTAAAAGGTTTCGCGTTCGATTGACTATTTGTGATCGCAAATGGCAGCACTTTCGTTAAAGAGAGAATTTACATTTTCATTCTACTTGCAACGACGACAAGTTTATGGAACTCACATCAAATTTCATTCTACGACACCATGTCCAATTGAAATTTAAAAAAATTTTGATTTTGAAAAATATCAGTGGAAATTTGAAAATTCTTTTGAATTTAAAATAAAAGTTTCATTTAAACACATCAATTGAAATCTAAAATACAAAATTTCGATTAAAAAACATCAATTGAAATTTAAAAGACATCAATTGAAATTTAAAACGCATCAATTGAAAATTGAAATAAATAAATTGAAGTTTAGAAGACGTCAATTGAAACTCAAAATGCATCAATTGAGATTTAGAAGACGTTAATTGGAATTTGAAAGACATTTTCCAATTTGAGTGATATGATTTCTAACTGACGTTTCGGCCATATTTACTATGTCATGATTTGTCATTTTTTTCATTATATTCAGTAATGGTTACAATTCATATACGCAAGAACATCGTTTACAAATTATTGAATTTTCTTATCAAAATAATCGTTCTCCAATTGCAACTTTTCGTGCGGTTTTCCCATATTATGATCGTACTAAACGTCCACCTGTGCTCGCTATTCGTCGATTTGTTGCAAATTACGAGTGTGCATTGCCAATAAGACAAAGAACAGCTCAAAGTAATGAAAATATTGCTGCCGTTCAAGTAAGTGTTGCTGAAGAACCCAATTTATCGATTCCAAGACGTTGTCAACAATTGGGACTGCCTCAAACCACAATCTGGGGAATTTTGAGAAAGTGTGTGGGCTTGCATCCGTATAAAATTGTTATCACTCAACAAGACTGGGATACGTGCCACGCAGCACGTGTAACAACCGAATTAGTTAGGAGATTCGATTATTTCAAGAAATTGTGACATTGAATGGCCTCCAAGAAGTTGTGATTTAACACAATTTGACTATTTCTTGTGGGGTCGTTTGAAGTCATTGGTCTTTAGCAATAAACCAGATTCTCTTCAAGCTTTACAAGTCAATATTGAACGTGCTATTCATGACATACGACTTGATTTAGTGGGAAAAGTGCTCGAAAATTGGGTTCATCGAATTCGTTCCTGCAAAAGAAGACGTGGAGTGGAGGAGATTTGAAAAACGTTTTATTCAGAACTGAATTGTATCGATTGTACTTCATATTAAATAAAAATCATTTGAATTTCCCTAAAAATTAGTGTACATATTTGTTTTTAAAGAAATCATATCATTCAAATTGGAAAACCCTATCTATAAGGTTTTCAAATTTCAGTCGATGTCTTTTAAATTTCAATTTATGTTTTTTTAAAATCCAATTGATGTCTTTTGAAATACAATTGAAGTCTTATAAATTTCAATTGTTGTCTTTTAAATTTCAATTGACGTCTTTCTAATTTCAATTCATACAATTGATGCATTTTAAATTACAATTGACGTCTTTCGAATTTCAATTCATGTATTTTGTAATGTAATTGATGTATTTTAAATTTCAAATGACGTCTTTCTAATTTCAATTGATTTCTTTTAAAATACAATTGATGCATTTTAAATATCAATTGTGTGTTTGTAATGTCTACTGACGTCTTATAAATTCCAAGTGGAATTTTCAATTTTGAATTGATTTCTTTATTTCAGACTACGAAACATTTTCTAAACAACAATTCTGTACAAACTCACAGATGTAACTAGAGAAATTGTGATGTGTGCGCAGTTTTTTTTTTCTATACAAAACAAAATATTTCATGAAAGTCGTTAATCTAACAGCGCTAAATATGTATAAATAATTAGGTTCATTTTATTGTCTACTGATTCGTTAGACCTTTGACCATATTAATATCTGATTTCTAATTCAGTGGAGAATATGACATTTGAAACGCTGCGATGCGATAATTTTCTAATAGAATAAGATTTTTTAAAGAATAACGTTTTCGAATCTCGCTTAGTTTTTGAGATATCGGACATTGAAAATTAAAATATTTTTTACAATTTTATAAAATGTTTAGATCAGACATTTTAATAATGGTGCTTTTGTGCGGAAACACTTCCGATTTATCGGAATTTTAATTTTTGAAAATGGATAATTTTATTACTTTATAAGACTGGCGTCGAGAAGCCGCGTTGTCCAAGTCTACTAACATTGATATTTTTAGCCGCAAAGCCCAGCTATGGTTGGGCGTCACCTTACGGAACTTATGTATCCGCTGGAGTGGAATTTGAAATACTTTTATAATGGAGTTATACCATTATGAACCAAATTTAGTTTAAAATTGAAATTCTAAAACAACTTTTTCAAAATATTACCTATGTAAGCTCAGAAAGTAGGTTTGATATCTACCCTCACCACCTTACGTTTTTTTGAAGACGGCCATGAAAAAGTTTGTCAAAAGCCGTTCGGAATCGGTGTAAAACAGAAGGCCACAATCAGTGAGTGAGTTCGATTTCAATGGTAAAACAGTGTTTTACTGTCTTTCGCTGTGGTCGCAGAAGTACAAATGACGATGAACGTTCTGGATGGCCAATTGAGGTCAATATACCCGAAAATTTCGAAAAAATCAACGATATGGTGTTGGCCGATAGAAGAGTAAAAGTGCGTGATATTGTTGATGCCATAGGCATTTCATATGGCAGTGTGGTTTCGATTTTAAATGATCAGTTGGGTTTAAGAAAGCTGTCTGCAAGATGGGTGCCGCGTTTGCTCTCATTTAACCATAAACGTAATCGTGTGACAACTTCAAAGGATTGTTTGGAGTTGTTTAAACGCAATTCGAAGGGGTTTTGACGGCGTTCTGTAACTGTGGATGAAACATGGATCATGTATCTATACAATGGGTTTCTCCGGGTGAACCGGCTCCGAAGAAGGCCAAGGTAAGTTTGTCGGCCAATAAGGTGATGGCAACAGTTTTTTGGGTTGGACGCGGGATAATCCACATCGATTACTTTCAAAAGGAAAAAACAATAAACGGCGAATATTATGCCAACTAATTGGTCCGATTTAACAAGGATTTAAAAAAAACGACCCCACATGGCCAAGAAAAAAGTTATTTTTCATCAAAATAATGCACGGGTGCACATGTGTGTAGTCTCAATGGCAAAATTCCATGAATTGGGCTACGAACTGGTACCTCATCCGCCATATTCTCCGGATTTATTTCCCTTTTTTCAAACCTAAAGAAATGGCTCGTAGGAAAGAGA
Source organism: Phaonia tiefii (assembly GCA_963931995.1). Taxonomy (NCBI): domain Eukaryota; kingdom Metazoa; phylum Arthropoda; class Insecta; order Diptera; family Muscidae; genus Phaonia; species Phaonia tiefii. The sequence goes on from OZ008367.1 coordinate 303,174,022, forward strand.
TTTAGCTCCAACAATGAAATTATTGATGAAACAAATTTCAAATGAAGAAAATTTAAAACTTTTACGCCAATATTCATAATGAAAAGTTATCCACCCTGATGCCGAGCACAGGGAGTATAAAAATGAAAAGGTCGTATCTTACTTTTTTAAGAAATCGCGTTTTTTGTATATTTTGTAGGGTGTTGTCAAATACAGCTTTCGTAAAAAAAATATTTTGTTTTAATATTAACAAATAAAGAACTTGTTTTACTAAAAATCACGTTTAAAAACAAATAATGTGCCAAATCCCTCCGATTACATTCAATTTTTTCCGTCTCCTGTAAAGTAACAAAGAATTGAGATACTTATTTTCTATATTAAATCATCGATATAACTAGAATATTTTTAGGCTTAGTCACTCGTTAGTCAAGAGTTGTTTCAGAACAGTTTTCTAACTATGTCTAACTCTAATGTGAACATGTCTGTTGTAGGTAAATGTAACCATGATAGCCATTATTGAACGACAGCTGTTCGTCCTCAGTTATCATTTATTGGGTTATCTTAGTAACAAATCGTTGGACAAAATTTAGTTGAAGTGATATGAACTAAAAGTCATTCCTCAGATGATAACCGGTGCCATGATAAAAAAAACGCTCTTGGTAGACGCAGAGGTGTTGTTGTAGCTGATGGCAAATTGATGTTGGCAACAACAACACCCCATTTGGTTTTTGCTTCTCACTTCCGTTGTGTCAAATCCAACACACGTATACCAACAAAAAATGTAAACAAAATTCATGTGAACTTGACAGTTCGAAAGTGGTTTGTAATGTAAACAAAGCCAATCAGCTGTGCTTATGAGTTTACCATCTATGAATCCAACTTAACCGGTGCCTAAAATTGTTCGTTATGAGTACCGGTGTTAATATTTTAAAATTAATCATATATATTTAAAAATTCATTACTTATTTATAAGCATTATACAAAAACAAAATTAATATTTTTGAGCTTTACAAAAATCTTCCCTCTCAAATAGTGCTATTATTTCGTACATTACTGTCTACAAACACAGGCAGAAAAAAAGAAAAATTAGTCTATTTTGCTCTCACAATTCATACATTTTATTCAGAACCAGCAGAAACAACAAATGGCAGCTTGTGCGCAAACAATACAAAAAAAAAACAAATACAATGTCTGTATGTCGGTGGCCCCCCTCTCTCTCATGTTATAGAATTGTTATTCAAGATTGTGTTTCTTACTCCAGGTGGTGTTATTATGCCAACAAGACAACAACAATGGGCATTTTGTTTTTGTTTGGTTTCACTTCACTTTCAAACTCAATACAAATGTTAACAGCAAAAAAAAGCAATCAAAAAAACAAGTACAAAAACAAAATAAATTTGAATTTCACAGTCAAGAAATATCTATGAAATAAAAAATATTAAAACAGCAGTTGTAGTAACACCACACCACCTGCTATAAATACATATTGATTTCTATACTATGCAGTTTCAAAGTAGAACAAAAATATGGTTGATAAAAACAAAACTGAACATGGTTTTTTTTTCTATTATTTGATATTCTCAACATGATCTGTAGAGTACGATAGCGCAGTCATTATCGCGTTATGTTCCAAGCAATCGCGAGGTGTCTCTAGACTTGAATTTAGACAACAACAGAAGTAAATAAATAATAATAAACACAAGAAGAGAAGACGAAGAAATAACAACAACAAAAAATAACTGCAAATAAAACAAGACTGTGTAGAGGTAAAAATTGTCAAGACAGCGCAGTAGAAAATTAAAAAAATAACAAAAATAGGTACTTAAAATTGAAACAATAACAAAAAATACTTCAAATTTATAAAATGAATCATTTTAAATGAAAAGTAAACAATAACAATTTTACTCAACACCAATTGGTAGGTATGTTAGGTTAATAGGAAAACCCGGTGTTTTGTATATCGATTTCAAAAAACCGATATGCACAATTAAGTTTCTAGTAATAATTTAAGAATAACAAATGCTAATACGTTTTACCTTATGTATGTATGCCTGTATGTATGTTGATGAGATTTCTTTTAAACCCACAATGATTATATTTTTGACTTGAATGCAAACACAATTGGCTTTAGTCTGATTCGATGCACATAAATACACGATGAAGCAATTTAATCTATTGACAATTTTAACAGTGATTTGTATTGCAGCAAAAAAAACAAGACGTAACATTTGCGTAAGAAGGTATTTTGTGTTCGTTTGTGAAACAAACAAACAATGTTCCACTCAAAGATTTCAAAACTGTTGCACTTTTTTGGACTAACCGATTTTCACCTCAGCTGACACTTACATACCTACCTGGCAGTCAAAATAATTATGATATATACATTATGATACACTATACATTATGATACACAAAAATTAAGCTTCTAAGACTTTCTGATTTTATCTGATTTGCATTATCAATTAATGTCATTCGTTTTAAAATCCCCTTGCTTAAAATATTGTTGACATAAAACATTTAAATATTGATAATAAAAATTAATACAAACAAATACTTTGTACTTATAATCTTTAACTTTCCTCCCATTTAGATAAAGCTTTAACAATAAATACAATTTATTTGCCTTGGCTGTGGTGGCGTTTTTTGATATACAGTGGTGGTCATACAATTAAAAACGTGGTATTCAATTGACCTCGAGCCTAATTATTTAAAAATGAAGATCTAACTATTCAAAAATGTCGAATGGAAAAGAAAAAATAGAATAACGATGTATTCAATGTTACATTTCTTTTGACAACTTTCTTATAAAGTGTCGCTCATTTTGGTAACTCCCGGTATATTCTCACCAAGGCTGATCTAGTAGAGGTTAACGCATTAGAACACAGCTGATTTTGCTTTCGTATGACTCTATCTGTCAAATTCAGTGTATATTGTTATTGTATTTTTTTGTTTACTTTGTTTGGTCATATGTATTTGTGTTGAATTCGACATTTAGAGTAATCCCAATGTGCACAAAAACGGATGCGGATCCGTTTCGAACCCGTTACGAGTCCGTAAAAACATAAAAAAAAAACAAATCAGTGAAATTGTGATTTCGTGAATCCGTCTCGAACTCGTTACGAGTTCGTAAAAACATAAAAAAGCAAATCAGTGAAATTGTGAACTGGCGGATCCGTCTCGAACCCGATACGAGTCCGTAAAAAGAGAAAAAAAAATCGGATCAGTGAAATTGCGAATTCCAAAGATAATACATATAAGGACTAGACAATATCAACAGTGGAGGACGTCGCTAAGAAGCTTTTCCACTACGCTCATGATCGTATTTCTTAAGGAATCAAATATGTATACCAAATACATAAATTAAATTTCAAATTTGGATAAAATTCACGTGCAAAACATTAAAAACTTAAATGTCTAATAAATAGAATTAAATAGACAGAAATTCCTATTAATGCAAATGACAACTCAGATCAAATCCGTTTCGAATGCGCAAAAATTCATTTTATTTCCAAAAAACGAATCCGAAACGGAGTCGCAAATGAAGTTCGTTACGAGTTCGAGACGGATCCGAGAAAGTACAAAAAACGATTCGCGTTTTCGAGAGGAATTTCATACGAAAACGAATTCGTTACGAGTTCGTAACGAATGTCCGTTTCGGACAATATGTCCGCATAAACGAATCTGTTTCGTATTCGTAACGGACTCATGTGGCACATTGGGATAGCACAAAAACAAAATCCCTGTTGTTCGTTGGTGCCCACAACAACAACAAATCGTACTGCGTTAACCTCTACTAGATCAGCCTTGTTTCTCGCTCTAGTTCAATATATTGTTGGATGTCTAATTATCAACAATAACTTTTGAAAAATTCTCACAAATGCGAAAACTGTAGTGACACGTGTGTTTCTGAGGGTGGGCAGATAGATAATTAGAAACGCATTCGTAAACAGTGGAAAAGTAATTTATTTTCTACGTAGTTATTTATTTTTTATTTATATTTATCAACATTTTACATTACTGCTTGGTTATTGAATGAAGAAAAATAAATAAATAATTAACAATTCAGTACAAATATGTGGCAAAAAATGTCGTGGCACTCCAGCACTACGCAAATTGATTGTGCGCTGCTATCAAAATGAAAAACAATCCATTTCAGCCATAGAAAACCGATGTTGCTATTCAAAAATGTATTTTTGGGACAATACGATTATTTCAAAATACGAGAAGTTTTTTAAAAGAAGTCGAATGCCAAGAAACCCCACTCCACATGATGATAAGAGTTATTTGTAGAGCAAGTAAAGCCAACCCATTTTGACTTGAACCGAAATGAATGCTATTGGAATGCACCAAATCTCGTAGAATATCGAGAACCATTTTATCTACAACCATTAGACGTAGATTACAAGAAGCTGGTCTACATGGATGTATTGCACGAAAAAAAGTCGCACGTCTCAAGCAAAAATATTACAAAACGTTTGAAATTTTCAAAGGAGTACCTGCAAAAAGAGATTAATTTTTGGAAAAAAGATACGCTGGAGCGACGAATCAAAGTTTAATTTGTTTGGTTCGAATGGAAAAGCTTACGTAAAACAGCCACTAAACAAATCGTTGGATCCTAGATACTCCATAAAGACCATTAAACACGGAGGAGGAAATGTGATGGTATGGGATGAATTTAGTTGGTATGGCGTTGGTCCTATACACAGCACAGATGGTCGAATGGACCAACACCATTATAAAAATATTCTGGAAAATGCAACTGAACCATTTTATTATATTATTATTATGTATTTAAGTAGTATTAGTATACTTTTTAGTTTACAAATTATTCGATTTATAAAATATCATTATTTCACATAATTTCAAAATGAAGCTATTTCTCTCTCGATTTGTATCATTGTACAAATGTAGCCCTTTATAAAAAAGTGATTTCTGCATATTATTGGTAGACACCCTTTCATTCTGAAGTTCTCCGAATTTCTGAGGTTGTATGGTTGTACTTCCCCAACATATTGAAGTTGCCTTATTAGGTATTCCGGACCATTCCCATTTTTTAACTTTTGTATAAAGAGTAGATTGTTAATTTCAAGTCCTTGATGTATATTCAGCCATTTTAAAGCATTAAGCATATATATTGTTGATGTTTATCGATTGCATTTTAATATTGATAAAATAAATAAATAAATGGTTTCCCATTACATTCCATGAAGGAATCGGGGAGAGCATCTCACAACCAGTGAGCTGTGCGCTTTCTAGTTGTATACTCACTGATTGGGACCTACAGTTTTACACCGGTTCCCAACGGTATTTTTGAGAAGCATAGAAGCAAGCTAAATACTCGATAGTGTCGCTGTCACTATGCGAGGTGACCGCCGTCGAAAGAAACTTTAAGGTGGTCAGAGCAGGGATCGAACCCAGGATCTCAAGTACAAGAGGCGCGCACACTACCCATTGCACCACCGACGTCTCATAGCTATATTCTGAAGTTTTTGTAGTCTATCAATTTGTTGTTTTGTGCAACAAGTGTATAATATAGTGGACCCATATTCGAAATGAGGTTTAGTAATCGTGTTGTAAATATTTATTCCAGTTAATATAGAAATTTTATTTCTTATTCGTTTAAAAAATCCCAATTTTTTGCCAATCTTTCTGCATATTTATTCTATATGATCTTTAAATTTCAAGTCTTTATCTATTACAAAACCCAAATATTTTATATTTTTAACTTTATCAATTATTTTGTTGTTTATTTGAAACTCCAAGCAACTGTTCATGTTAATTTCCATCAATTTTGTTTTGCTTTCGTTTAGTTTTAGTTTGTTTAGTTTGCCCAATAAATAGTAACTAACATTTTAGAAATCGGGAATCGGTACCATCCTCGCGAAAAATAATTTGCCTTCTACAAAGTATTAAGCGTCGTTGTATTATTTTATTATATTTTTCTGTAAAATTGGGAATAACATATTGTTTTTGTATCCTTTTCCAATTGCATGACCATCGACTTTTACAAATAGAACTATTAGAAAATGTAGTTTCCACTTTTCAGGAATATATGTAGCTAGTTGTCGAAATATTTGTAGAAAGTAAAGCAACAAGTGAGTCTTGCAATACTGAATATTTTCTTTTTTAATTTTTGTTTTATGGCAGTAACTCTGTTATACAATACAAATTATATAGTGGCGTTTCTAATTGTATGACCATCACTGTATGTATGGCTACCAAAAATACCTATATCGCATTAGTGTGGATTCATTTGGAATTTTTCTTTTTTAGATACATACTTATTTCTGACCGGAAAAAAGCTATAGATTATGTTATTATTCACAAAAAAATTCCGATATGTAACCAACCTGAAATGAGGAAAATCGATAAACAGTAAAAATGTTACGGAAATTTCTGTGCGACCGCGAGACCAGTGTTTAATATAACCCAATGCTGATGACCCGTATAGAAACATGTGAATATGATTGAGTCTTAAAAAACTTAGTTAGTTCTCTTAGATCAGACATCAAATTCGATTAAAAAAAAAGAGATATGTAAGTATCAAACTAGATCTAGGGCCTGATTATATAATTCACATTCACATCATTTTTAGATATCAGCTGTTGAGAAAATTAAGAACCTTGACAAATGATGTTCATGAAAACATTTATTGTTGGTTATCAGTTTTATACAAATATTGACGAAAATCTTATGGCAAGTACTTAGTTTGTTTAGTACGTGATGTCCAGAAAGGCAAGTGAGGTAAATGTGACTTGTGTGATAACGCCGCTAATCTAAACGGGTGATATAATTTGATCTATGGCTAGATAATTTTATATCTAGCAACATGTCAGATTATATCTAACGAGATATGATATATCTGCACCTATTTAGATATAACCTTATATCCTTCCAGACTCAGTTATATCTCGCCTAACATCCAGTTATATCTGGCCGGAGCAAATTGGAGATCTAAGTAGACATAGATAGACCTAAATAGATAGTTATAGATCAGTTCTGATGTAGTTGGATACTTATTAGCTGTAACTATTTTTCGGATCTACAAGTAATGAGATCTAATTTGGTCTGCTAATATAGTTTTCGGATTTAATGAGATCTCACTAGGGCTGCTAAAATATTTTCTTTTTTCAAGGGTTTTTAGAAAAAAATTATAATAAAAAATAGTACTATGTACAGAGATTTGAAATATTTTTAATGAAATGTTAATGATCTAACATTTGGAATTTGACCCCTTAGAATTTTTTTTTAATTGAAATACATTGATTGTATTCCGTCCTTTTGATATCGGGAATGACGGTGAAGTGACAGCAAATGTCCCCGATATTCACATACTTAAGAATGATAAGACTGTGGTCCACGAGAACCCTGGAGAGCCCAAAAATAATAATATTTAATTAATATGTTCACTTATTCGCTAATTACACAGTAATCGAATGTTCAAATTTTCAAAATCGATGGATACACAAAAAAGATCAGACGTTCTGTGATAAGCTGCAGCAAGTGCAAGTGTTGTTATCAACCGAGATTTATTCATTCCGATTATAGCCGATTATAGCACAACCAGCACAGCAGATTTCATTGTTTTCATTTCGTTCGTACCCTAATCTGTCGAAGTTTGTTGTTATTTTTGTTTACATCATTTGTTGACAAAGTTTCACGGAATTTGCAATAAGGTGGATGATTTAATTGCGAAAACAATTTGTCAAATATTAAAGAGTGCTACTTAAAATTAAAACGAATCAACTGGTTTTGGCAGATTAGGTACTTTATTGTTGCCACAAATTACAACATCTCGTGCTATAACCTGAATGAATATATCGACGTTTTTCTCTAATGCTAACAAGCAAATGGGACCTAAAGTAAAAATTGTGTTTGCACTCATTTCGTAACAGTACTATATACAGTTCTAAATCTGCACCATATTTTCATGAAAAAAACTAAAATCGAAAATGTTATCGTTTGCGATATTTTGGCAGTAAGGGCTCGATATCTTGACATCAAATTATTGCTGACGTAAAAGAGTTTTTTGAAATGTTTGAATGGCCATATTTTGTATCGCCGATGTCTGAGAGAAACCAGTGGACACTATTTCTGTCAAAGCATACATGAAAATTCCAAAAATGATATTATATTTTCCGAGATACCTGTGGTTTCTGAGATATCTGTAGTTGCTGAGATATCACTAATTTATTGGTACTCATATGTTAGAAAATATTTCAATTTCTGCAGCTTTTAAGGCTGTGAATTTGTTGCCTTCATGAAAATGTTCTCACTTTCCATAACACCAATTGTTAACGAGATATGACGTAAAGAAAAACTCACCAAAGCACAATATTTTCAATAGGCGATAAGTTATCTAAAACAGGATTCAACATGACGATTCAAAGTAGTTTATGTCTGTTTCGGGAGAATTATGGTTTTTGAGATATCATTACGAGAAAATTAGGAAACATCTGTTTCTTTTTATATTCCACAGTAATTTTCTACAAAGAAATTATATACAATAAAAAAAAATATGGGTTGTTGTCAACTTATCCCAACTTATGTTGTCAAGGCAACATCGTCTACAAAATATGAGTATATAACCAAAAACTAACTAACATAAACATTATCGGTAAAATAGAAACTAACCACCTCTACGAAAGCTTAGTCACTGGATGTAATCCCAATACAACGAGTATCTAACTAGAATGTTTTTTATGCTTATGGCGTAGTTAGTCACGACATAATACACATAACAGAAGAGATCAGCTGATAGAATATACTACATACATTTTGTATCTACAGATAGATATTATTGTACCATCAACCTGAAGACAATAGATTTTTCTTAAGTTTCCTTATGTTATGTTTGGCTGATTTATTTGGACATTGTTTCTTGGTAAATTTGAAAGGTTATGGTGGTAATTTGAAGTCTATTTCAAAAATTGGAAAATGAACGACGAAAAGATAATATCGGTGGCGCAAAATTATAGCTTTTGGTACTACATACATATAAGACAAGGGCATCTCATTCATTTCCTTGCACTAGTTAGTCAAGAGTTGATTGAGTTTTCTATCTAATGTCTAACTCTAATATGAACATGTCTGTTTCAGCCAAATGTAACTCAAATAGTCATGATTTTTGTTCGTATAACGACAGCTGTTTGGCAAAAGCTAGCATATATTCGTTCGCTTCGTGGCAAATCTCATTTGGCACAGGTAGATTAATTTTCGTTTTGAATTCTGGAGTAAATGAATATGAATTGTATAGTTATTTACAAATTATAGAGAATAGCAGTTTTCCTTAAAAGTACCTATATATTCGCAATGCGCTCATCACCTTTCACTGTAAAGTTTGGATTCGATGTGTTTTGTTATACAGGGTGGTTCAGTCAGGACTAGACAAATTTCACCAGCCAATTCCTTGGCTCATTTCATGAAAATATGTCCATCTACGACCATTCCCGAAAATGCAAGGGGTTGAAATGGCAGCGGTTTGGAAATTTTCAGATTGGTGGTCGGAGGGTACAAAGGTTGCTAAGTTCTGAACCAGAGGTCGGATTTTTTTGTTTTTAGGCTCGTTGGAAAGGCCTTTAAGAGACCTTTCAGGCCAACTAAATGTCCGTGTTTAATGGTACTTATGGTGCATCTAGGATACAACGATTTGTTTAGTGGCAGTCTTACGTAAGCTTTTTCATCCGAACTAAACAAATTAAACTTTGAGTCGTCGCTCCAGGGTATGTTTTTCCAAAAATTAATCGGTTTTGCAGGTGCTTCTTTGCAAATTTCAAAATTTGGCAATACTTTTGCTTGAGACTTGCGACTTTTTTTTCGTGCAATGCATCCATTTTGAAAGCAGCGCACAATGAATTTGCTTAGTGCTGGAGTGCCACGACATATTTTGTCACATATTTGTACTGAATTGAATTACAGTAGAAACTCGATTCTTGCACGTAATGAAAACCCGGCACGGTGCAAGTTTCGAGGTTGTCACAAGCACCGAGTATTAATTTCCCATACAAAATAAAAGGCACATACATACAGCTATGGACATATAAATGGCACTTATTAACATGATTTCTTTCTTATGCTTTAATATAGTAAATACTTCTAACAAACAAAACAGTTTTGGTTTTTTTTAAAGGTTTATTATTCATAGGTACACAATATTGACATAAACTTAAATTGAAGTTCATTAATGTAAAAAAAAGGAAAAACAACTAAAATGTGCTGGACACATAAATGGCACAACCTTTAAAAAAGAAAAAAAAATCGTTTTAATATATGTTGTTGTATGTGCAAACAAATTAACATTAATATTTAGTGCTGTAGCCTTTGTTTTTGATGACAGCTTCGCACCTGCGACCCATACTTTCCACGAGTTTTTGGCACTTTGTTTTGGGTATGGTATACCAGGCTTCCTGTGCGGCCAACCATAAATCGTCCATATTTTTATAATTTTTTTTTGCTATTTCAACCTTGACTTCGTTCCACAGATTCTCTATAGGATTTAAGTCGGGGCTCTGGGCTGGCCAATCCAAAACGTCTATCTTCTCCGAACAAAACCAATTTTTTACTAGTTTGGAGGAGTGTTTGGGGTCATTGTCTTGCATGAATTTCCACTTAATTGGCATGGAGTTGAAGGCATATGGCTCCATGTGGTTTTTCAAAATGTCTAAATACTGAAACTTATCCATTTTTCCATTGATTTTTATAAGCGGGCCAACGCCATGCCAAGAAAAGGCACCCCAAACCATAATGCTGCCACCACCATGTTTCACCGTCTTCTGAGTAAACCGAGGATTGAACTCTTGGCCTTTAGGACGACGAACAAAGATTCTTCCATCTGGCCCTATCCTATTAACCTTTGTTTCGTCACTCCATAACACGTTTTTCCAAAAATTAATAGGATTTTCTTTATGGGTTCTGGCGAAGGTTAACCGTTTTGAAATATTTTTTTTTGAGAGTAGTGGCTTTTTCCTGGAAATGCGCCCAAACAAATTTGCCTCGTTTAATCTTCTCCGGACAAGCCTGCTAGATATTTCCAAGTTCAAAGATTCATTAATATCGGATGCTATCTGCCGTGATGACTTGAATGGATCACTTTTCACCATTCTTACTATAAGTGCATCCGTACGCATATCTGTTTTTCGAGGTCTTGGCTTCCGAATTTTGCCGTTAATCAATATATCGGGATTCTCAACACATGACTTAAGTGCATTGTATACTTTTTTTCGAGAAATATCCAATACTTTAGCAATTTCCGACACTTTTTTCCCATCATCATGCATTTTCAATATGATCCGCCTTTCATCAATTGTGGTATGTTTGCCTGATCCCATTTTCACTAATTTTTCACTCTTATGCTTATTTTTGGACTACGCAAAATATCAAGTGATTCGACCGAAATCTACGCGAGTACTGCCTACATTAAGTAAACTGTGCCATTTACATGACCACTTCAAATTGCATTGTATACGAAAAAATTGTAACGGTAAATAATAAGCATAACATAACGGAACATTTGAGCGTCGGTTGAGACAGAAATTCTTTCAACAACAATCAGAAGAGATAAAACCTGCTCATAGAAAACTTTTGTTGTAAAAGAATGAAATTTGTGCGCAATATAAGTTTGTGCCATTTATATGTCCATAGCTGTACATCTGTTTATGACACCGCACCTCTCAATAGTCAGCTTAAAACTGATTCAAATTACAACATTTCATCAGCAGCATAAAACGACGGGGATTTCCCGAAATGTATTCAGTCTAAGAAAACGTAAACAAAACAAAGTATCGAGTTAAAATTTTTCGGATGTCGCAAGTACTGAGTGCGTAATGAAAAATATTTCTATGTTGCAAGAATCGAGGTGTGCAAGTATCAAGTATGTGCAAGAATCGAGTTACTACTGTATTTAGAAAAATGTTGGTTAAAAAATAAAAAAAAAAATAACTTAATTTAAATTTAAATTTGCACTGTTTACGAATGCGTTTCTAATCATCTGTCCACACTCAGAAACACGTGTCACTACAGTTTTCACAATTGTGAGAAATTTTCAAGTTATTGTTGGTAGGTATTTAGGCACCCAACAATATATTGAACTAGAGTGAGAATATTACGGCAGTTACCAAAAAGAGACAATTTATAAGAAAATTACGAAAAGAAATGTAACTTTGAAACATCGTTTCTAATTGTATGACCACCACTGTATGAGCTGAGTTTGATGAAACATACATGCATACATATGTACACAAAACCCCATGTTGTTGTTGCTTACAATGACAACAACACCTAATGTTCTCAACTCTTCTAGTTTCACCGTGCCCTTTACGAAGTCGATGCAGATAGGAACTTCTAACGTGAACTTCCGACACCTCGATAGCGAAGCGAGTTACAGCCGATTTCTTTCCATTCTTTCACATGTACCTACACTTGTCCGCATATCTCTGCGTACAGTCGTGATGTTCTAACTTAAATTTGTAATATCTTAGTTAATTTATTATGTATTGAACATTTTATTATTTTATATTAGTTATCAGATATTTCTTAAAACAATTAATAGTTTTGCAGGATTTTAGTAATAAAATTAAAATTTTAATTAATTTTTAACTGAAACATGACAAGAAAACAAACCCGCAAAAGTCTGCGTACAGTTAGCTCCTATGGTCGAATAAGCGATCCAGTTAACTTAACTGTTCACTGAAAGTGTTTTTACAAATTTTTAGATAGGTTTGAAGGTTTCTTTTAGTATTCTTCAACCATTTGGCGAGACAATTTGATCAGAATAAAGCGATGGAGGAGAAACGAAAAGAAATTGGAATTGACGAGAGAAAAATTATTATAAGACTCCATGTCGAAGGTAAAACCTTAAGAGAAATTGGAAAAACAATTGGCAGAGCTCACTCGTCAGTTCAGAGAGTTATAAATAATTATATTTCTACTGGTTCCATACTCTCAAAGCCCCGTTCTGGACGGCCATGTATATTGACCAAGCGAGAAAAAAAACGCATCGTACAATTAGTGTGCCTAAACCCAAGGATGACTGCCGAGCAATTGAAACTTGAGGTAGAAGAAAGGTTTTCCAAAACCGTGTCCGACGATACAGTCCGCAGAATTTTGAAAAAAGCTGGATATCATAGCCGAGTAGCCCGTAAGAAGCCTCATATATCTGATGTGAATAAGCGGAAGCGAATGGACTTTGCAAATGAACATGTTTCAAAGCCCCCAGAGTTTTGGAACAAGGTTATTTTTTCGGATGAGAGCAAATTTTGTATTTTCGGTATAAAAGGAAAGAAGCTGGTATGGAGAAAGAGAGGCACGGCATATGAAATGGAAAATATGGTACCAACTGTAAAACATGGTGGAAGCGGAATTATGGTTTGGGGCTGTATGGCATCGAGTGGTGTAGGGAACCTTACATTCATTGAATCTATAATGGACCAAATGGGTTACTTACAAGTTTTAAAAGATAATTTACAGCAAAGTGTTCAGCAGTTGGGATTAGAAGAAGAGTTTTGGTTCCAACAAGATAACGACCCCAAACATACAGCACATAATGTGAAGCTGTGGCTGTTGTATAATGTCAAAAATCAGTTGCGGACCCCTCCCCAATCCCCGGACCTTAACCCTATAGAGCATTTGTGGGACTTACTCGAGCGCAGGATTCGAAAACATACCATTACGTCAAAAAGTATGCTCAAGGACATTATAGTAGAGGAGTGGCAACAAATTACATCAGAAGACACAAAAAAACTCGTAGATTCCATGCCAAGACGTCTTACGGAGGTTCTAATGAGAAAGGGTTACCCAACAAGTTACTAAACAAAAAACAACATAATTTTCCTTATTAAAAAGACTTTGTACGCAGACTTTTGCGGTTGTCTTTTTTTGAATGCTTCAGAAAGAAATTAATTAAAATTATAATTGTTAGTGTCAACAATCAATAAATACATAAGTAATTCAAAGAAATGTATAGACAATCAAATGAAATAAAGTTTGGTTCGATACATAATGAACTAACTGAGATATTTGGGATTAAAGTTATTGTTTTGGGCTTTTTTGTGTTGTACGCAGAGTTATGCGGGCAAGTGTACATCAATACATACTTATGTATGAAGTTGTTCTACAAAAAAATTTTCCTTATAGGTGTCGCTTAATCTGGGATATTAATTTTTCCCAGTTCGATCACAATTGTCATTTAACTTAAACAAACTTATCTTATTTAGGCCTTTAAGGTTTTTAATCTCTCATTTATTTTCATCCAGTAATTTCTATTTAAAATCTTAGTAATTAAATTGTAATCACAAGTTCGTTAGTGTAAAGGTGGTATGTATTACAAACACCTCAACTCCACTTGACAAATGGAAACGCCAATAGAATATAAAAGCGATTAAAACCTTTTTTAAAATTGTGGTGATAACAAACTATAGGTCTACTACATACAACAATGTATTAGTGCGTCCCCCACCTTATTATGCGCAAGAGAAACTTGTAAAGATCGCACTCACTGATTTAGGATACTACCTAGTATGTATGTATGTTAAAGATAACAAATATGTTAATATGGGCGGGGTGGGAGTAAACAATAGTTTCCGCACACGACAAATATACACCATACAGAGCTCCACTCCACCATTGTTATGGTGTGAATATTGAAATACATCACAATTGCTTCGTACTACCTCACAAATATAGTAATAAAGCAACAAACAAGAGGGACACGGCACAAAATACATACATAAGTAAATGCTGATACGTGCCAAGCTGCAACAAAAACAAAACTATTTTGCTTTAAAACAAAAACACAAAATAAATACAAGAAAACAAGCAAGAGAACAAATTGCAACCAACACGCAAAGAGTTCAGTGCGGGTGTCCCATGGGGGGTTTTGGTGAAGGCTACAACAAACAGTGTAGAAAAGCCACACTGTGGTGAAGAGCACGCACACACACACACATTCAGTATTGGAAGAGAAACATCTCTACAAAATAAAGTAAGAAAACATAACAACATATACAAAAGACCGGTGCGACCACGCAATTATATTGTTTCTCTAGCTGGTTTTCATATAACCAAAAGAATACAATCAAAATATCACGTAGACCTTCCCCCCAACCCCCCGAACAATCAAACACAACCGGCACCAAGCCTCCACAAAAGGAAACGTGGAAGCGGTAAAGAAACAAAAAGAAAACTTGGAGAGCAGCAGTAGAAACCTCATATAAAACCGAACGTGGCAAAAAACAAAACTAACCCACAAAATAAAAGTGACGAATAATGCACAAAAGAAAAGTGTGAAACAAAAAAGTTATCGTATGATTTTATAAAAACAACAGTGTTTTGTTATTTTTTTTATAATATTATTTTGGCCATTATTTTGTAGCCGAATGCAAGGGAAAAGTAGTGGAGAGCTGAGCTGTGACAGAATTCACGAAAAGGGAGACGAAGAAAATCAAGTTAATGGAGAGATTTTTTTTAGCACAAAGTATAACAAGCGAAAAGACAACACAAGTTTTTTTGTTTGTTTTTGTTTGCAAAATCCAGTGACGGCTACAAAGTCAAACGTTTTGTTGTTGGATTTTCATCATGTTAATTAACGTACAGTGGCTCACATTACGATTCGAGTAATATATTTAAAAAAATGTTCACCTAAATTAAATATTAAAAAATTAAATTGTCCGAGCGTTTGGTCGTATTTTTAATTAATTTTATTCTTTTGCTACCCAAGATAAACGCTATTATTAATTAGAAACGAAAACAATTGATAAACAAAATTTTTTCCTTGTCACTTGAAAAAATAACAACAACAACAACAAATTAAACAATTGAAGAAATTTTCTTGTCATATGTAAAATGTTTTAAGTTACAGGCAGAAACATTTTTGTGTAGAATAGTTTTTCTAATTTACTTACAGCCAGAAAAATAATTTGGTTGAAAAAAGTATATATGTATGTATCGTTAGCTGAAATGCAAAACAACGTAACTACAATTATCATTTCTACACAGGAGCAGATACGTAACGCTTGCAAAATGGTAAAGAATGCAGTTTTGTAAGCCATATTCTCGGTTCATACCTTAAGTAAGGTCTTACCTTGAGCAGAAGTCTAAAATATAGCTGTCAAACCTGTATTCTTTGGGGCATTTTATAAGGTTTTTCCCATCTTCGGTAAAAAAATTTAAATTGTAGTTCGTTGTTTTGCATTTCAGCTGACGATATATAGTATATCAGGGTGTAACTTGTTGAATTTACCATTATGAATAAATTTCAGCGAAATTTCAATGTAAAAGCGTCAAATGAATATTCTTTCTTGTTGGTTGGATTTATTGAAAAATGAAAAATAAATACAGTTGCAGCTAATTTTAAAAGATAATTACATATAATCAATGTAAATACATTTGCAGCTACGAAGCGAACGAATGGATTCGAACTTTTGACAAACTGATGTCTCTTTTCAACAGACAACAACAGAAACAGACACTTTCATATTAGAGTTAGTCACTAGATAGGAAACTGGTATGAATCAAATCTTTACTAACGAATGAATAAGCCTAAACAATATTATTGTTAGACACTCGTTGTACGGACCATACATTGCATAAATAGCATATTGTACTGGTTTAATTGGGCAATAGGGTTTAAGTTACAATTTTGTATAATAAAATGAAAATTAAATGAATGTGTGAGTTAGAGAAGATGCACTTTTTAACTGCCAACATTTCATCTTCGTCAGACAATTACTTTTTGTAATTAAAATCTCATTGAAATCTCCCAATTGGTTGCCCCAAATTGTAACCAAACATTACAATTGACAAAGGAAAAACTTAAATCGCAAATTCTTGCAATTTCCAAAAATATTCAACCTTTCCGAAAACCCCTCAGTATACCAACAAGCCAACAATATTTCTACCACTTGTCTAATTAACATTTCATTTTCATATTTGTAATTAAATCTCTTGTTAGGTGGTGTTTGTTTTATTGAAATTCAAACCAAATCCAAGCAAGGCCTCATGGTCTGATGCAATAATAAAAATGTCAGAAGAAATTGACAAGAACCCCCAACAACCGATTGACGTAGGAAATATGAACGAGTAAATCTTTCTCGTCTTTTCCAGAAGCGAAAATTTCCTCGCAACTGAGTAAATAACACAAGATTTAATATTAATACATATATATATTGTGATTACAAAAATAATTTCAAGTTTTTAGATAAAAGCTATCATTCACATCATGAATTGCACATCACATACATCGCATGACTAAAAATAACACAATTCTTTAAATCATGACGACAATTCTGACAGAACAGACAATAGTATTTATTACTCGGAAATTCCATTAGGCATCAACCCGAAATATCATCATCATTTTTAGTACTTTAATCAGCAGCAGGTAAATGAGATGAGTGATTCATTTTATATTCGTTAAATGTTTGTTTGCTCATTTGCCAATTTTGAAAGTTAATATTATTGAAAATTGTATGTAAACAATATTAAATGAATTGTGATGTGTTGTGTGTTGTGTTGTGATGTAGTAAACCCTCACTCACTTAACCAATTGACCGTATTTCTGTGGTTTTATCATCATAATCATCATCATGTAAATGGATATTGATGGTTGCTTTGAGTTCAACCAGACACATTGCCATCGCCATTTAAAGCCTTTACTAATATAATACAACTACTACGGCTGCAGCTAGGCGACTAGGCTAGAAACTGGCTAGTTGTTCCACGCTTCCATTGCCGACTTTATTGCAAGTACATAGTAGTATTAGTGCGGCCTGTCGGTCGAGTTTCTGTCTGCTTCGCTGGTTGTGTTGTGTCCCCACCACCACTATGTCGACCTTGATGACGTTTATTGCACTTTTATGCGCTGTGTAACAAACAGCCCCCAAAACAAAAATGCCTTCATTCTCGCTCTCCAAAGAATATTGTGCTCCCCTTCCCAGTATGTTGTTGATATTTACATTCAACCAGAACCAAGCAGGGCGCAGCGCAAGGCAGGGAAACAAAAATGATGATAAAAATGTCTATGTGGAAATCAATAAAATGACTACGACGTAGCAGGCACAGTAGTTCGGAGTAACCCATAACATTATAACAATTCTTTTTTATTTTGATCTTAATTTTTTTCTAATAATCGGTTAAACTTTCGTGGAATTAACGTGCTACGTTTCGTATCTTAATGTGGTTTATGAAGCTGATTTTAAAACGCCAATTTGTTGAGAATTACAAAGGGAAACTAGTATTGAAATATCGTATTTATCCATTGGCTTGATATATAGTACATCATTCCAACTTTGAGTTTACCCCTTGGTTTCGAATATATACCTTAGATGACGGGAGTCTGTACCGTATTAGACTAGTGGCGTATAGAGTGCACGGCATGCATAGAGGACGATGAGACGATGGAGCATTTCCTATGCCACTGCCAGGCCTTCACACAAGCTATATCCAGGTATCTCTCGGACAGTATAATACCTGACATGACCAAACTTATGGGAATGAGTTGGAATAACTTAAGGAATTTGGTGAATAGTACCAAATTCCTGTAAGAAGTGTAGTGACTTAATAGGATAAATTGAGAGCGCACAACAGGCCGAATCATTGGCTTAAGTGTATGTCTGTCTACTGACAAGGGGAAGGATCCGAGTGCTTTTGAACACTCTGCATCGTACCCTTCGGAACTTGTACAGGACGTGGGCTGCGCCTCCTTTTTTTAATTTTGTGTGAGCGTGGCAGGGGGCGAGAGAAGAAGAATTTCGAAAAAGGGGCGTCGCAAACGCCTTTACCGGTTTTTCTATTTCGGTTTGTATAATCGGGTTTTTTGTCTATCTGGCATCTACTTGATAAATAGTATCTGTGCTTGCAGTGTGGGAACATAGTGTAATAATATATTATTAATTATTAATATTATTAGACTATGTGTGGGAACTTGTGAAAAACAACAGTTACTTTTCAGAGACGCGTCAAAAGTTGAATTTGAAAATATGCTTTTTTGTATAATACATGTTTATCCATATACATATGTATGTATGTATGTATGTATGTATGTACATAAACAAATGTTTGTTTGAATTTATGAAATTATTTTTGAAAAGTAGATATTTAATACTTGAATTGAATGTAGAAATGAAAGCGCCGCAGGTGAAATTTTTTTTCACTTTATCTTCTTGCAGGTGTTTTGTATTATAAAATATATATAAAAAAATATATATAAAATATATATAAAATATATATAAAATATATAAAAAATATATTATAAAATATATTATATACATATGTATATGTATATTATAAAATATAAATATTATAAAATATAGCTTCTAAAAGAATAAACACCTCCAAGAAGATAAAGTGAAAAACAATAAGTGATTCACTTTATCTTATTGTCTTTTATTAGAATAATATATCCACTTTAAAATAATATGAAATTATTCTTATTTTAAGGCAAATTATAACGGGTTTAACAAAAAAACCCGGTTGCAAAAAACACTAATTTAGGTCCTGTTCCTAAGGCGCTAAACAATTTTATATTATATTTTTCTCTTGATAGGAAGGCGTTTGGACAAGCTTTCCATTAGGGTGTATCTTGTTGTGGAACAGAACCGAAAACCCGGTTGCAGGTCCTATTTTCTATGCGAACTTCCGGGTCGAATATCTCAAGAACAGGTTGCGTGCCGCGGAAATTTTTTACATTTTTATAGTCAGCTCGTCGAGTTCTATCAACCACTAGCCCCAAAACGCAAATTTGAGAGCAGACCGTGTCCTGTACATAAGCCCACCCTTCTTTTCAAACTAATTGAGGTAAAGTATTTAAGCACGTTAAATTTCATTAAATTGTTAAGCACCAAATATCAGTTATATTCCGGTTTATTTTGTTATTTGTTTATGAATAACCAAGAAATTGTTGTCCAATTTATTATAAAGCAGCGGATTCTAGAACAGATTATTTGGCAAAAAAAAAACCAGAATTGCCCAATGACTGCCGGTGGATTTGACGTTGATGAATTTCATGGAACTTTTTCATACAATTTTTTGATTATAAAAAAATATGTATATACAAATTTGTTCTAGAATTGTGTCTAAAATGACTCGATTTGGTTACCAGAAATATTTTCGACAGTGACACGTTCATACAAATATTTTCAATGAAATGATTTTGAATAAAATTTGCATTGAATTAACATCAATCTCGTTGTCTACCTTTTCAGTTATTTAACCACAAACAATTGTACTATTTACATTTCTGTAATATGGTAGTATTTTTAGTACCTAAGTTTACATCAATGCCACCACGCTTTCGGTGGCACATCCTTCGTTGATTCTTTTCAATTAAAACAAACCTTTTAAGAGTCTCAACAGTAAATAGCTTAATCTGTAACTGCTCCTGTAGAACTCATTAGTGTACTTAGGAATCGACTCTTCCGGAAATAATTTTGAACCAAAAATCTTCGGGCGAGTTTCACACTCTCCATTTAAAAGCTCAATTTAAAAGCTCACAGACATTTTTCATATTAAATGACAAGAATCGGGCATTTAAACTACATTTAAATGGAGAATTTTCAACTGTGAAACTGGTCATAAGAAATTTAAACTGACCCCTAAACCAAATTCGCTTTCCCTAGACAAAGGGCAAGTTTCACACTCCTCGTCATTTAAAATCTCAATTTAAAAGCTCACAGCATATTTTCATATTAAACGGTATTTAAATGAAAAACATCGGGAATATAAATTCCATTTAAATGGAGAAAAAAAAAATTCCATTTAAGAGAGAACATAAAAGGAAGTCTTTGATCACTTAAGCACTTCTACAACCCACTGTACGCCACGTTTACATGCCAAATTCAGCTGAACACAGACCACAGACAAGATACAATAGAACGTAGTAGCACAGATGAGAGGAATTGGTGAATAAAATGCGTCATAATCTACTTTAATTCTTACGTTAAGAAACAGAAACAAAAAGTCGAAATATACATACATATCTATTTAACTCTATATATCTGACGGAAATAATTGAAGCGTTTTCACCACAAAATTAAAATTGGCGTCCTACTGTAGAGAAACACTCCGTTCCAATGCATAAAGATCTCAGAAGAAACTTTTTTTTCAAAGAAAATATGTTTTAAATGATTTTTGTTATAAAATTAGTCGTGTTTTTGTGTAATATTGGATGAGAATGATTTGTTTATTAAACCCAACTTCTCTAAAAGAAAATTGTTTCTAAAGAAACTTTTGTACAAAAATATTTTCTCTAAACAAACCAAACTGAAACAAACTAACTAAGAAATAAAATGTTTAAATTCCGTAAAACTGCCATCTATAACTAGCTTTAACTGTATGACGAGATGGTGATAATGTGGGGTATGGGAAATTTTGTAACAAGAAAATTGCTTGGAAATTTTCTAAACAAACAAAGCCGTTGAAACAAATTCTCTATTAGAACTCTACCTCGGAGGAAAACAAATTCTAATGAGATATATTTATAAAGACGCTAAATTTTAAACACATTTTGAGAATTTCCTTTAGAAAATAGTATCTTTTCATAAGAAAATATGTCTAAAAACGCTTTTCTAAGCAAAACACGGATTTTAAGAAATTTCTCAATTAGAAAGAAATACAAAAAAAAAATGTATAGACATATGTATGTAAAGGGTTTTTCAACAGAGACGCTACAAAAGTAAATCGATAGGGACAGCAAACGACGCCATATTTTTTCCCGCTCTTTTGACATTTCTTTTCAATAAGGTTTGCCATTTAATCATGGAAAGCGCCAACAACGAGTCGAAATTATTAAAATTTACTACCGAAATTTGTAGTCAGTGGCCTCAACTTTAAGAGGCCTCAACAATCAGCGATGAGGCTCAATTCTGGCTGAATGGCTTCGTCAATAAGCAAAATATGCGTTATTGTGCAGACAGCAATCCACACGTAATCCATGAGTCATCATTGCATCCCGAAAAAATTACGGTTTGGTGCGGTTTATGGTCCGGCGGCATCATTGGGCCGTACTTCTTCCGTGGTGATCAAGACCGGCACATTACTGTGAATGCGAATTGCTACCGTTCAATGATAACCGAATATTTTTGGCCCCAATTGCATAATATGGACTTGGAGGACATGTGTTTCCAACAGGACGGCGCCACAAGCCACACAGCGAATGCCACAATCAATTTATTGGAAACCAAGTTTGGTGAACGTGTTATCTCACGAAATGGCCCAGTCGATTGGGCGCCTCGGTCGTGCGATTTGACGCCGTTACATTATTTCCTGTGGGACTACGTCAAGTCTATGGTCTATGCCAACAAGCCAGCGACGATTGATGAACTTCGTACGAATATCGAACGTGAAATTGCAGCAGTAATGGCCGATTTATGCTTGAAAATCTTCGAAAATTGGGTTCAGCGTCTGGACTTCTGCAAGTGTGCCCGTGGTGGCCATGCAAAAGAAATCGAGTTCCATACATAATGGCATCGAACGTATGTACTTTCACAGGAATACAGAATTTCATTGGTATCTAAAACCGGTTTTGTTTTATTTAAAAAAACTTTTGTAGCGCTCTTATTGAAAAACCCGTTACGTATAGAGACAGCTAAGTGTGAAAACATCTCACTTCAGTCAAAACGTTTTATTTTGATTTATGAAACAAAAATACATTGTTTCCTATGAGTAGGTTAGGTTAGGTTTAGTACACGTGACAATAAGATACACTATACATATATACATATACACTTAATGTCACTACACTCGGAGGTCGGTCGTACCATTGTGATTGCCCATATAATGGGTTTTCCAATAGGTACTTGACAACTTTCCTTTTTTTCAGTAAACTCAAAATTTTCATCATGGTAAAGTACACGAACGAACAACGTATGCAAATTATAAAAATGTACTACTGAAATTCGGAGTCGGTGACCGCAACTTTAAGAACGTTAACTCCAATTTTCGGTCGTTATTCTCGCCCTAGTTGACAAGCAATAACAAGTTTAGTGCAAAAATTTGAGTCTACATATTCATTGTGTGATGCTGCCGTGCCAGTGAGACAACGGGTTGGTCGAAGTGACGAAAATATCGCTGCCGTTCAGGCGTCCGTAGCAAACGATCCAAATCAGTCGATTCAGCGGCGTTCTCAAGAATTGGGCATCGCCAAGACCACTTTATGGCGAATTTTGCGTAAAGGTCTTGGTTACATACAAGATCAAGCTGACGCAAGAATTGAAGCCGATGGACCATTTGACGCGAAAAATCATCTTCAGTGATGAAGCTCAGTTTTGGCTCAATGGGTTCGTCAATAAGCAAAATATGAGTTATTGGTTTGGTGAAAATCCATATGTGCTTCATGAATCACCACTTCATCCACAAATAATAACTGTTTGGTGCGGTGTGCATGCCGGCGGCGTCATTGGGCCATATTTTTTTGTCGACAATAACGATCGTTACGTTACTGTGAATGACGATCGTTATCGCGCCATGATTATGTATTATTATTTTTGGCCCGAATTGGAAAACATGGACTTGGACGACATGTGATTTCAACAGGACGGTGTCACAAGAGTAAGTTTGGTGAGCGTGTTATCTCAAGAAATAGACCAGTCACTTTGCCGCCTCGTTCGTGCGATTTAACGCCTCTAGACTTTGTTCTCTGCGGCTACGTCAAATTATTGGTCTATGCCAATAAGCCGACGACGTTGGAAGAACTCAGAGCCAACATTGAACGCGAAATAGCGGCGTAACGGCCGAAATGTTTGATCGAGTCATCGAAAATTGGATCCAACGAATCGACCGCTGCCGACGTGCCCGCGGTGGCCATATGAACGAAGTCGAGTTCCATTCCTAAATGTTTTGATTGTATTTTAAGTCGATCATAAAATTTTGGAAATATCTCAAATGGTTTGCCCTTTATGAGGAGAACAGAGAGAAGGGAGGGAAGAGAAGGGGGGCGAGCCCCACTAATAGTGAATAAATGTCCGATAGAAAGATGGATAGATAGACGTAGGACAAACAGAAGAACCACTCAATTATGTTCCCAGTATACATATGTATGTATCTGGTGTTCGCTATCGTGAGATGATAACGTACTTTCTATGGCCCGAATTGGAAGATATGGATGTGGACGATATGTGGTTTCAACAGGACGGTGCAACTTACCACACAACCAACGACACAATGGCTGTTTTGCGCGACAAATTCAATGGCCGTGTTATCTCAGGTGGTGGCGATGTCAATTTGCCGCCAAAATCATGTGATTTGACACCCTTGAAGTTCTTCCTTTGGGGTTATTTGAAAGAAAAAGTGTACATCGATAAGCCAGCAACAATTCAAGAGCTAAAGGATGAGATAATTCGGCACATTAACGGCATAAGACCTCAATTATGCCTCAGCGTCATCGAAAATTTGGGCCATCGGATGAAGGTGTGCCGCCGAGGTCACGGCGGCCATTTGGCCGATATTTTATTCCAAACATAATTGAACCATACCATATTATCATAATAAAAAGAAATGACAATAATTTCCTAAATAATTTGTGTTTTATTCAAAATCAACATCGGCCCTTAAAATTTAACCACCCGATATATACACATCACCTGATAAGCCCTGATCAATACATACAATACCATCCAAGATGAGGGTCCACATGTGCAATTCAAGGTTTACCATTCCAGAATATTAGTGGGATATAATGAATCAATAGACATATCATCAGATGATGGTATCGCCTGCTCGGATCGATGCCAGACGCCCCCCCATCTATGCTATTTTTAAGTTGAAAAGTAATTCAAATTATTATATGGTGTAGGGTATATCGCTTTGGCATTGGTTGCATCAAACTTTCCTCCTGTCAACTTTAGGACATATCCTCTTGTTTTTATTTACCTCTTGTTTATTGTTTTATTGTTTGTTTATTGTTTTTATAAAGCAGTCTTAAAATGTTGTTAGGTAATTGCAAAACCTTCAGAATTCAACTAGCAACATGATCTCAAAATATCGTTTTATTATTATGAAGGAAAATACTTAAAAAACGTTGATTTTAATAAATTCGCTTACTTAAATCATGTTTCATTGATGAATAATACAAACAGTTTGTTAACAAAATAGTTTTTCAAGCTGCTTGAGAATTTTTACTAATTATTATATCAAAAGTATACTCTGACTGTGATAATTTTGATAAATTGCAATAATTGTTTCTCAAGTTTGTATAAATCTTAATGTTTTTCATGTTGTTTGATTTATTAGTGTCCCACATGTAGCAATCAATTTACTACTACAATTGTGTGCTGCGTGTCCCATAGGGCTAAATATAAAAAGCTTGGCATTCAATCTGTTGCATATACGAACACGTTCGTTTGCACAGAATGTTTTTGTATCGTGTATCATATTTCAAATAATTTCCTCACTTTTTTACCATTTGCCATCGAGGATATGTTGGTAATAGTTTTGCCTTATTATTGATATTATATCCGGTGATCTTTGATTCATTGTCCATAGGGCTAGTAGGCGATTTAATCGTTACAAGGCTTACTAGCTGTTCATGTACTTTGTCACACTATTCTCCTCTTTAGCCACTACATGTTACTTTGAAGTTATTGTCTAGACCGGATATAACTTTCTTATATTGCCCTTTTATTTCTTATTTACTAGCTTCAAGGCGCGGTTTTCTAATTATCATATTCATATCATTTTTATACTTTTTTTCTATTTTTTATTTATTCGCATTTTTGGCTGTCACGCTTGTGCTTTAGTCATGCACTTACTAACAACCCCACCTAGCGATCGAAATTTTGAGAAAAGTACTGTGTCATTCATTCAATCTATTAGCTCTCTCGTATGATCTGACAGTCTTGCATTCGCGTTTCTTTCTTTTTTTTGCTGAACAAGCGAAACTCGTCGTGAGGTAACAACAATTTATTGTGTGTGTTCTAGATTTCGTTTTCACACTCGCCACATTATTGTTTGTATTCTATTTTGAAATTACCAAAGAAAACTTAATTGCTTTCGTCTGTCTAATTTAGATAGATGAATGTTTTTTGTGCGTTTTGTTAGAAGATGACAAAAAAAAAGAAAATAGAAAATTCTCAGAAAAAGTGTATTCTGCTTTGTTAAATGTCTGATGTTTCTCAGAAGTGTTAGAGCTTATTTGGTTATATGATCGTTTGTCTCAATGAAATTGTTACAAGAATATAAACATATATAAACCAAAGGTTTTTAAAATGTTATAGAGATATTTTAAAAAAAATGTATGTATGTATTATGTCTCTATCGAATACTTTTTTTTACTCGATATTTCTAAAACAAAATAATAAACTCTATAATATCCATTGGCCCCAATTACAAATCGATTATTTGTTTGAATTCTAAATGCAAAGCATGTCTCCTCCTCCATCCCATCATTAACTGTGCACAGAAAAACATTGGATTTATTAGTAAAAGTTCCAAACCCAATTTAAATTGCATTTATAATAAGAATAAATCGACCATTTGAATTTATTCGAATAAATTATACACTAGCCCATGAACTAAGCCAATGGACAACCAATCAATTGCTGTTGTTTTTCTATTATTTTGAATGTTCGTTCGGTAGCGTCTGCGGAACTACAAATTAATTACTATGATTGTTACGAAACACAAGAGGGATTTATCATATGTTAATGTATCTATCTATACGATTGATGATCTTCCCATGGTATCGATGCAGGCACAATAGTTAGGCATCTGATAATGAACTTGTCATGGAGTTTGAAACTAGTCATGCCAGAGAGTGGGCTTAACTGAATTGTCTATTATTCCAACAAGTACCAAGCATTTTTCACATTAGGAAAATGTTCCTGACCTTCTAAGCTTGTAGAATATGAACTTTTCATAACTTCTGTATAAAACTTCCTTGAACTTTTGGTGTTTTTGAGACAACTATTATAAATATAAATTATAGTCACGACTACAGTCGAAATTGTGAGGAGAGGAAAGAAACATCAAAGCCATTGAACATATTCTATGTCAGCGCCCACTTCCAAAACATGGAACAAATCGTTCCCTAGAAGACTGCGTTGTGGATGATATGTAATTTCACCGCTCCACATTTTTTATTATCCTCTCAAGTTTGTTACAAAAGGCTCAGTAAAATAAAACTTCAACTTAGACTACACAGAAAAAAAAATCTGTGTAAAACTAACTAAAATAACTGTATGATTTTGCATTTTCTAGTGGCCGTCGATGTTGCAATGGCAGCGTGCGCGGCTATTGTGCATGAGAATGTGGGTTCGATCCCTACTCTGACCCACCTTAAATTTCTTTCGACGACATACACAACATACCGTTCGCAACCGGTGTAAAACTATAGGACCCAATAAGTGAGTGTAAAACTAGAACGCGCACAGCTCACATATCTACCAAAAAAAAAGTTTTAAAAGAAAAATGATTTTGTACTAAATTTGTTGATATGTATGGGAGGTACCAGAAGGGGCATGGCCAAAACGCCCATTTTAAATCCCAACCTAAGTTTGCACAAATAATGGTCACTAACAAAATATCATTGTTGTATATCGGCAAAGATTTACGGGAGTTATCTGGCCTAACAACTTTTGTATGGGAGGTACCAAAATGGGCGTGGCAAAACCACGTTTGTCTTAAACGGTGACTGGGTTTATTGACATGAAGCCCAATACCCAATTTCATTCAGATCGGAAGTGTTTCATGCGACTTATCGCATTGTATGGGAGGAGATACAAGAAGGGTCGTGGAAAAAAACGCCCATTTTCAATCCTAAACAAACCTATAAACAAATAATAGTCACTGACAAAATTTCGCTGTGATCGATAAGCCAGACAGACGGATATGACTCAATCGTCTTAAAAAGTTCCAAAATGAATTTCATCCAAAGATACTGAGGGTCCAATATGGCTCCTATGCGTTACATTTTTCCGTATTAAATGATATATACCCCCATCCTATGAGTGAGGGTATAAAAAAGACGTAGGACTTGAAGCTTTCAAACGGCGTACAGGACATTTGTTGACAGGAACTTTAAAACCAAATAGGATAGAAAAATCCACACATCAGTTGGTGAAGTACGCTGATAACTTGCATAGAAAAATCTTGTTTACGGATGAATAAATTTTTACCGTACAGGAAAAATTAAACAAACAAAATTATAGGATTTATGCACGATCATCTAAAGCATCTGAGATCATCCCACGGGTCGAAAAGGGTTATCATCCCGCTGCAGTCATGGTTTGGTGGGGTGCCTCCTACGATGGGGTTACTGACTTAAATTTCTGTGAACAATGGGTGAAGCCTCTTAACAATTCCCTGTTCCAAAACAAAGCCGTGGACTTTCCAGAGATTTAGCACCAGCTCATAAGGCTAAAACGATGCAAAACTGGCTTCGAAACAATTTGCCAGCTTTTACATGCTCTGAAGAATGGCCCTCTGGTTGCCTTGATCTGAACCCTCTGGATTATAAATTGTGGACCATTTTAGAGAACATGGTCTGCCACAAAAAATTACCCCAACATTGATTCTCTTAAGACAGCTCTGGTTCGTGCTGTAGTCAATTTTTCAATGGATGAGGTGCGTGCAGCTATTGATGATTGGCCAATGCGACTTGAGCCGTGGGTGAAGGCCAAGGGCAGACACTTTGAAGGAAACTTTGCATTTTGTATACAATACATATCGGTGAGGCAATGGATAGTGTGCGCGGCTCTTGCACATGAGAACGTGGGTTCGATCCCCGCTCAGACCACCTCAGATTTCTTTAGACGATGGTCACCTCGCTTAGTGATGGCGACACTATCGAGTACTTAGCCATGAAAAAGCTTCTCAAAATACCGTTCGGAACCGGAGTAAAACTGTAGGTCCCCGTCAGTGAGTGTAAAAACTAGAAAGCGAACATCTCACTGATTGTGAGAAGCTCTCCTCAATCCATGGGATCATGGGATCTAATAAGACACCATTTTGTTTTTACATATCAATAAATATATAAAAAAAATTTGGTCCAAAAACGTTCATCAGTTTTTGTTTTATAGCCCCAAATATAAGTAACAGTATTTATGCCCCTACTAAGAAAATAAATCTATCAAAAACATATATCTATTGGAGTTCAGCCTACTCCATTTTTCTTTGTCTTGCAGGGCAATCATAATTGGTCGCCTGACCTCCGAGAGTAGTGACATTAATGCATTAATGTTTTTACGTGCCCTAAACCGAACTTGATAAAACAGTAGCTGTTTGTCAAAAGTTATTAGGTATTCATTCCCTTCGGTGGCACTCTTTGGACACAGTGCAGTTTATGTAATTTTATTTAATTTATTAATTTCAATAACCAAGCCTTTAAGGCCAAATACGGTTAGAAACGGTTAGCTATCGTTTTTTCCAGGACAAGCACAAGGTCGCAGTGTAGGATCGTTATTATTACATAACTGTCAGAATGTTGTGGGAACGATAGGGTAGGCGGACAGCATCACATTTTTCGCCGAGCTGAGGCGAATTCTTGTTGAGGAATACGGACAGAATGAGCCCTGTTTTATGAGTTTGGCTTTTGACCTAAGTGCAATTTAACCTTTAATTATGGTTTACCGGATTGGGTTCTGATTTTGGATATGCCTCAAACGTACTTTTTATGTATCCTTTGCAGATTGGCAACAATTCAGAGGTTCACGAAATTACTTGGTGTATGATTTTCGCTTTTACCCACAGAATGTATAAGAAGCGTTTGTCCAGATCCCCACAAGTTGCATCAACACAATTCGCATGATAGAAGAGGATCTTCGATGTATTTTATTCCACCGATTTTGTTAAAAGTTTGGTTTGATGGGAAGGTTAATAGTTACAGAAAAGCTGAATTGCAAAATAAACTAATGCATAGACCGGATTTCAAAAGATTTCTATTGCACTGGTGATTGGATAAGAGGATCATTAAAAGAAAATAAAACTCGACGGCGGACGAACACATGAGAAAACCAAAACTATTGAATGTCCCCAATCTCAGCGCTCAAACCAATCACATAGAAGATAAATTTAGCTAGGACACTGGTTGGTGTGTGAATTGTTTGTATTATATGCGCAACATCACAGATTTTAAGGGACTTCTGCGCCAAGAATGAGGCTAATCCCTTGAACTGTCTTCTTTTTGTGTTCCTTGAAATTGAAATTTGGTTAAAGCTGCGAACGAATATTATTGTTGTATCCTTTTCTATCTCTCTCTCATCTATTCCTCCATAATGGAATTCTCCTGTAACTTCGCTTTTGGAATTTTTCTAATAAGATACGATATAGTAAAGGGTTTCCGAAAATTCAAACTAGATTTCAATTTTGTACCAGTGGTATTGTTGTTGAGGAAAAAAATACAAATGGGACTTTAAATGAACCACCACTGCGTTTTCATTGTCGAGAAATATTTTCAAATTAATGAGGGCTTTTCGTACAAATTTTGCTCTTCAGAAATGGGATATATTTTCATCTTGATTGCTTCGTTAAACGTCAGAATTGTCATGCTTGAGGTTCAGAAAATTCAACGAGTGATTGTTGAGAAACAAACTGTTTAGTGTAAATTTGGTGCTGGAGCCATCATCGAAGCATTTATGTTCGAAAATGTGGCTGGTGGGACAATTAAATTGAATATTATCGTTGTTAACGACATATGATTTCATCAACCCGTTGCCATTTGTCATATATTCCGAGAAACAATTAAAGAAAGAAAAACATTCAATCTTGCGTGAATTTTTTATACACCCTATGCAAGAATCTTTTGTCAAGAGTCCAACAAGATTCATTACAACGATTTGAGAGCGATTTGAATCAACAGACTCTTACTAGAAGACGATATGCGATGGCAATTGGTATGATTTTGTTGGACCATGTATTTACTACCTAGGCTAAATGGTTTGAGTACAAATCTTTGAAAAGACAGTCGAATGCGTGCAGAATAACCCACTCCACACAATTGAAAATATTCTATTTCAACTCCTACACTTGCAACATGTAAAGACAAATTTGCCGAGGAGAATGGTTTGAATTCAATGCGGGAAGATTGAGATTACAACCTTCAACAATCTTCCTTTTGTGTCGCTTAGTTAAAATTTAGTTTATCTTATAATTGTTTCAGTCTTGTCCAAAAATTATCGAACAAGATATCCTTAATATTCCCTTCCGCCTTAATGTACTTTTTTTTCTTCGTGTTTGACAATATTTTCTCATAATAAACAATACAGCAACCGTGTTTTGGTTACAAGCAATCGATTACGCTTGCTCAGTTGCAAAGAAAATGAAAATTTAGCGACTACCCACTTTTCCCAGTTTTTAAGTTGGTAGTTTTAATTATTGGATTACTTAATAGCAATATAAAGCTAATTAGCGGTTAACTATTCATTTTGTTTTTCAGTGGCGTGTTAATGCAGCCCTTCATATTGTTATCGATTATGGCAATTATTGTATTCTTGTTGGAAAATACATCTGTTTCGGGCTAAATACCAAAACACCAAAGAGGAACAACCAAATTAGAATTACGTAAAATTAGAAATAAATGCATAAAATGGAAGACATTTTAACAAAAATGTATTAAGACCTTAAAAATCTATAATTTAACAATCTGGGCTAAAAGTATTTGTACAAATAGTCAAACCTGAAACATGGAATTTATACAATGTTACTTTACTCATTTTGACAATCAGTAATGTGATTGTCAAACACACATGGTTCTAACTACAGGTTAACCAAATCATTGCTAAATAATAAGTCATTGTTAACCATAGACTGAAAAACACAATTTCGATGGTTAACCACAATTTAACAAAGAACATCTTCTTTTCTTGAAAACTGAAAAACCGACAATAAGGGCTTCATGCAAAACAAACGATAATCTATGCAAGCGGTTTAACCAAAACACGTCTAGCATTAGAGTTGGTTGTCGCTTACACGACCAAATGCTAAAATAGTTTCACAACAAATCCGAGAACAATCTCCTCCTGCCTTTTTTCATCGGCTATGATGATGGTTATTATACAAAATAATGAATAATCTAATTAAGTACAAAGAGACCACCCGCTTGGTATACGTCGTCTATCAGTTGCACTTGATTACCTTCAAAATAAACAAATCAAGGAATTGCTTTGTTCAACTACACGATCAGAGGAAATAATTTATTAGATCAAAATAAAATTAGAACAAAGGGAAATCAAATAATAAATGTTATTACCTGGTATTAGTTGTTGGGTGCAGCTGTTCGGAGCACTTAAATTATCACTGCCGCTGAGGTTCGTATTAGAAGTAGAATCCAATGCAACAGCAACACCTGTTGCAGAACTGGATGTATCCAGGCGTCCAGCATTTTGATGAGTGACTGCGAAATCCGTAGCAAAGGAAGTTTCTTCCTCAATACGTTCAACCATGATTGAGAAGAAAAAGTTAGGAGAAACTTTATTTGTAAAGTACAACTTTGAAGAACTTAAGAACAGTTAGCCGGATAGTCGGGGGGGGGAGGTAGGTGGGAAAAGTATTTTTGGAAGATTTGGAGCTGACTTTAGAGCTGAAGAAAAGTGCACGTCTATTTGTTGGCTTTGGATTTTTAGCAAATCAAGTTGTTGCTGTTGCTATCTTTACAACTGAAACAACTTTTGTTTTTGTTATTTGTTATTACAGCTGTTGTTGTAAAGAAACGTCAATGCACTTTTTTGCTCGTCGAGGGCTTTCTCTTCTCAACTGTGAATCGCTCGCTCGCTCTCTGCCTCCCTCTCGCACGCACGCACAGCACACACTGATGTTTTTTCGCTGAATGCACTAAATTCCTGTTGTGCTTGTTTGTCGGTGTTGCTTTTGTTGTTATTGCAGCTGTTTTGTTTTGCGTTTCTTCTGCTTTAGCTTCAGCTTCTTCTTCGTTTCGATTGCTGCGACAAAATGGTGGCCTTAAAAAACCAAACTGGATTGGATGTTGACTCTTTCCTAAAGAAAGATTGTCTTTTAGAATTTTGCAGTTTTTTCGGGAAGTTTGTTCTTTTTTTATAAAGGAAATATGGCTTTTGTTGATTTCACGGGTCTTAAAAGTATTAGAAATGTGTGTTGCCGATTGTTATGAGATGCTCGAGGAATGACGAACAAACACGCACACATACGTAACGGCTGCGCTGCTTTGAAATTCTGCTAGCGGCACATAAATTGCGCAGCAGTTCTTAAAAAAACGAAAATGTGCACTCTTCAAATGTTCTAGAAGCAGAAATTTGAATTTCCAATCAAATATCGCCACTATATATCTTTGGAAATCGAATTATTTTATTGATAATCGAACATGCACTGCGCTGCTGCTATAAATGTTTGATATACGTTGGAGCTGGTGAGGTGGCGTCGACGTTTCCTTCTTATTCCACCCTTGCAATTGTTGCTCTGCCACTGCTCAGCAAAGGAATTCTATTTATAGTGTATT
This sequence comes from Phaonia tiefii, assembly GCA_963931995.1. NCBI lineage: Eukaryota > Metazoa > Arthropoda > Insecta > Diptera > Muscidae > Phaonia > Phaonia tiefii. Next base: position 303,207,392 of record OZ008367.1, read on the forward strand.
AGTGCACGGCGCAGAGTGGCTTTTTAGTGCGATGTAGTTAGTAGTGGTGTCCAAAAGAAGATTCAAGACGTTTTCTTTTTTCGTTAATATCCTCAATCCTTAGATTGTTTGGCAATTCAGAACTATTGCGTTGCATTAAGCTTTTTTGGTAGATGGTGGGGTTTGTGGATTTCTTTCATCACATCTATGACTTGCAATTGCAGTCGCTGTGGCTGTTGTTGGGGTTTCTCTTTGTAGGGCCGTTCATATGGAGAAAGGTGCAGACGACTATAGTAAGTAGTCACCTTTCCTTTCCGAAACAAATGCTGTGTAATAGCAGTTAAAGATAACGTAAAACTCAGCACAAAATCAATTTGTTGTGATGATGGTGGTAAATTGGTTGCTTGATCGACGTTGGCGTTAACATGAACGTGAACGTTGTCGCCGTTGTATTTAGTTGTTTGGCTATAAAAATTTTGCGTTGTCTGCGTTTGTTGTAACTTAAAAAAAAAACAAAAACACTCGCTGAAGTAGCGGACAAAAGCCGTTTTCTTTGCGTTCTTCGCTGCAGTTAATCACCGTTTTCGTTAGCTACCGCTCCATTTTCCACGCAATCCAGTTGATGATGAAATTCCGACTGAAAGATTCCGACTGCGAATCCCAAATCATCATCGTTTTCCACTAAGAACACACTTGCAACAAATCGTATGCAAACAATAGAGTTGCATGACATAGTATTGAATGAATTATGGAAAATATATACGATTAAATGCAACGAACTTAAAAAAAAGAGGTAAAAATAAATTCTATACAATTTAATTAATGTATTGTAAAGATATTATGTGGATGTTAGCCTGAATACCACAGTTTATATATCATACGACGTAATTGCAACTGTGCCGAAAAATCAATGTTGCTACGAACAACAGGGTGACTCAAAAGTCATGGAATTGCGAAAAATGCAACTCAGGTAAAATTAAAATCGAGCAGCCGTTTAATTACAACGGGTCAAATTAATGTCCTTTTATCTCTCATCACAGATATTTTAAATTGTTTGCAATCAATAATGTTGATAATGAATATGATAATAAGTATGATTATTATGGTATTCTGAATATGGATCGTTGTAAGTGAAAAAATTAAAATGTGTGAAAATTGGCTTTCAAGAAATTCATATTTTGTTACTACTCGTTACAGATCGCTGTAGAACTATGACTTAGATATATTTGCCACATAGTAGAAATTTTGACCTGACTCAAATCTGACAAAGTCTGGCTTACACCACCGAACCAAACTAAAAAATGTAGTTTAGGACAAACAATATCTAAAAATACGATTTATGTCAAAAATCGTCTTCTTTATATCACCTACGGTGCGTTTACACAGGATAGTTACAGACAAGACAGTTGAGAATATGTATTAGTAGTCAAAAAGAGAGAACATGTTCGTGTGGCGTAGGTGTCCAGCCAGTTATAAAGACAGTACAGTTTTAAGCAATCACCGATAGTGTCGATTCGTGTAAATTTCGATCTGTGAGTTGTTTACATTAAACTGAAATCTTGTTTGTACTAAAATAAGATTGCTATTTTATTTATACATGTTTATATGTATGTGTTGTATGTGTTGATTCGTGTACATTTCGATCTCTGAGTTGTTTACATTAAACTGAAATCTTGTTTGTACTAAAATAAGATTGCTATTTTATTTATACATGTTTATATGTATGTGTTGTCAAACTATATTTCAATAAAACGCCAATTTTTCCAAATAGAAATAAATTTTTCCAATTTTTACGCAATTTTGTTATTGTGTTTTGGCGTATTTCTCCAAAATTAGAAATGTATACGTTATTATACATACATATGTATATGTATTGTCAACAATATTTCAATAAAACTTACCAAAATCTCCAAATTTGTGCTGTCTTTTGCGATGTTTTGCTTAGTTTTTTCTCAAATTACCACGACACGTCACCGATCTGGCCGCTTACGTCAAATCTCTTGCCGAAGTTACTGTCGTCGAAAAATAAGAGACACTGGCGAGGCAAGTGAGAGAAGTGTAAGTGGGGTAGTAAAAAGCATAGATAAGGGAAATAATAGATATAGCGCGGCTATTGTCAAGTTTGTTCACTAACTGCTGTCCTGTACTACGGTCACTTTCACTAAAGTTTCTCATAATTATCATTGACGTTTATTCAAAATTGTGGGAAATTTTTGTGAAAGTAATTTAAACAATGGAAAATGTGACAAAATTTATGTGATTTTACATAATAGTATTTGCTTCTTATACAAAAACTATTTCAAAGCCATGAGGCCGGTGTCGGGATATCAATAGGAGAAAACCCGTAAGATCGCCCAAACTTCTGTGGTCGCAGATGCCAAAACCGTTAGAGTGTCTGAGGACTCTCAACAAGGAATGGTAGCTGAACCGGAGGAAAACCCGATTTATTAGGACAATTCGATGGCCATCAGATATTCCACTTTAAGTAACGTGTTGTATTCGTGATATTTTTGTTGAAAATTATTTTTCTTTTGATATGCAATTTTAGATTTTTATTGTCATATTTTTTGCCTTTTTTTTGGGAACAAAAAACATCCCATTTATTGCTTACAACGACATCTAGAAAATTACCCATTACACTAAAATTTTCCCAACATTTGTGCTTCATCTATTTGTTTACTTTATCTATGATAAAAAGGAGTGAATATATTGCTACTGTCGGAGCAAAACTGTCCCGTGTAAAGGCCAGGTTGCAGGTGAATTTTTTAAACTTTTATCGCAACTTGGCAACTCTGCAATTATAAGTATATTTGGAAAACCAATTTGTGTTACCAACATATAAAAAAAATTATGTTATCTGTATTCGTCAGGGATCAAAAATAATGATTACTTTCGAATTTTTAATCAAAAAACACCGTCTTAAGCAAAAACGATGTATAAGTAGACAGTCAAAATTTCTCTTCACTCTAATGCCAACAAACAAAACGAGTGAAACCCTAGTACTTCTCTACTCTCTCTCTTACCCTCTTCATTGAATATTTCAATACACGAGCAGCTTTTTGATAGTGTTATTGTATATAACTATACAAATTCCAACCATGTTGAAGTAAAATTACATAAACTATGCATAAAGTATGAAATGAGCTAGATATGACGCGAGAGAGAAATGCGTTTGAGTGAACTCCTAGTACTTTTTGGTTCTCTTTTACCAGGGTTGCCAAGTTGCGCACATCTTCTGGTCGTCTAGTTGTAAATCGTCTTTGTCTTAAGGGCCCATATTCAAAGACGATCAAGAAGTAGACAACCAGAAGATGTGCGCAATTTGGCAACCCTGGTAAAAGAGATCCAAAAAGTACAAGGAGTTCACTCAAACGCATTTCTCTCTCGTGTCATATCTTGATTATTTCATACTTTTTGCATAGTTTATGCAATTTTATTTCAACACGGTTGGAATTTATATAGTTATATACAACAACACTATCAAAAAGCCGCTTGTGTATTCAAATATTCAATAAAGAGAGTAAGAGAGTGGGCAGAGAAGTGCTAGGGTTTCACTCGTTTTGTTTGTTGGCATTTGAGTGAAGAGAAATTTTGACTGGCTATTTGCCATATTCTGTATTGGTAGTAATCTAGAAACTATTGCGATACCGAGGCAGCGGCGTAGCTGTGTAACCAAGGACCCCGGGGCAAAAATCCAAATGTGGCCATATTTAATTAAACTAAAGTAAATAATTTAAATGCGAAAAACTACGTCAAAAATATATATATGTAGGTAGACAATAAAACGCAGTTCATAATTTTATTTTAACTATTTATTTTACAATCTTTTTCTGGCTTTAGTTTTTGCAAAACCATCTATAACTACTACCAAATCTATCCTTGATCATAGAGAAATCTTAAGAGTTTCCATTACTCTCTTCACTGCCTCTTCATGACGACGAGGTAGTAGGCCATTTCATAGTTTTATTTGCTGCTGTATTTGACCAATTTTACACCTTAATTGGACATAAAACGGACAGAAATAAAATGGAATGCGTATTTTCGTTCAATACAAACAACATAAAACATAATTTAGCTGTCATTAGTATTAATAAATACTATTTAAAATTAGTTCATGTCTTCTTTGGTCTCTCATTCTCCATCATTTCCCTAGTACCTTTTCGATTAGCTGTGCCATAGAAACCCCCTGACTTGATGCAGCTTTGTACTCGTTTGCCAAAAAGGATGTACAAGCAGAGAAGAATAAACCGGCGCAATTTGGCAACTCCAGTAGAAGAGAACCAAAAAAGTCGACGCGATTCACTCAAACGCATTTCTTTCCCGCGTCATAACTTGATTATTTCATACTTTTTAAATTTTATAGTTATGTAGATACGATAACATTATCAGAAAACTGCTCGTGTATTGAAATATTCAACGAAGAGAGTAAGAGAGAGAGAGAGAGAGAGCAGAGAAACGACGCGCTTCACTCGTTTTTTTGTTGTTGGCATTCCACTCCATGAGCAGTGTTGCCAGTTTAGCGGATTTATCCCCAAATTGGGCATTTTTTTTTCAAAACAGGGGACTGTTTTTTTGCTTTGGGGATCTGGGGATTTTTGGGGATGACAATTTAAGCTGCATTAAAAGCGCATCGTTTGTATCATTCCTTGAAAGTTTTGATCTGGTACTACCTAAATCAAAGCAATCATAAACACACAAATAATATTTGGCATAGAGTAAATCTTACTAGAGAGAATATTTAAGTCATCTGACGTTTCTTTTCACAGTCTCCGTGATGCGCTCGGTGTGATAGAGAGAAAAATGACATACACCAGATGGAATTACAATAACCTCTGACTTTAATTTTTCATGTCGTTTTGGTGAAAACTGTGAAATTTAAATGTGTTTTACACTTCTTTATAGACTGTTATTGTTAGCATACATTTCTGTTTTATTTAACACAATAATTTTGGCACACACAACGAAATACCGTTGTTGTTATTTCGTTGGTTGTTTTGAACCATTGCCTCTATCTGGTATTATTGAAGCAATTTTTTTCAACATCCAACGTTCATATCACGCCAGGCAAAATGTCATAAATTTGCTGAGTTATTGCTAAATGTTGTCAGCAAAAAGAACTGCATACACTTGTCAGTTCCTGAAAATATCAAATTGTTTTACTGGCAAGGCTGTACGTGATGACAACAATAAAACAAGTAAAAAACATTTTTGATATTTGGTGTTACTGAAAAGAATAGAAGTAGTGGATAAGAAATAACGAGAAATACTAAAACTATGTACAAAACAAATAATTAAGTAGATGAATCTGAAGATTATGAGACTGAAGTATTTGATATAGTATATACTAAGCCTTAATGACTTTTAAACAATGTGCACATAAATTAAAGCCAGATCTCATTTGTCATAATCTTTTTGTTATAACTAACTATTTTTAAAATAATAACTTAATAATAATATAATCTTAATAATAATATAAAAATTTATTTACGTTTAGATGTTTCAATATTTAAGCTTTCATTTTGTTAAACTGAATTCTAAATAAATTTTAATTTTATAGCTTAAAACTTTCTCGAACTACCTTTAAAACAAAAGGGATTTTTCCGGGGATTTTAGCTTTTTTTTGGGGATTTTCGGGGATTAAAAATAACGGGATTTCGCCTAAAAAAAACTGGCGACCATGTCCATGAGTAAATTTTCTTCTCTATACCATAGTTGGTGATGTATTCATCAGACTCACTTTGGAACATTTCAAAATCAGAAATTGAACATTTCCGAACACTCGGTGGATGACATCAAGGCCATATTAAATTAACTCTCCGTAAATGCCAAAAAAAAAATTCAAATGGCGAATAAATCTTAAGACGGAACGAAATACTCCACTATCAATTGATGGTTGGTTGATTAAAGGCGTGGAATTTGTCAGGTCTTTGGAATTAAAAATTACAATGGATATAATTTATAGATTAAAAAGGGTAGGTGTTGTTCATAAATCTGCATAAAATCTAGCGTAACATGATCTCACAGAAGACAAGTGCGAATATTCAACTGCAGCCTGAAGTCCCAATTATTGGTAGGATCGTTTTAGAATATACTAGATACGTGTAGGAAGGAGGAAGGCTTTCAGAATCTTTTATTTAGACGCATCCTATTGCAACTCGCAATGATATGCAGGGTGTCAAAATAGAACACTTAGGCGACGTTCAATGTTTCAAGGCTTGTTTACTGCTAAACGGCTAAGCCGATTTGAAAGTTTTTTCTCTTCTGGGAATCTACTAAATAAGACAAATAAAAACACGTTTAGTGGGGTGTGTTATCTTGGACTGGTACAAAGATATATACATATGTATTTGGAATCAAAAATTTAAAATGTAAATTTTACGCGCTGACTATTACTGACTGCCCTGGAGCTACCGCTTAATACCGATACCTACACCCAAAGAACAATTCCGTTCCGCACAAACGAAATTTAAAGAATTTAGGACATGTCATAGCAGTAGCACGTCCGACAAGATAACGGAAGCTGTCAATTGGCACAAGTTCAAATCCACGTTGAGACAACCGTATTTAGAGGTTCTCACAACCACACTAAAGGTCATAACAACCCTATTAGAGGTTGTCACAACCCAATTAGAGTTTATCACAACCGAATTAGAGGATTGTTACAGGCGACTTCGAGGTTGTCACAATCGAATTTAGAGTTTGTGGCAACCGAATTTAGAGGTTTTCCTAACCGAATTTAGATGTTGACACAACTGAATTAGTGGTTGGCCTAACCGAAATTAGATGTTGTCACAACTGAATTCGGTTGGGACAATCTAAGGAAAATTTTGTTGAGGTTTCGACTTCCGAATTTTATTTTTAAATGAGATTGTTGAAATGTTTTCTTTTAATTAAACACACATTTAGTGAAAATTTTTGAATGGTTTATTGATAATTTCAATTCTTATAAGTATTCTCAGAGAGAATTTCAAAACAAGGAAGTAGTGCATTTTATATGGGCTAAAAGCTACTAAAAACCCGTTTGAAATCGGTGTAAACTGTACCAAGCTATGTCGGAGCTTAATATTCCTGCTAAGCTGACACTGACCGACACGAAATCCTCAGTAAAGACTGGTAATGATCACATCGAACCATTTAGTACAATGCGAGGCCTCATTGGGCGATATTGCAGTATTTTCGAGAATTGAAAAGGAATCAGCAAAAGTTGGTAAAATTAATGGTTTCGACAAGCAGAACATCCACCCGTTTGGAGGAAAGGGTGAACGTTGATAACGTTATAATTTCGAGGTAGTGGACGAATTCATTTTCCTCGGATCTGCCGTAAACAGAAGAAAAACCATCAGCCTAGAACTCAAACGGAGAAAGGTGTGTGCCATGTTATTTCGGGTTAAGCCCGAACTTCAGAGATAAGACCACCTCTAGAGAAACAAAGGTTCAACTATATTAGATTGTCATACAACCTACCTTGCTTTATGGCGCAGAACACAGGGTTATATCGCACGCTGATGAAACATCACTGGGAGACTTCGAGAGAAAATGAAACGTGTTTACGCAAATCAAATATACGTGTTTACACTAGCTAGTAGGTCATGTCAATAGAATGGATTTTCATAGACTTGTTCGTTTTTTTAAGAAGACACTTGCTCGTTTTACACATGTTCACAAACTTTTTCTATTTTTGCAGTAAAAGTTTATACAAAGTTTTCATTTGAGAGAAACATTACCACTTTTGTACGTAACATTGTAAACATCATTGAGGTATCAAAATAAAAATGTTTGCGGCAAACGACCTCCAAACTTTTTTTGGTCTATCGATTAATGCTTTAGGTCGGTCACCCATGATAGACTAGAAACTAAGTTCTCATGTACAATAACAACAATTTCGAATAGGAACAGTATTCGAATATACTGGGATAGTGTAATATGTAACAACTGTAATATTTCTGTTTGAGTACTGACAATTTGTAACAAGTTGTACAAATTGTTACCGGAGGTTGCCTGTTTACACCAAAGAGTCAAAAAGGAGGAATTATTTTGACAGTTTGATGATAGGGAACTTACAAGTTTTTACGGGTGAAATTTCTGCCGGTAAGAATTTGCAAGAAATAACACATGATTGGAAACATATGTTTTATGTAAACAAACAAAATTAGGAAATAGAGTGAATTAAGATTTATCTATTACAGGTGGAAGCGTTCGAACAGCTGATTTAAATTTTTTCTTGTCGTTGTGGCCATAGAGGAATATTGGACAGAGTAATTTATTCTCTCATATGATGTTTCATGTCACACTCTGTGCAAATGAGAGAAATTCGACGAAAATTAACTTACACCAGGTGGAGTTACATGACCTGTTGACTTAACTTTTCATTTCGTTTTCGTATAGAACTGTGAAATTTAAATGTATTTTGCACTTTTTTGTTGACTTTTATCGTTGGTATACATTTGCATTGTATTTAACACAACTATTTGGACACGAAATGCGGTTGTTGTTCCTTTGTTGGGCTTTGTGTTCAACCCATGATTTCCACCATCCAATGTTCACTTGCAGCCATACCTATGTCATTAAAAATATTGAGAGAATAAATTACCCAACAATGGTACAATAATATCTACATGATAATAGCAGCATGCGTTGTTGTAGTTGTAGGCATTTTGTTTTTGTTCTATTGGCGTCAGTTGTCAAACTTTACACGAATGCATACAAACAATACAAGAATGCAAAAGATTACAAAATCAAAATATAGTCAGTTTGACAGCTGAAGCGAAATATCACATGAAAAAAATTAAATCAGCTGTTCAAACGACTTAACCATGTATATATTATTGTACCATGGCCCTAACCTTGTCAAAAGTTGTTTATAGCAATCATAGATAAAGGAAATAAGTATATATCGCACAGGAGTTGTCAAGTACTGCCACTAGATGCTGTGTTGTTGTGTTGTAACTTTCATTAACGTTTCTCATAACATTCATTGACATTTATTCAACACTGTGGGACATTTTTTCAATACAAAAATAGTATCATTTTCCAGGTTGTGCTATTCGAACAACTAATTAAATTTTTGCACGTCGTTGTATTTCCCACTTTCAAATTCAAATGTATTTTGGGTATGTGCTTTTTTGGTGTACTGTTATTGTTGGTATTCGTTTGTCTTGACTTTTACAGCATCGACCCACCAAACAAAAACAAAATGCCTCTTGATGTTGCCTCAACACCTACTGCTATCACCTGTTCGAAATACATCTCGCAAGGTATGTTTTGTTTGGGATCAAACGTTATAATTATTGCTTTCAGCTCCATCTGGAAAATATCCCATTGAACAAGAAATTTCCTAAGGAGTGTGCGATATCTAGTTATTTCCTTTATCTATGATAGCAATTTCCTAGATGTATCTAATACAAGTGGAAGCGTTAGAACAGCCGATTTAATTAATCTGGTCCTTGTGGTCGTTGCCAACAATTAATTACATATAACAATGTCTCCTGCTATAACGTGAAATAAATAAGTCTTGGCAATTTCGATCAGCTGAGTTTGACAAGTTCGGACCTTGATATTAAAACAAAATCCCTGCAATTCCTACTGCTTACTTATTTTGCCATGGAATGAATATAAAATAACAAATCAAACCATTGGAAGTTTATTTTTAAAAGTAATCACGATTTTTGAATGCTCTGAATCATTTTTGAATGCACTGGTCTTGAGTATGTGCTCTTCGATGCTGGCACGTCCACTGCGCAACCTTTTCAACCTTGCATACCGTGCGGGAGTCTTCGCGGGGCGTTGGAAGGTTGCTAATGTCCAGCCAATCCCTAAAAAATGTGATGCAAGTAACCCTGCAAATTACAGCCCAATTGCAATTTGTTCTGCGCTCTCGAAGGTTATGGTGTTAACCACCATCTTGTGAAATATCTTGAGTCCAATGACCTACTTAATGATTGGCAGTATGGCTTCCGTAGAATGAGATCTACTGGAGACCTGATGACGTTCCTTTTGGAACAGTGGAGTCGATCTATCCACCGGCTTGGTGAGAGTAAGGTAGTGGCTTCTGATATTTCCAAGGCCTTTGACAGAGTATGACACGAAACGCTCTTGTCAAAGCTCGCTGTTTTGGTGTCGGTGTTATATTCACTCGATTTATAATGAGTTTTCTTAGAGATCGCACTATACGAGTTGTTGTAGATGGGGTTTCATCCGGCGAGCATAAATTGTACCACAGGGCTCTGTTCTTGGTTGGTTGGTTTTCGTGGTTGCTAAAGATACTATTTAGCATCAATTAGTGTCTTGAGACACCGTTTTGCATACCAAATCACTCCGGAAAGTCCAAAGTACCGTGTCTATATCCAGCCTGTTAATCGGAGATACCTCATTAGATCTATCTCGTGTATCTCAGTGAGGTTATGCAGGAAGGGACGGCCCATAGTCTTCAGGCGTCTATTCATCAGAGCCGGACAACTGCAGAGGAGATGCTCCGCCGTCTCCAGAAGAATGTCAAGGATCGAAGAGCAGCAATACAAGAAATTCGAAGACAACTGATCCTGCACATATTCATTCGTTGATAAACTCATTGCCAGGATGCTTAGTAAAAGTTATCAGCGATAATGGAGATCATACATCTTACGAAACTTTTTAGAATATTTAAATAAATCTTTTGCCTTTATAAATATTTCGCACTAGTAATTAGTTTATTTTTGTTGATTCACTCTTAAGAAGTCATAGTCAAAGTATTTTTTGCTGAAAAGTATTTAATTTTGACGGGACTAATACAATATAAAATAAAAACTTGAAAATTTCTCACAACATTTAGAAAAACCAAAAAATGGTGTTGCATTTATATTTATTTCGCGGAGTATAGGAAACCATTTATTTATTTTATTTTTAGTAATCTCTGTCATTCTTATTTATTCGACCGTAGGCCAAGTCTTCAAGAGATTGAAGTCAAACGCCGGACGATGAATGAAACACTCGGCCGGTATCTGGTGCCCATTATTGAATGGGGTCGAATGAATAGAGTAGATTTTAATGCGGTGTTGTTTGTTGTCGCATAAGCGTATTACTGACCCAGGTGTGTCGTCATTGTCTATGGACGGTGTGGATATTGATGAATCAGACGCTCTTGATGTTCTGGACATGAAAATACAATGTGATGTCCGTTGGGCAAAACAGGTATTTGAAGTGTCGAAAGGTGCATTCAAGTGTCTAGGCTTTTTAAAGTGATGCAAGAAATACTTCACTCCATCTGATCTTCTCAATATCTACACCACCTATATCAGGCCAAAGATGGAATATATGTAACTCCCACATATGGGCAGGTGCTCCTAGGACATCTTTGGAGCTTCTCGACCGGGTCCAAAGGAGAGCGACGATGTTGATAGGGGACAGTAGGGTATCAAACTCTATTGCGTCCTTTGAACATCTTCGAAATGTGGGTTTCGTGTCGCTGTTCTATTGATATTTCCACGGTATGTGTTCTTCGGACATCCGTCAAATTATGCCAGACGTGAGGATATTTAGCCGAAGTACGCGGCTTGCCAGGAACTCTCATCCGTTTTTTTTTATCGAGTTGCCGGTTGACCGCACTACACACTATAGAGAAAATTCGTTCTCTCATCCGTACAGACCGTATGCGGAATAAATTTCCGGCTAGTGTATTTCCCACCAATTGTGACATACAAATATGGAAGGCAAATGCCAACAGACACTTCTCCCTCTTTCCACCCTCCACTACCTCAATTCCCCTTCGCCAACACAATGCACTGCCTATATAGGGGCATCCCCTGAGAGTTGGTTTGATAAAAAAAATAAAAATAATTAACCTTTACCTGTTTCTTTTAAAAAAAAGACAGTTTCGGTGATTTGTAATGTTTTAATAAAACTGCGGTTTTTGGTTTTCAAATATTTACACTCCAAATCAGCTGTTTACATACAAAAGTTTATATTTTTTGCACGTTTCGACTGCATGTCGTCTGTGTACTTTTGTGATATTTTCTGCTGGGCGAATAAAATCTATCCTACTATCTCAAAAATAGTTATGGGATATATTTGACTGGCAAAAGTACACAAGTAGACGTTATATAAGACAACTGTAATATCTTTCTACGGCCGATATATAACAAACAATGTTATAGTACTTAACATTTTACAATATCCTTATTTTTGGTTGCTTCTTACTTCCTAACGCATATATTAGACTACCCCACACATTAAGGACTTTTCCCCTCAAACTCATAACCCGATGTCTGGCCAATAACAGCACAGCAACTGAGGGTGTGTCCTATAATAATATTCAAAGGATAACTTTGATATGTGTTGTAACAAAACTGCACTAAGTTCCCCGAAAGCAACATCTTCGTCGAATTTTTGTTTACACTTCCCTATGATCATGCGCAAAATTAACATCAAAAAGGATGATGATACATCCTTTTGTAGAAGATTCCTTGCAAATTCAAGTTGTAGCAATTTGACAAGTGTTTCCGTTCATGGCTTTGTTCATCAGTTACGTGTTAACTTTAAAACCGTTACAAACGTTGAAGCGTGTTGTGGAATCCGACATCGGCAAATCCTAACAACATGTCCTATTCATCAGCAGCACCAAATAACATTGTTACAACTAAGTCAAGTTCATCTACGGCGATGACCAAGAAGTCACGCAAGTCCTTGAAGTCACTTATAGCGTCGGATAGTGGTTCTTTGAAAGTGTCCTCTACTGTTGTCGCTAATCGTGTGCCTAAGTGTGCTCGTTGCCGCAATCATGGCTGGATCTCAGAACTACGTGGTCATAAGAAACATTGCAGTTACAAGAATTGCCGGTGTGCCAAGTGTGTTTTGATATTTGAACGTCAGCGTATTATGGCGGCTCAGGTGAGAAAGAGCGGCCGTAGTGAAGAATAACTAAGTGACAATTTCAGTTTCCGCAAAGAAAATGTTTAGATCAAGAGTGGACAACAATAGTTTCTAATTGGAAGTTGCAGGAATTAACTTCAAGTGTTAAATGAAAAACTGTGCAAAATATTTGGAAATAGTTTGTTCCTACAATGTCTATACCTACAAGGTGTCGACAGGATTATACCGATTACGAACGGTTATGATTTGAGGAGCTGTACATGGCTAATAGGTATTTTCAGGTATACCTCGATTTCCCAGTTTGCGGGATTTTATTTCCAGCAAATCTATACAATTCTATATATCAAGTGACTTTTAATTAGATCATACGTGTAATCAGTAATAATTTTCTTTACATTTATTATTTTAATCTTTATTTAATTTAGAAAAACATAAGTGATTAAAACAAACTAATACCTATTTTGGTTTCTGAAAATGTGGTGGCTAAACTTGGAAATCAAATTTCAACTCACTAGACAAACAGTCATAAAGTTCATATTGTTTGAAACCTTGCCTTTCTCTCCAGGGATTTAGCAAAGACTCACAGGGATTTATCAACCTGGTTCTTTTAGCCGAGTCTTGATGCTCCTATTCTGCGGCTGCCGATTAAGCTTTAACCCCACCGGAGAAAAACAATTTAGTTTGCTCCCAGAAGCTTAAGATTGTGTCTAAAACACAAAAAAGGAATGGTTGTCCATTACATCCAATTAAGAGATTGGGGAGAACTTCTCACAACCAATGAGCTGTGCGCTTTCAAGTTTTACACTCACTGATTGGGACCAAGAGTTTTAAACCGGTTCCGAATGGAATTTAGGGAAGCGTTTTCATAGCTAAGAAATCGATAGCGTCGCCATCACTAAGCGAGGTGAGCAAGGAACGAACCCACGTTCTCATGTAAAATATCCGCACACTAACCATTGTCTACACCTTTTTGAAATAATTCCCCCACATCCCTAAATATGTATGATCCTATATGTTCCAGCGAGGTAATGATGGATTTGGTTAAAATTCTTGCTAACCAATGAAATGGCTTAAATGTATGTCATATAAATGCGCAAAGTTTGAAAAGCAAAATTGATGAACTTAGATTAACTTTTGAAAACTATCTAGTTGATGTAATCTGCATATCTGAAACCTGGTTTGATGATACAATTCCTGGCAGTCTGGTAGCGCTGAATGGATACGAGTATAAATTGTTCAGAGCTGATCGGAAAACACGCGGAGGTGGCGTAGCAATTTACGCAAAAATGAATGTAAATTTTAACTTTATAGCTGGAAATGAAGAGAGTGATAAAATAGAATTCTTGTTCATCGAGATATCTGCAAATGATCGAAAACTATTACTTGGAAGTGTTTACAGACCACGTCGTTCTATATCTTTCGACAGTTTTACAAGGAAAATTGAAGTTTTGACGGCAACTTATAGCGATGTCCTAATTGCAGGTGATGTCAATTCGAATCTTTTAATAGATCAATGCTTGAGGGAAAGTATGGTCTCTTTTGGATTACATGTTGTCAACAGTGAGTTACCCACACATTTCACAACTTCGTGCAATACGTTATTAGATCTATTGTTTGTAAACGACTCTTCTAAAGTCTTATTTTTCGACCAAATTTCAGCGCCATGTTTCTCAAAGCATGATCTGTTATTCATGTCATACAACTTTAAGACAAATATGGCAATGCAGACTTTTATGTATCGCCACTTTAGGAATTTAGACTATGACGCCTTATGGGAGAATATCAACTATATTGATTGGTGTAGAGTGTACGATACAATATGGTATCAGTTGACGAAAAAGTAGACTTTGTGGAAGGGAATATTATTAAACTTTATGTTATTGCTGTACCTTTAAGGACAAGGATACTTAACCCGCTATCTAGGCCATGGTTTAATTCAAATATAAAAGCCCTAATTACACAAAGAGATTTGGCGTACGATCGCTGGAAGCGTTTTAAGTCAAACGACTTGCAGCTAGAGTTTAAAACCGCAAGGAAGGCTGTTAATTGTGCAATTAGGCGGGCTAAGTTCGAGTACTATGCTAATTCCTTTAGTAAATCCTAGAATCCTAGAATCTAGAGCAACATGGAATAATATACGAAAGATTGGAGTCTGTAGTAGGGAAATATCTGATGTTTCTGTAGATGTAAATGAGCTTAATAAATCAGTTGTTAACGCACCCATCGCTTCTGCCAATACTAATTTGTATGTACTGAACGATACCGATGATAACCTAAACGCTTTTAAATTTGCATGCGCAGGCAAAACGACGACCTCTTTAGTTTGTCTGCAGTAAGGTCGAACGCCACAGGTTGTGATGACATGAATCCAAAAATTGTAAGGTTAATACTCCCACACATCATTCCGAGTATAAGACACCTCTTTAATTTCATAATATTGTCAAGCAATTTCCCCGTAAAGTGGAGACATTCGAAAATAGTTCCTATTCCTAAATCCAAGACGGAATATACACCAATAGCAATTCTTCCATACTTATCAAAAGTCTTTGAGAAGGTGATACACTCTCTGATGAATTCGTACATTGAAACATCTGCATTGCTTTCTGAAAATCATTCTGGCTTCCGGGCAAAACACAGTTGCGTTACCACTTTAACAGATGTTGTGGAAGACCTAAGATTTGGTATTGATGACAAGCGAGTAAGTGTTCTTGTTTTGCTTGATCACTCCAAAGCGTTCGACACTATAGACCATGATATGTTAGGACTTAAATAAAAATAAATAAATGGTTTCCCATTACATCCCATGAAGGGACCGGGGAGAACTTCTCACAATCACTGAGCTGTGCGCTTTCCAGTTTTTACTCACTGATTGGGACCTACAGTTTTACACCGATTACGAACTGTATTTTGAGAAGCTTTTTCATGGCTATATACTCGATAGTGTCGCCGTCACTATGCGAGGTGACCGCCGCCGAAAGAAATTTTTTTTTAAGGTGGTCTGAGCAGGGTTCGAACCCAGGATCTCATGTACAAGAGCCGCGCACACTACCCATTGCACCAACGACGGCCACATGTTAGGACTTAAACTTCGGAATTTTTTAATTTTTCTAGGACATCAGTCAGCTTGATAAAGTCTTATCTGTATAATAGGAGCCAATCTGTTTGTACGGTGGCCGTCGGTGGTGCAATGGCTAGTGTGCGCGGCTCTTGTACATGAGAACGTGGGTTCGATCCCTGCTCAGACCACCTTACATTTCTTTCTACGACGGTCACCTCGCTTAGTGATGGCGACACTATCGAGTACTTAGCCATGAAAATGCTTCTCAAAATACCGTTCGGAACCGGTGTAAAACTGTAGGTCCCTATCAGTGAGTATATCTCACTGATTGTGAGAAGCTCTCCAATCCCTTCATGGGATGTTAAGGGACACCAATCTGTTTGTACGGGGGTAGGAGTATCTGTTTCTCGTCCACTATTTTTGTCTAGAGGTGTTCCCAATGATCTCCCGCAGCACATACATAATTGTAAGATCCATATGTATGCAGATGATGTACAACTGTATACTAGTACACTGATTGAATTATTGGGTGAAACCGTCAACAGAGTAAATGCTGACCTTCGGTCAATATGGAATTGGGCAAACGCAAACGGCCTTTCATTGAATCCGGGTAAACTAAAGTGTCTCTTGATCCAACGAAAGTCATCGAACTATACCCTGGTCGTCAATATAGAGTTAAACGGACATAGAATTGAAGTAGTCTCGACCGTTAAAATCCTAGGTATTATAATGAACAATAAGTTAACATGGAGTAATCATGTTAATAGCGTAGCTGGTGTCATTTATGGTAAATTGCGAACTTTATGGGAAACTCACCATTTTACACCTCCCAAGATTCGAATACTGATTGCTAAGGCCTTTTATGGTAAATTGCGAACTTTATGGGAAACTCACCATTTTACACCTCCCAAGATTCGAATACTGATTGCTAAGGCCTTTCATATGCCGTCTCTTCTCTATGGTTGTGAAGTATTTTTGCGAATTGTGATTCGGTCAGCAGAAAAAAACTTGACACAGTTTTCAATAACATTTGCCGATATGTATACGGTATTGGAAAATACGATAATATTTCCCAATATTCTATTAAACTATACGGTATTCTCTCTAGACAATCTTTATCTAAAGTCTTTAAATCTTTAATCTTTAAAGTTCGAACGCTACTGCTCCTTCATAAAATCAGGTATAGTAAATTACCTCCGTATCTTTTCCGACGCTTAACTTTAACAAGGTACAAAATAGAGGAAACGAACTTATTCCCTTTCGATATAAAACATTGACATCCGAATGGCAATTTTTCATAAATGTCATGCCTCTCTGGAACACTTTACCACACTTAATTCAAAGAACCAGCAACATTATTAAATTTACAACGCTTTTGTTCCATCATTTCTCAAAAAAAAAATATATAAAATTTTGCCATGCTATTTTTAATTTTAATCTTTATCTTATAGGTTTTATATTTTAAAATAATAACCTTTATGCAAAATTATCTGTTACTTTGTTTTGATGTTTAAATTTGCGTCTATTTTTTTCAGTATCCTTGGTATTTATTTTTTTGATGCGACTGTACTTCCTACCACTTATATTATATGTATATTTATCTTTTCTATTTAACATGTTCTTGTTTACGAGTATTATTCAATTTTTACTTATTTTATTAAATTCCTATACTAAAATTATAAGATTTAAGTCTTGTTGTATAGGATAAGCAAATAAATAAATAAATAAAATAAATAGTAGGCATCCACCTGCCGGCTAGTGCTGGATACGTGCTGAGAAGATGTTCAGTGGATTCTTCCTCATCGTTGCAGTTTCTATACAACTCTTTTGCCCTGAACTTTAGTCTCGCCGTATGTGTACTACTTAGACAGTGTCTCTGTCACTTTGCTATGGTACCCATACGAGGTGAACATCGTACTGCTGTGCCATCTCGTTAAGAGATCTGCGGCGTTCCTGGGCAGATATTGAGTTCAGAAATATTGATCCCAGGAACTTGATTACGTCCTGAGTGTCAGAGAATACATTAACCCCAACGACTGCTGGACTATTATCGATCACACCGAGTAATGTTATCAAGAGTGTGCACTAGTTACTTTTTGTACTAACTAGTTCCGAGACCTACGTGGAAAACATATAGAGAATGAGAGCAATATTTAGGGTGGTATTCTGTATGTCGTGAATCAGTCACTTCGCGTTACTTTTGTCGTTTTGGTAGTTTATAAAGCGTTACAGCTGTTCGATGACTACCTGCGTTGAGTTACGTTATTTAATGGGTAGTTTATACAACCCAGCGCAACGTTTTTGATCACTTCAACTGTCAAATTGAACACGCCACAGTTCTTCGCGTTAGTTGAAGAAATTACAAATTTAAAGAAAAATATCGATCGAGAATAGGCAGATGGAAGTATTTTGCATTTCATTGCTTATAAGTAGTTGCCAATTTTGGCTGAAATGCATCCGACGAATAGAGTTCAAACTTTTTTTTAAATAATTCAAAATTATACTGTTTACGCACTGAAATTCTTATTTACAATAATAATATTAGAAATGGAACGTTCAAATAAATAATGCGTTGCAAAACTATTATAATTTTATTTAAAAATTATAGACATCAGTTGATGTTGACAATAATAAACAAAATAACCAATACATTCTAATCAATACATATCGCCAAATGGCACGTGTTTTTGAAAAGACAACTAATTTAATATAGACGGGGAAATTTATTGGACATTGAACCCCAAAATAACATAGGATTTTTACACATTTTATATGAATATTGTTGGTATTTGCAGTATTATAAATTATAGCAATCTTAAAATCTGTAGATCTACTGAAATAGAGCTAAATTTTTGAATCTTTTTCATTCTGAGCATTTCACTCAAGATAACTTTTTCTGATCTATAATTGTTTATTTTAGTTTGGCAACTCTATAAACCGCATGTCAGTGACAGCTTTCGTAAACAAACGCAAGCGCTAACGTTGCAGCCACACTTTCAAGTTTTTGTTTCAAGTTTTGTACACATACTGCTTGTCAAAATTCATGTAAATTGATAGCTGTGACGTAGGCTGCACGCAACTTGAAAGCAATATTCATTTTTCATAAACCTTCATGTCTTCTGTATAGCTCTATGAATCGCAACATATCATTGTATTTATTACCTCTACTCACAAACATTTTTAATTATTTATAATATTTTAATATTTGTAAAAGTAGAAATCAAAAAATGATGACGGCAGAATATTTGTAAGGAGGAAAACGAGAAACTGTTCATGACATATGTAATCAGCTGTTTTCTTGAAAGAAAATTGAAACACTCCACTTGAAAGAGAAATTGAAAGCAAGTTCCTTTCAATTTTTAAAAGTGTGAGTGCATTAGTAAAAAAGTATGAATGTATTGAAACTTGAAAGGCAAAAATTGACCGTGTAACCCCCGTGTAAGTGATATATAAACTACCATTTTTTGACTTTGGCGTTCGCGTAGGCTTTTGCGTTTACGTTCACTTTCGGGACTTTTAGACTACTACCCTTAATTTTAACAATTTGCGTGTTAATTGGGATCTACACAAATAACTTTACTCTAACACTTCATTACATGTTGATTTTTTTCACTGAATATTCCTTTTTTTAATCGATTTAATTGGCAAAATTTACTCCCAGTTGATGTGTTTTGTACTTTTGTCTTGAAGCGCTGCAGCAGAAGTTTGAAAATCACAGCACGCAACCCAGTCACCTATCACCATTTCTTCTTTGACAGCGCCTCCTCTATTTGTTCTCCAAGTACTAAATTGGACAGCTGTCTCATCGATTCCGCCTGATCCATCATCCTGGTCAATTCCCTAATAGCCAAAATTTCCACCTCATACGCGCTTCAATTAACAGGTGGTCTACGACGAAAATACAATACTAATTCCTTCGAGTAGACTCCCATAGAGTAAAGCTCATAACCCATACAACTCGGAGAAAGTCGCTATTTACAACCTATAGCCCTCTTACAGTTTTACAGGGCTACCGTCGTCTTTTTCATACTTTACACTTTGTTGGGTCTGAAACTAAATACCACTATAAATACCAAGCATAACTTCAGTACCATTGAACGTGATACGTATTTTATACCTTCGTGTAAAAGGGATCAGATCGGTACTTTGGTGAAAATTGTAAAATGTAAAATATTGAATAAATTTTATGCAAATACGATTGGAAGTATATCACTACGTATTCAGTTCTTGGTAAATTTTCGTAAGAAATTTTGTCATTTATCTCTAAAAGGAATATTTTGTTACAGAGAGTTACCACATATCTCGAATATTTCGTTACACAGAAAAAAATTATTTTTCAATTCAATTAAAAAATTCAAACTAAATATTAATTGAAAATCCTGTGAAACACATCAGCTACCATATTTTTAGGTTGTTTATTGGAAAAATATAATTTTTCAATCGATGCAAAATTTCACCCATCTACGATAATATTTTCGTTTTTACAGTGATTTATTTAACTTGCTTTGTTGTCTGTCAGTGGGTATTGTTCAAATCAGTCTGTATTGTTCAAATCTAGTAACTCATTTTTAACGCAGTTGCAGTTGACCAATCGAACTAAAATTTTGCACACTTGTCAGATTTGGATGACAATACATTAAAAATGTATTTACTAAAAAATTAAAAATAAAAAAATAATTAAAAAAAACTTAAGTTACAGTGTTTTATTTATAAATGCACTAAAAGCTATAAAAATAATTTTTCTCTTAGCCTCAATAAGTATATTCTTCTTCATGATGGGGTTGTACAATGGTCCGCCTACTTAGCACTTCAACAACAATGGTCTAGATACTTTCAGTAAAGAGCGTAATTAAAATGAATTAGTTAATTAATTTTCTAGGGATCTCTCAAATAAAACGCTTGCATTTAAATTAAAAATGGTGACATTCGGAGCAGAAATTTACCTTTTTTATATTTGATTATAAATATCTTTTAAATGATAAGAGATAATTACACACTTTAGCACATTTTGTATTTTTCTCTTTTAGAAGATTTCTTCAAATCTTTTAAAATCGGCTCAAATTTGTAGAAGTCACAGGTCTTCAAAATATGAACAGCACCAAAGTGGTTCATTTTGACAGCCTGTACCAAATTCTGCGAAAGCCCGGTATTCAGTTTTTATGAAATTTTTGTTGCCATAAGAGAAGTACGTGTATATAAAAGAGCGAAATTTTCATAAACCGAAAATTACGCTCACTTTTCATTTGCTTGGCACTCAGCTCTTTGCGAAAATTTCGTAGACAAAAACAAATACAGGGTTGTTACGCAAAAGTTATTTCGTACGAAAACAATTGGTTGGTAATTGTTTGGGTCCGGAATTTTGACATTTCGATTATTTTAGTAAACAAAAGTAATACCACATGCGTTAAAAATAGAATGGAATGCAAAGATAAATTATTAATGAAATATTTGCAAAGTAAATCAGAGATATGTGGTAACTCTCTGTAACAAAATTTTCCGTTTAGAGGTAAATGAGAAAATTTCGCAAGAACTGAATACGGGGCTTAACAACAGGGTGTGTTCAAATGCAATACTCGTATCCTAAAAGCCTGACTGCTCCTTTACATATCTCTAGTACATCCTTAAACGATCCAACAAATAGTTTAGAAGGTCTGATATTGTTAACACTTTTTTGCAATCTGCTCCACTTTGCGTCGTGGGTCAGACGTACGCACTATTTGCCCCATACCCTGGGGGTAATGGGTAACGATCCTTACCCATTTCCCACGGCGATGTTTATGAGTTACACATGGGTGAGTAAATACGAAGATTGATTGTAAGTATGGAATATGTAAATAATTGCAACACCTCAAATAAGTAGCGGCATGTTCGACCGGTTTTATAAGCATGAGTATACACAAAAATCAATAAGTACTTCAGTTACTCATATATTCAGTACTCGTTGAAATTCACTGTTGTACAGTGCGATCAGATCACCGCTGTAAAGAATAGGATACGTGGCATGATTTTATCTAACTCATAGTGATTACAATCATAGTACAGGCAGTACACGGGATTACACCAGAAGTTTATTACAATCATTGCTGAATGCTTAAATGTTGGTCGGTAACAGTGAGACCCTTTAGTGACGGCAATTTGAAAGTTGGAAAAATAACGTGATATATCTTAAATTTCATTAATTTTTCATTAATTACACTGTGATAGAGTTGGCAAGAATTTTCCAAGACAAGGCCGGTGGTAACGGATTTACCCTAATTCGGGTACAAGGAATCGAACTGCATCATTAGTTTATTGAGTTAATTTTTTTTTAGTTTGACTAACAGAGGGGACTATTTTGATTTTTGACAGCCACTAACTCCTATTTTGTGGCCGTCGGTGGTGCAATGGGTTGTGGGCGCGCCTCTTGCACTTGAGATCCTGGGTTCAATGATCTCTTCTCTGACCACCTTAAAATTTCTTTCGACGGCGGTCACCTCGCATAGTGACGGCGACACTATCGAGTATTTAGCCATGAAAATGCTTCTCAAAAATACCGTTCGGAACCCGTATAAAACTGTAGGTCCCAATCAGTGAGTATACAACTAGAAAGCGCACAGCTCACTGACTGTGAGAAACTCTCCCCGATTCATTCATGGGATGTAATGGGAAACCATTATTTTTTGATTTTAACTCATATTTGGTTGGTTGCACCGGTAAATTTTGTTTAACAAAGTTGTTCCAAGCGTTTTGGGCTTCGACCTTTGGGAACAAAGCTTACCTCTAAAACCATGTATTTGGGGGTTTTGATTCAGATCATCGGCAGGAAAGTAATTTTTCGACATTCTTTGAGTTTTCCGTTCAGAAATTGTCAGTAATCAGATTCTTTTGCCAAATAAGAGAAAGTCTTTCTCAATATAACTATATTTATTTAGTCATCTTCATTTTCAATATCAAATTCCACTTAATTATCAATTTCACTTAATTTTACTTTTTTCTACACTGAAAAACTTTTTTGTATAAAAACCACTTTGTTTAACTAGGTTTTGAACCAAAGAAAGACATAAAAAAATAATGAGTGTTCGAACTTATGGGCGATATGTTAACACCTTTTTGTTACACGGTACGTGTTCGATTTCTATGAGCACATTGTTACATTGGAAAATAAAAAAAAAGAATAGTTTTTGTGCTGACGGCTTTTTTGCTATGGCACTTTAATTTTTCGTACATCTGCTTTAACATTAGATATAATATTGTTAAAATAAATAAAGCAATATTTAGCTCACTGAAATAATTGTTTTTTTTTTGTCATAAACAGAGCGACTACAAAAAGTATTGAATAGTATAAAGAACTTATTGCACTCTTTTTCCGCTCTCATGTAGGGAGTCTGAGTAAAAGAGCATAAACGAGTCTTGTTCTCTTTAAGGAATATTTCAATATAAAGGCACCATTTCGACAATGTTATTACATAAAACAATACTTACTTACTTTTATTGACTATTTACAACCTCATGAGGTCAGACGTCTTACACATATTAATTAAACAAACACATTTCAACATATTCTTCCAACTGGCTCAATCTTCGCTTCTTCTCGCCAGTTGGTAACACCAAGGATACGGAGGGATTCTTCTGCCTGGTCTTTCCAGCGGAATCTTGGTCATCCTCTTCCATCGGGTATGTTATCGAAAACCTTTCGCGCTGGCTTATCTTCATCCATTTTGATAACATGGCCTAGCCAACGTAATTGGCCTAATTTGATTCGCCTAGCTATGTCCACGTCAGAATACAGATTATATAGCTTTGGGTTCCAGCGACGTCGGTACTCGCCTTTTCCCCTAACAGGACCATATATTTTACGGAGAATTTTTCTCTCGGATACTCCCAGGTGTTTTTCATGCGCTTGCGATATGACCCAAGTTTCGGAGCCATATGTCAAGACAGAAAAAATGAGAGTCTGATATAACTGGACTTTTGCCCGTCGAGAGAGGGCTTTGTTCCTAAACTGCTTGCTGAGCCCAAAATAGTATTTATTTGCAACCACAATTCTCCTATCTATCTCCAGGCTGACGTTGTTGTCCTTGTTCACGGCGGATCCAAGGTAGACAAATTCATCTACCACTTCAATATTAAATCGGTTGTCAACGCTCAAGTGCCGACCAAGTCGAGAGGTTTCTCTAGTCGTTGACACCATCAGTTTTGTCTTGCCCTCATTAACAGCAAGACCCACCTTCGCTGATTCCTTTTCGATTCTTGAAAATACACATAAAACAATACAAAAAGCATAAATGTTTCAAAAGGCATCAATGTTTCACATCAAAATTATGAATGAACCAAGTTATGACAAAATGAGAGTAATATGTTTTGAATCATTCGCCAGATGTCGCCAGGGTGTTTGAGTCACACAAGTAGTTCCATGATTTCTCTATACTATTCAACACTCTTTGGCGACGACGACCTGCTTGTTTGTTCGCTGCCGCCACATCAATACCATCATACTTATTTTCAGGCAGGGACAATTGTTGTACAACAACCACGTATGTGATGCTAATGCTGTGTATTGTTTGCATGTGTTCACTTTGATAGATTACCCTATCGGTGCCTATAGATGGTAACACATCCAAAACTACAAAAAAAGTGCAATGATTGAAAAAAGTACACTCGCCTACTTTTTTTATGGGTTACGCAGAAAACAGTACAACGAACAGAAAAGTACGCGTCCTGTTGAAAAACGTACGTCTGGCAAGCCTGCATATATTTTGCATGAAACCGTATTGTAACATAAAAAACTAATGATCCAGTTCGATTCGTCGTACCTGACTGAATTAGACTAAAATCGTCATCTCCCACCTTGTCTCATTTTTGGACTCCCATAGTGTTACGAGTATTGTATTTGTGAGCAAAATAAATGTAGTCGAAACATTTTGATTCCGGGTGGTTCAAGTTTTTTTGTTGAATTAATCGTCTGGTATCACGATTGCTTCTGTTAGTCATTTCATTTCTCTAAAACTCTTCTTTTCCATATTAATTTCAATTACCCTGATAAATGACTGCATCGTCCGTTCTTCCCTTTTATCAAATGCATAAAATCTAATTGTCAATGTAAACAAACCTTCGGGAAATGTCGAACTATTTTCAAATATATGCTAAGGAATCAAATGACATCCATACGAGTACACAATTCCACAACAGATGTCTTGCTTCAGGGTGTAGGTGATGGTGATGGAATGGGTGTGATAAAAACCAACCATATCAAAAGATTAATACGATTTGATGATATTAAATCAAAATAAATGTAGTTGATGTAAAACAACAAAAACAAACCTAGCCAGTTGATGAATCCGCCACACCATAACCAAAAGGAAACCAACAAGTTTCACTGCCACTAGATAAATAGAAAATCTGAAGAAACTTCGATTTTTGTTTGCACAAGTGTTTCCCGAGGCAGGCAGAAAAATACTGATGAATGCGTATAGCCAACAATTGAAAATACATAGAGGTCAGGTCATGTTACAAGTACAATGAACATTGTTATGTTTGATTTCCCCGCATGGATAATGATGATGAGGTTTAGGATAAGGTGGGGGCGCCTTGTCTGAAAGGAGGTTAAATATAAAACATTTAATGTGTAACACCCGGTCAAAGATAAACTCATGTATAGCATATTAATTTCAATTATCAGCAGAGAATTGTTCAAATATTAGACACAGTGGTTCTAAGGATATGAAGTGCAAAGGAATTGGTATATTTTGTTTAGTAATAAAATCGTAAATTCCAAAAACTGAACATCCCTTAAAGTCGTTTAAAATAACCCATTACCAAATGGTGTTTTGAAAAAATTATGGCGGTCAGGATGGAAGGGGCTCATAAGATACCCTTTGTATGATGAAGAGTTTCACATGACAGCTAGTAAAATGAACGCTGCGCACACGGCAATGCTGCAGTAAGTTGCAACATGGGATTTAATTGATGAATCTCAGAGGAGAAATGATGCAACTCTTTATGGGAAACCTGTAGCAGTTAAGAGTGAACAAAAATCGAAATGCACACAGAAATAATGAAGCCTGAAATATCTAACAAAGGCCAACCCATGGCCGTTGGTACTGTCATAGATTAGCATATACGAGATGCCCAATTCTCTCATTGACGTTGCACTTTATGCTTCTTCAAACAGGAATCGAAGGTCTGTCAGCTGTTTCGCTCGAGCATCGAACAAAATCTTCCATTTTTAAGTTTAAGCATTCACGATGTTTATATATTATTTACATATTTTGCACATTAGCAGTAACAATTTCGGCTGGATTTATCAAAAATCAGCAACAGAATTCTTTTTTGACATTAAAACTTGCAAATTCCAAACGTTCAATGCTCATCAGTCAAAAAATGAATAACGAGTTAGTGGTACTCCAGTATTCAAATAGAAATTCTCCTACAAATATAAAGACTCTTCTCAGAATATGAATATACAAATGTAGATTTGTGTCTAACTCGTTCACTATAAGTAGTTATCGAACTCGTTCACTTAAGGTAAACGGACATAGTAATCATTTGCCATATCGAACATGTGCTAGCAGTTCCTGAGGGTGGTGTCTGGTCACCCTAAATCAGTGACCGCCCAATGTGCACAAAAACGGATGCGGACCCGTTTCGACCTCGTAACGAGTCGGTAAAATCATAAAAAAGCGAAATATGAGTTCTCGAAGTCGTTTCGAATCCGTTACGATTCAGTAAAAACATAAAAGAGTGAATCAGTGAAATTGCGATTTGGCGGATCCGTCTCAAACATGTTACGAGTCCGTAAAAACATAAAAAATGCAATCAGTGAAATTGGGATTTGGCGGATCCTTCTCGAACCCGTTACGAGTCCATAAAAACAATAAAATAGCGAATCAGTGAAATTGCGATTTGGCGGATCCGTCTCGAACCCTTTACAAGTCCGTAAAATATAAAAAAGCGAATCAATGAAATTGCGATTTGGCGAATGAGTCTCGAATTCATTTTATTTCCAAAAAACGAATTTGAAACGGATTCGAATATGAAATACATTCGAATATATATACATCAATATAAAGATTAAAAAAAAAACAAAATCAAAAGCATAAAATATGGCATAACAAAACATACATCCTGTTTCCCTTTCTCGACCGAAAGCTTTCGTTCGTGTTCTAGACGAAAGAAAGTTGATTTGGGTTTCAAAATCTTGTCGTTTCAAGTCGAATGAAAACATAACATTTTTCAGTACAAATTTTGGTTTCTCTATTTCGAATGTGCTGTCACTTAAGAACAAGCATGGAGTCAGGCGAACGAAAATTTCGACTAGATAAACCCAGTTTGAGTCGAATGTGAGTGACTGATTCTCTTTCGCTTAGCTTTTCGTTCGAGATAGAGAAACAAGCTATTAATTTTCACTTTCTTTGCATTTTATTGCCTTTCAATTGCAATGCAAAATTATTTACTGCACAAGTATCCTAACGCTTTTATAATCAGAACAATCAAAGCACAAAGAGTTCGTTAGTGCGAAAGAGACGAATATATTTGGTTATTTAGTGCGAACGACGATAAGCGAGTATTTTGTAACATTTAGATCACATTTCGTCAAATTTTCTAATAGAAGTATGGAATAAAATGATTTTTCTTATACTAATTATTTCATTTCAAAATGTTACCAAAATGAATAAAATGTTACCATGTTACCAAGCCCTTTAAATGTTACCAATTTTGGTTGGATATTACCAACCGTTGCAACCATGTGCGTGAGTGCATGCCGATGTGGAAACACGAATCACGAAAATGCCCATAGAGTAATATCATACTAAAGAGAACATTTGACTCATCTGACGTTTCCTTTCACACTCTTCTTGATGCGGTCGGTATGATAGAGAGATGTTTGACGAAAAGTGGCATAAACCAGGTGGAATTACAATAACTTCTTGCTTTAATTTTTAATGTCGTTTTGGTGAAAAACTGTAAAATTTAAATGTGGTTTAAACTTTTTTATTGACTGTTATTGTTAGCATACATTTGAGTTGTATTTAGCACAATAATTTTAACACACAAAACGAAATGCCGTTGTTCTTATTTTGTTCGTTGTTTCGAACCATTGCCTCTATCTGGTATTAGTAAAGCAATTCTTTTCAATATCGAACGCAAATATTACACAAGGCCAAATGTCATAAATTTAGCGAAAGAACTATTAGGTCTACTATAAGTATTAGTCTATGAGTAGACCATTTCATCGAGTTCGAGTTGCTTTTATAATTTACACATTGGTTGGACATAATACGGACAGAAGTAAATGGGAATGCGTATTTTCGTTCGATGCAAACAACATAAAGCATAATTTAGCTGTCATTAGTATCAATCAAACACTATTTAAATTTAGTTTTCTGCATGGCCTATAATCTCTATGTTTTCTTTGGTCTCTCATTCTACATATTTTCCATAGAAACTAGTTTCCCATATTTTCGATCAGCTGTACCTTAGAAACCCCCTGGTCTAACTCGTTCACTAGTTCTCGAACTCGTTCATTTAAGGTATCTGGACATAACAAGTAGTGTTGGGTAGTTCATGAAATATATAGTTCATTTAGGATGACCAGACATCGAACTCACGAACACAAATATAAACAAACACGAGGTGGCGTCTGGTCACCCTAAATCTATACTTCTATACTAATAACATAAAGAAGAAATGTTTGTGAGTTTGTTAGTTTGTATATAGGGGGTAATCTTCTAAACTACACATCCGATTTTCATTCACCAATAAAATGCTACATTATCTCTGAGTGATATAGGCTATATTTTATTTGAAAAAAAAAACAATAGGTATCCGTACTAAAATTCAGGACGAATACTGCCGTGTTTGCTAGTCAACTACATATGTATATACCGCGTGAACTACCCAACTCTAGTCAATTTGTGTCTGTTCCTGAAGTTGAAGTCAGCTCTGCAGTAGTCAGCGTGCGCTATTCTTGATAACGCGGGTTAATACTCTTATTGACAACCTTTTTATTTCTACCATTGACGGTCACCTCGCTTAGTGACGGCATTATCATTATCGAATATTTATTAAATAACAACATTTTTGAAATTTTTCCTTTGACTCTAATTATATTACTATTTTCCTTACAACGTTCCACTGTTCCAAATTCACTTTTAAAATAATAGTTATTTTTCTTTTTGGTTAACTTTATTTCCTCTTCCTTCCCTTCTCTTATCAATCTATAAAGGTCGCCCTTAAGCGTCAACAGGCTGTGGAAGATGCTATAGCTCTTCGCTTGGTGGCAACAAAAACTGGCCAACATATGGATACACTGCCTCCGGGTAATATTTTTGGTTTAACCGATAAACTACAAGACAGTCAAACAGCACAGGAGTGTTCAGTGGAAGATTTAAGTTTACCAAATAAACAACAACAAACCCAACAACTGGTAAATAACCAAGATACCACAAAACTTCAGGATGATGCATGCTCAACAACCCTTACTGCCTCAACCACTAAAGGCACTACACCCCAAACCATCGCAGCAGCTAATGCTCCAGCTCCAGCTCCTGTCACGACAACGACTCACAATTATAAAGTATCGGAAAATGCAATTGATATATTGATGCAGCTGTTCCCTCATAGGAAACGTGGAGTTTTGGAATTAACTTTAAAACGTTGTGATTCAGATTTAATAAAAGCCATCGAAAATATAACCACAAATATAAAAGATCACAAAGATATGCGAGAATTGGAACGTAATTTCAATACGGAACATGAAATGAAAAGTGCATTTAAACCGGTTTACTCTAGTGGTAATATGGTGAGTTAACAAAAGTAACAGTTCTGATTTTCACTTGAAAAAGAATTAAAAAATGGAATTATGGACCTTTCAGTGGGTGTTGATACTTGGGATCTTCGATCGATACTAGTCTTGGCAGTGAGTGTTAACTGAATTAACTGAATTGTCTATTATTCCAACAAAAACCAACCTGACCTTTTAATCTTGTATTAGCATGAATTTCTCATGCATTAATCAAAAATTCATTAAATTATCGATATTATCTATCTTCTTCTTTTTCTTATTTTTCTAATTCTTTTTCTTCTTTTGTTTTTCTGTTTCTTCTTTCTGTTTTTCTTCTTCTTAGCATTCAAAACCTTTAAACTTGGGGAACTCTAGCTTATGCCCTACTGCCGTTACATCATCTTATCCTAAATGGTTTGTTCCTCTTACATTTCCTATAACATTTCAGGGACATTTAGCTCCTGCCTTGCCACCACCATTACCGCCTCCAGGTGGACGTTGTACGTTACCAAATTGCTCATGTTTGGATATTGGTTATCAATTTAATTGTTCCTAAATTTATCGAAAATTATGTTGTTGTTCTGTAGAAATTGTATTGAAATAAAGGATATTTATGAAAAAATAAACCATTTACTGGACAACAAAGATCCTAATCTCTAGAAGGCCCACGACTACGGACGAACTCGGACAGGATAACCTAGTGTGTGAGATTAAATGTATTGGCAACGGAGGAGAAGCTTGCGGGCAAGTGCATATATGTTGGGATGACAGAACGAATGCTGAGTGTGACAATTAGTGAGCACGAAACTGATGTGAGGAAAGGAGAAGAGAACACAACACTAGCACAACATATGAAAGGGAAACGTCATGTAGCAGACTAAGGCTGATTTTGTAGAGGTTAACGCAGTAGGATTTGTTGTTGTTGTGGGCACCAACAACAGGGAGTTTGTTTTTGTTCTATGACTCTAAATGTCAAACTCAACACAAATACATATGACCATACAAAGTAAACAAAAAAGTACAGTAACAAAATACACTCAATTTGACAGATAGTCATAAGAAGACAAAATCAGCTGTTTTAATGCGTTAACCTCTACTAGATCAGCCTTGTAGCAGACTTTCAAAATATCGAAATACTGGATAGGGAAGTGGGGGTTGGTGAATACGAGGTACACATTGGAAAGTCTGAAAATACAGCAGGGACTACATAACTCCATAAATGGAAAAGTGGACGAAGATGCCACCAAGCTTCAGTACTCCATTGCAATCCTATGAGTAAAGTTCTGTGATATTAGGTATAGACTTTTGTTGTGATATTGTTTTTAAAATTATGGTTTTTTGGTATTTTTTTTTAAATATCTGTGTCGTGAAGTCCAGTTTTTAAATATGTATCAAGGGGTACCGATGAGACAGCTGATCCAGTTAGTACTTGGAGAACAAATAGAGAATGTGCTATCAAAGAAGACTCGTTGATAGGGACTGGGTTGCGGGGTGTGATTTTCAAACTTCTGCCGCCGAGTGTCAAGCAAGAAATACAAAACACATCAACTGGCAGTAAATTTTGCCAACTAAATCGATTAAAAAAAGGGATATTCAGTGAAAAAAATCAAAATGTTAGAGTAAAGATATTTGTGTAGATCCCAACTAACACGAAAATTGTTAAAATTAAAGATTGCTCTCATTCTCTATATGTTTTCCTCGTAGGTCTCGGAACTCGTTAGTACAAAAATCAACTAGTGCACACTCTTAAAGTATTACTCGGTGATATGTATAATCAAAAATGACAAATAATACGTAAAACTTATTGAGGGTATTTCAGGGCAATTTGGGAATATTCAGGGCAATTATTGGGAAGTTGATCATGTTTATACATCTGTCATTAGGATTTTCAATAAATTACTCCTGAGGAAGTTGGAAACAAGTCAACGAAACGTTGAGTAGAAAAATGAAATAAATTGGTTTTATTTATTGGCATTAAGCTGCCTTGACCAAATAGCCCGTACAACAAACAAACCATTTTACTTTATATCATATATACAAACGGACAAATATTAAAGCAGTAAAAAGTACAACATACAATGTCGGTTAATTAAGACACAATACTAACATATCGCATATATATATTGCACTAACGTCCCTGACTTCTGTGCATGAAGGAACAACAGACGACGACTGTTTCGGAGATAAGAAAAGACTGTCCAAATTGACCAAGTTAGGAGTTACTGGTACAATTAAATTACGATCACTAGAAGCTTTTATTCCGTCTTGGGGAGGACCATGTGTCCTCAGGCCATTTAAAGTATATAACATATCCAACAACGATTTAAGTTTCGAACTAATAGAGACAAAATCAGAATTTAAATTTGAAATCCTCTCTTGGCCTCTTTAAATAGCTTATAAAGTCAACATCGAATTCCCTAAACTTCCAACATGTTCAGCGAAGCCCGCTTTCCTTAGCCGTAATTATGTCATAATGCCTTCCATTGAAGCTTCACATGGGCATGACTATCACAAAGCCAACATGAAAGAAAACAATCCTCATATACGTCCCTGACTGTACAAATCTGGTAATAATTATCAATTATGTCTAAAGGTATGCAATAAAATAACACAACATAACGATCCTAAAAGTATGCAGAATAATACTGGGTTATATACTGGGTTATAGCATAATACGGTTAAAAAAGATGTTTAAATTTTTTTCATTTAGCCCCCATCCCGCAACGTGCGATAAGGAACTTCGTTCCAAAATTATTTTGCATTACAAGTAAAAAAAATATTTTCGGGGGGCCCCTCTGCGCACGGGCCTGTAGTTTAATGTAGCGTTTCTGTTTAGGTGCAGTATAAGAGATACTCCTTATTTCTGGTACTTATAGACAAACTAGTGAATCGTATAACTCTTTCCGCTACTATTTTGATAGAACGTTAAAGTGATTATTTTTTAAAACAAATACAATTTTAATTAAAAAACAGAATTTTCTGGAATTGGCAACTAAAAAGAAAATACGAGTTGCTTATATAATTATAGATATGAACACCATTTATATAGTCATAAATTATTTGACAAATCACTCAGAAAAGACCACATTTAAGACAACTACAACGTGATATTACTTAAAATTTAAACATAAATTTAGCAATTTATAAAAATTTACTTAGGTAAAAAAAAACCTTCATACAGCTTTTTATCGGGGGTTTTGTCCGTTTGAAAGATAACGTTTCTAATGTTTATGGGAATCGACGGGAGGAATTTGTCAAGTATATTGACTGTGATTCTAAAACAATCGACTGTTTTATGAGTCCAATATTAATACTGATGTCCATTGCATAGTATCAATATTAAATTCACAAAATATGTATTTAAAACTGACAACAACCATTGTGGAAACTCACCCTAATTCAGTTGCCTTGTACAAACGTTAAGAGCAATCCATCATTGTGGGCTTAAACTCATAGATATTAAAGCAGCGAGGTTACTCTATTTCAAAGTCTAATGTTGTTTGCCTCCCGGCACCGTTATATAGGCAATGAAAATACAAAAAAATATAATAAACGAAGAGACCCCCTAACTGTTAATGACCCTCGCAAACGTTGTAACGACTACGATTTAAAGATATGTACCCGGAATGTTGCGAACAGTTTACAGGACGGGTGCCACTTTCCAACTGGCGGATGTCCTCGAAAAATATAAAACTGACATCACAGCTATCCAGAAAAAGCGATGGACAGGATATGTTTGCACCAGAAAGAAAAACTGCGATATTTACTAAAGCTGCCACGAGCGAAAGCACGAGTTCGGGTGCGGATTTATAGTTGGCAAGAGACTGTGACACGCTGAAAAATCTGTCTTTTTGTTGTTGTTTGGATGCAAATATAAAGAGTGTTTGGAGCTTGTTGCAAATATAATATACTTGTGTTCAAACACATTGTGTTTGCTATTCAATATTACATGTTTGAGCCACAATGATTAATATGTCATAATATATGTGTTTGCGACCCACATATATTTATGTTTGTGATACAAATACAGCTGTATTTGTTTCACTGTATATGCTCTCTCGAGAGCAAGAGAATAAAAGAGAGACAACGACAGAGTCTATATTGTAAGTGTGTATCTGTAGTTTTACATTATTCTCTCATGAGTCATAAATATTCCTGAATGCGCGTCTAAATTGCAGATGAAGTCTTTTTTATTTTGCCTGATGTATTGCGATTTAGTTTCATGTATTCAGTCGTCAATGGTTCATCGGACAGAGGATATCAAAAGCGCTTGATCAGTGAAAAAAATAAACGAAGGCTCGGACGGTTAAATGGTTTGTGATGTTACTTTAGTTTCTGTATATGTGTTTCGTATATATAGATATGTGTGCTACCAAAGTGAGAAACGATTTTGAGGAAAGAAACTGGAAAGGGAAACAACGTGAAGCCCTTTGTCTGTCCGAGCCTTTATTGAGAATATCGGAACGGCGGACCATTTGTGAAATAAGTGTAATTAAAAAACACAAGTAATTAATCCACGCTTGGCTTGCATGAACTTAATTTGTATATAAATATCTTGTTTATGTACCAACGCATAGTGATATCCAACGCATATCTGAAACCTTCTGAAAACAAAAACGTGAGAGACAACAAAGAAAAGAGAAGCAAAAGAGCAGCAGATTCTAAAAAAAAAAACAAATAATGCATTCAATGCAAATAAATGTAAAAAGGGTCGTTTTCAATCCATTAATTTTTGGTATTAATCATTTATAAATGTGGATTTATATTGTTAAGATTAATTATATGTTTCCACGTGAGTATATGTAGGTTTGGCGGAAACACGCGAATGCTTCCACGTAAATATGTGTATGGATGTTTGGGATGAAGAACGCATATGTTTCCACGTAAAAGCATACATGTGTGTCAGTAAACATGATTCTGTTTGCATTTAAATACAAGTAAGTTTAGGGCTTGCAAAAATATGAATATTTGAAATGTGTTCCAAAAATATACATAGTTCCTGCAGAATATGTTTGGGAAAATATGTTACAGTGGCCGCTATTTTTCAGCGTGTATTTTCAAGGTTCAACCCAGAGAGTGAACGCATTGCCACCAGCGAAATATTTCAACATCTCGTTAATTTGTGTGCTATAAAGACGATGAGGTCAAAGAATCATTTTATGAGCAACTGGAGGAACTATGCGAAAGTTGCACTGGCCACGACATTAAATTTATTGTAAGCGATTTTAATTCTAAATTGGGAAAGAAAAGTGTCTTTCGACCAACCATCGGTAATCTCAGTCTATATTTTTCGGAGCATTTTTTCTCTCGAAGTGATGTTTCATCAGCATGCGATATGACCCAGAATTCTGTGCCATATAGCAAAACATGTTGTATGAGACTCTCATGTAGTATGATTTTCGTTCCCCGAAAGAGGGTCTTATCTCTCAAGTGCTGGCTTAGCCCGAAATAACACCTGTTTGCAAGCACAATTATCCGATTGATTTCTAGGCTGACGTTATTGCTTCTGTTCACGTCAGATCCGAGGTAAATAAAGTCGTCCACTACCTCGAAATTATCAACGTTCACCCTTTCATCCAATCGGGTGGATGTACTGCTTGTCGAAATCATTAATTTTGTCTTGTCTTCGTTTACTGCCAACACACACTTTTGCTCATTCTCAATTCTCGAAAATACTGCAGTAACTTTTGGCAGATTTCGCCCAAAGATGTCTTAATCATCAGCATACGCGAGGAGCATGTGGCTTTTGCTGCTGATAGTTTTATTCGTGTTGACTGCAGCTTTTCTCATGATGATCTGAATTAATATTTTGAAGAGATCGTATGATAAGTTGTCGCCCTGCCTGAGGCCTCGCTTCGTACTGAATGGTTCGGTGAGATCTTTACTGAAGATTTTGTGTCGGTCAGTGTCATTCTACAAAGACGTGTCAGCTTAACAGGAATACCAAGCTCCGACAAAGCTTGATACAGTTTTCTCCGTATCAAGTTATTGAAGGCAGCTTTATTATAATCTACAAAAATGAGGTAGGTGTCGATTTGTTTTTTCTTGGATTTTCTACCGGATTTAATCGTAATGTGAATAACTGTTGTATAGTTGAGTGGTGCAATGGGTAGTGTGCGCGCCTCTTGTACTTGAGATCCTGGGTTCGATCCCTGCGGCGGCCACCTCGCATAGTGACGGCGACACTATCGAGTATTTAGCCATGAAAATGCTTCTCAAAATACTGTTTCGAACCGGTGTAAAACTGTAGGTCCCAATCAATGAGTATAAAACTAGAAAGCGCACAGCTCACTGGTCGTGAGAAGCTCTCCTCGATTCCTTCATGGGATGTAATGGGAAACCATTTATTTTATTAACTGAGTTTCCATGCCTAAGCAAAACTGATAATATCCGATCAGGTCTGTAACAAACGGCTTTAGTTTTTCGCACATTACGCTCGAGAGGACCTTGTATGCGATGGATAAAAGCTTTATTCGACGATAGTTTATAGATATACCCAAGTCGCCTTTTTCCAGAACAGTATGTTAAGACTTCAATCGTCGGGCATCCATTCGTCTGGCGAGATTTGCATATGAGCTGTGCCTTTCCAACTCATAGTCACCAACCTTAAACGGCTCAGCCGGTAATCCATCACACCAGCGGCTTTGTTGTTCTCAAGCCAGAAAATTGCAGTTCTAACTTCGCTTTGGCTACGGGCGGGGGCCAATCGACGCAATCGTCCTGTATGTGCTCGACACCCTCACCTTTATTAAAGTCTTCTGGGACAAGTAAAGCAGAAAAGTGATGTCTTCATATTCCCAACATACTCTGCACATCTGCCACAAGATTCCCATCCTTATCTCTACAAAAGGGGAGCCTTGATCCATTTCCGTTGGTTTGGCTTTGTACTTTTCGGAAGAATTTACGGGTCTCATTCTTCCTTCTGTAAGATTCAATTTTTCCACTCTCGCGCTTTATCCACAACTATTTTTTTTCTTCCTAAACAAACGGATTTCCTCTGTCCCCTTCTCCTTATACCGCTCCGTGCGTTGCAACTGACTGAAGCATTACCATACGTGCATCGATCTTTTCACCACTTGACATGCGACGCTTTTTTCATAACCAAGTACGGTCTCTGCAGCAGTTTTCATAGAGTTGGAAATCTACTTCCACTTCAAGAGGTTGGGGTGCGTTCCGAGCCAGTATCTGAGTGAGCTTCTCTGCATAGGCCGTGGCTACTTCTAGTGATTGCAGCTTTCCGATGCCCAACTTTCTATATGTCTGATTTCGTACGGCTTTCGCTCCGATTAACCTTGTGCGAACCTTTGCTGCAGCCAGATAGTGATCCGAATCGATATTAGCTCCTCGAATCACAAGTACGTCCATTACATTGGTATAGTTTCTTCAATTACCAGATGATCAATCTGGTTCTTCGTCAGTTGACTAGGGGATATCCAAGTAGCCTTATGGATGTCTTTACGCTGAAATCTCGTACTACTGACAACCAAGTTTTTCGCAGCGGCAAAATCTAACAGTCTTATTCCGTTATCGGAACTGATGGCGTGTAGACTGAATATACCGATGGTTCAAAGACATTTTCTCTGCCGACGTTAGCAATAAAATCACGTAGAACAATCTTAATGATATGCCCATGGCAGCGGTCGTATGCTTCCTCTCAGCGCTCATAGAACATGTCCTTGGTGCCTTCGTATTTTTCTTCTGTCGGGGCATATACACAAATTAGCGATACATTTAGGTATTTCGATTTTAGGCGGATGTCAACTAAAAAATAAATAAATGGTTTCCCATTACATCCCTTGAAGGAATTGGGGAGATCACAGTTTTTACACCGATTCCGTACGTTATCTTGAGACGCTTTTTTCATGAGCAGGCAACGAACCCAGGACCTCATGTACAAGACGCGTGAACACCAAACATTGCACCACCGACGGCCACACTACAAATCTTTGGCAACTACAAATCCGTAAACAACGCAGCAGTAGTATATGGCACAATTCTTCTTATTTGCACTGAAATGTCCTGTCCATCGCATCTCCTGGATAGCAGTGATACCATCCTTATTAGAGGTTTACGCCGATTGTTTCTGCTTCGGCGGCGGCGGCGGCTATTCGTAATTATTAGGAAACTGATCCAGCTGCTTCTGTGCAGAGTTCAATTCTTAGGAAATTTGACCTGTGTTGTTATAGGTGTAATGTGTACTGTAACCTGTTAGAGAATGAGACTGGCTGTTGGTGTTGTATAGGCTGTTGGTGTAGTGGAATTTCGCCTGGCTGTTGTTATGCAAAATTCAAATTGTCGTTTAACTCCTTAAGTTAATTTTTTTGAAAATTAAGCTGACTGTTATTAGGAAATATTTTGATTGTGGTTGTATCTAGTTTATAGTTTTTTGCTTGTTGTGGTTGCAACGTGTATTGTAAATCAAGGCAATGTGATTAATTGATCGATTATAAAATAAATAAATGGTTTCCCGTTACATCCCGTGAAGGGATTAGGGAGAGCTTCTCAGAAATCAGTGAGCTGTGCGCGTTCTAGTTTTATACTCACTGATTGGGTCCTACAGTTTTACACCGGTTCCGAACGGTATTTTGAGAAGCTTTTTCATGGCTGAATACTCAATAGTGTCGCTGTAACTAAGCGAGGTGACCGCCGTCGATAGAAATTTAACGTGGTCAGAGCAGGGATTGAACGCACGGTCTCATGCACAATAGCCGCGCACACTACCATGTCACCACCGACGGCCATCGATTGATCGATTATACGAAATATTAAACAATCTGTTATATGCCGCCGCCGCAGCCGCTGCGCCGATTTCTACATAATAAGGCGGTGGCTCGGTGAAAACTCAAAAAACGGCGGCGGCGGCGTGGCTCGACGGCGTAGAGGTCTACCAAAATTAACCTGAGTATCATCAGTGACCGTCGGTGGTGCAATGGGTAGTGTGCGCGCCTCTTGTACAGGAGGTCCTGGGTTCGATCCTGCTCCAACCACCTTAAAATTTCTTTCGACGACGGTCACCTCGCTTAGTGACGGCGACACTATCGAGTATATAGCCATGAAAAAGCTTCTCAAAATACCGTTCGGAATCGGTGTAAAACTGTAGGTCCCAATCAGTGAGTGAAAACTGGAAAGCGCACAGCTCTGTGATTGTGAGAAGTTCTCCCCTGTCCCTTCATGGGATGTAATGGGAAACCATTTATTTATTTTATTTTTTATCATCAGTGATCGCATAATCAATAAGACTGCCCATTTCTTTCGCCATCTCACTCTAGCTAACATACTTCTAGGAAGTAGTGATCTGCTTGGACTGCCTTATGAAGAAATCATTTCTGGCCACACCCAAATGAGTGGCTATCAGAAACTATCCCCCTCCACGGTCAGTCCCATGTCCGAAAACAGTTTACAAAATATTAATAAAAGGTTTGATTTAATAACTTGTTTACTGTCACTTCATTATAGGACATAGTGGAGACATTATATTAGCTTCATCGAGTATCCTTGACATCGGAAATGGCCCAGAGGATTGCACCACGTGATGCGTGAAATGGTGCCAGTATTTCCACAATAACGGAAATACCTTAAGTGAACAACAAGTTGCTCAATATAAAAACCTGCACGGATATTAGTAGTGAGCAGCAACAGTAGTAAGCCGCCACCTCCTTCCTCCTAATATGGCACACTGGATGTAGATATCCTGGTAAAGAGCCTAAGTCGGGATGGTATTACTAACATCAAGATGGAGAGACAGGGAGTGTTATGACCATAGAGTAATGACGTCTAGAGCTGTCATTGTTCTCATCTGTGTTATAGAGATTTATTTGAGGTAAATTGGCTTACACCAGGTGGAATTACAAAAATTTTTGACTTACATTTTTTATGTCGTTTTGATGAAAAACTGTGAAATTTAAACGTATTTTGGACTTTTTTGATATATTTTATTGTTAGTATGTACATATATATTTGTGGTGCATTTACACAAAAAATTTAAAGCACAAATCGAAATGCCGTTGCTGATTTATTGTTGGATGGTTTGAGCCATTGCCTCTCTCTGGTATTATTAAAGCAATACTTTCCAACATCCAACCGTCCATCTGCAACACAGCAAATATCACCAATTTACTGAGAGAGTTGGCGTCTCTACACATCATTACTCTATGGTTATGACACTTCATTTGGTGAACTAAGACACAACCATAACATTCCATGCTATCGCTTGAGGGAGCAAACGATTGCTGTGGTTGAAATTAAGGGATTCTTTCTTAAAGTGCTTGTACAGATTTTGACTAACGACAAATTAGACAAAAGATTTTGCAACAACGGACACACACACCGTTTTCATTAGCGGCAGAAAAACGCCTACAACGAGGACACAAAGCTCTGTTCATTTCAATAATTTCCACTTCAATTCCTTTTAACGATTCATATTTTAAGAGTTACCGACTGCATTTCACGTAACTATGAATGGCTAACAGGTCGTCGTGTAAATGCTGCAATTAGATTGAGTAACCAAGAGTTTGAGGCAGCATTCGCTTTTTGATTGACCGAATGTTTAAGGCTAAGGGCAGAATCAATGTTTAAGGCCAAGGGCAGAATCAATTTATTCTACCCGAGAGTTTTTTCAATTGTTTGCTGTTATTACATTTTCTTGATGAAAATGGGAGGCAGGATCTTAGTGAATTACAAAAAATTAAACATTATATCGTAAGCGATTCATTCCTAGAAGTCTTACCAGAATAACTCCCACTTTCTTTGGCAAGGAATGGAGCTATGGACCATAATGCTTTGTTTAAGATCATATAACTCATTTCAAAAGTACAGCAGGTGTTCCACAATACATGCGATCCTTGATTAAATATTGTAGATATTAAATTAAATGTAGGTATTAAGCTGATATCTGAATATTTTGTATTTTGTTTTGTTTTTTGACAGATACATGTACATTCGACCGACTCACAGAAAAAGTTCCTTTTGTCCACCCCTCAAAACACACCTTGGTTTGTTTTATGATGATTCCCAAAGTATTTCGTGTCTAGCATTAAGATCCCGTGAGCCGAACCATTTTTAAAAAAGGTATTTTTTTTAATTTTTCAAAGAATTTTGTACATCAACTAAAGACAATGTATATAATATTAGTATCAAATGAAATGGTTTTTAAGGCGCGTCCAGCGGTATATAAAACATGTCAAAGCATGTCCTGACACATCCTTTTTTCAGGGATATTCTGCAAAAAAAATAGAATTTTTAAGTTTTTAGTACGAAGATTTTTCTGATTCAAATGTCATATTGACATCTTTTAATCTTTAGTCGATTTAAGTAAATACGTGTTTCAGCTTTTTTTGAAATTCGTACTAGTTCGCGTTTTTCCAAAACTTCAAAAATTCAATTCAGAACGTTACGTTCTAAACTGGGCAAAATGGGTACCAAATCTTTTCTTTGACAAGGCCATCATTGCTGTATCTTTTGCAATTTGTAACCGATTGCAGAAATTTAAAATGGAAATGGAAACTAGACATCTTGAGATATAAAAAAAATCATGACAATACTGGTTTCTTAACTAAAGAAATTTTTTTCAGCAATTTATAAAAAAAGTCCAAAAATGCGCTATTTTTTTGGATCACTTGAATAAAGGCACTTTATTATTTTTAAAGTAAGCGATGATTTTTTGTAGGGAGCGTTTGTTTATTACAATTTATTACATCTTAATCATTTTACGAGTCAAAATGGCAAAACAAAAAATTGTAAATCTAATAGCTAAACAAATTGCACGGAGCCCCACAGTTGTCGACAATTACATCAAGGACCCCGAGGGGTATGGAAAAAATTGTAAGGGAAGGGTTTCATTGTCTTTATCTTCGTATGAGAAAAGAAAAATCATCAGAATTGCTTCTAATTCTGCCTTATCCTTGTCAAAAATAAGAGCTCACGCTGGAGTGGAAGCGAGCAAGTTATCAGTACGCGGAGTAATTAAGAGCTGTGAGTATCTTAAATACCTGAAATTACAAAAAAAGCTGCCACTTAATGCTCCTCGTAGGGGAAAGCGGCTTCAATTCACAAGAGACTACATGGTATGGGATGTGCAGGCAAGAGGTCATGTAAATGACTGGAGAACCGTTGTATTTACGGATGAGAAGTTTAATTTGGATGGGCCTGATGGCTACAACTAATATTTCCATGATCTGCGCAAAGAAAAGCGCTTTTGAACCGACATCACAGCAGAGAGGGCGGCGACATGGTGTGGGGTGCTATTACGTACTACGGCACCATCGATCTTGAATTTAAAGTGCAAAAATGGCTGGTGCAAGCTATAAAACGTTATTGGAATCGGCTCTTCCGAAGTTCAGTGACCTATTTGGTCCAATATCTTGTATATTGCTACAGGATAATGCCCCTATACACAACGCCAGAGTAGTAAAGGAGTTCATTGCAAGCCAAAATGTTAATATTCTTGACTGGCCACCCTATTCTACTAAGTACCTACTAATTTTACGAACACGAAATATTTTGAGAATCATCAGAAAACAAACCATTGTACATTTTGAGGGGTGGACAAAAAATACTTTTTTCTCCACCATACAAAGTGAGTCGGCCTAATGCACATGTCCTAATGGTTTAGTGACAGGCTGTAAAAAGTGGTACTTCTATCGGTGATGAATTTGTTGACAGCGTTGTTGTGTCGATTTGTGGTGATTTTTGAAAAATCGAGAAAAATTACTAGATTTTGCAATTGTCAAAAAGTATGGGAAATCGAATAGATTTCGACTAGATTTGGGACAAAATCAAAAAATTCAGATTTCGAGTGCAGCATTAATGCAGCTAAGTGCTGGTTCCCCATACTGGGTTTCAAGTAAACTCTCCAGTATGAGTTTAATAATCAAATATAAATTTAAATGTCAACATTTGATAGACTTTAAGACTAAAAAATACGTGAATAGTGAATCAGCCTTTGACTTGAACAGTCGGAAATTAAATTGAAATTTAATTGTCAAAAACAAAAATTCAAAATAAATTGAAAATTGTAATGGGGGACTGAAGTTCAATCGAATTGGTCAATTTAATTATCTATCCCCATGAGTATTGAGAGGAGCGATAGTTGGACGGATTATTTATGACTTAAACAATGAAGTCAACGGAAAAAAAGGTGAAAGCGCCTGGCGCAAAAGCGTCTGCCGGCAAGACCCTTGGTGTCTCTAGCTGGGAAGATCCTGGCATGAACGTTTATGTGAGTAAAATTTTGGAGGCTTACCAGTTCTGCAGGCAAAAAGAAAAGGGAGGACATGGAGTCCCCTGTTATCAAACCCAAGTTATTGCCCGTCAAGGTGGCTAGTGCTGCTGCTTCGGGTACTGCAACGCCAACTGCGGGTGTCTCTGGTGCCGCAACCCCTAGTAGAAAGAAGAAGGTTAAAGAATTGACCCTTAAAGAACTGGTAGACAGTCTTCAGGAACTGACGTTCGAAAATGAAAACCTAAAAAAGAATGTGGAATTCAGGTTGGCAGCCTTGGAGGGCGTGGAGGCCAGGCTGCGTGATAAAGAACTTTTGAACGAGAGGGAGCAAATGCTTAATGGTGCGTTATCCGGCACTAATGAAGATGAACTAATTAATGATGTCGATATGGCCAACCAAGTGCCGTATCCAACGTTGGATGCTTCAATGGCGGAGGTTGCTCAAGGACAGGCGCCCCGATAGCTAAGAAGGTGGCGCCAGTGTCGTCAACAAATCCTAAAGCGGTCAAATCAACATTGCCAAAGTCAAATTCCAGGAAGTCCAGCAAGGCGGTGCCAGCCATAACGACATTTGATGTGAATCTAAAGACAATGCTAAAGAGTGGTGCTGAGGCATTAGGCAATCAAATTTTTACGGTGAGTACGTTGAGTAAAAGATTGGTCAATTTTTTCACTGGTACCCTTCAGGGCCACGCTAAATGAAAGGATCTATTTTCAAAATTGAAAGTTAATTTCTTCACCCATACCCCTAAGGGTTCGAAACCGTATGTGACGGTGATTAGTTGCCTGTCCGACTCATTTGACATTGACGATGTCAAAGGTAATTTTACTGGTTTGGGCCTAACGAATATGGAAGGAGGTTGGTGGTTGCTAAACCTATCTGGGTACTCCGATCTCGTCAGCCTCCATCAAATTAAATTTATCCTCTATTGCTCGGTGCGTTTTGAGCGTTTTCGAAAGAGGGGTCCAACCCAGTGTTTCAACTGCCAGCGTTAAGTTAAGTGCCAGTTAACTGCAACATGGACCCCAGATGCGTCAAATGCGCAGAAGCCCATATTTCGGGCGATTTCGGGCGATTCCTCCCAGAGATAAGAACACTGAGGAGATTGTTCTGACTAACCAGGTCACAGGTGTTACCACCGTTCAAATTGGGCGCACTGTCAAGTGCGCGAATTGCAATGCTGAGGGTCACACGGCCACACGGGTAACCAGAAACTGGCAATTGTCAGGAAGATGCGGGAGAAGCGAAAGGTGAATAGGGTCGATGGCCCACAAAATGTACTGACCAGCTCTCTAACAACAGCTGATATTTCCTACGCTAGTGTGGCGGGACGTGGTTGGTCCTGCTGGAAATAATTCTTCGGGCCCAAATCCGGCTCTAAGCAAGAAGGGGGTTGGGTCCAATTTTGTTGATGTAGAGGCAGATTGCCACCCCTTTTTTGGGCAAGATTTTCTTGCTCTCTTGGAAAAAGCTGCCGCATTTAATGATGCATATAGGCGGTTACCTAATGATGGTGAGAAGAAACGGGCCCTTGCCAGTTTTTTCAGCTCCTTCGGGTGTAACTAGGTTTTATAAATTTCACAACCAAAATCCAAAGTCCCCTCTTCTAGTTAACGCCTCAAGTTTTATTATATTCAAAATTAATAAACTGAATTATTTTGTATCTAAGTTTTAAGTTCTACCTTAGTTGTAAGTTTAGTTTTTTAAGTTATTTTGAAAATCATAGATTCACTGAATTCTTTTTTAATAGTCCCATTTTTTGGAAATTTTGTTTTGTTTTAATTGTACTTAAACCAAGATGCGCTATATGTGCTCAATTTCGAGAGTTCCTAGATATCAATAAACCACAAACTAACTAAAAAAAGTGTTATTTTTAAAACACAGGTATCGACTCAAGTACATG
This sequence comes from Phaonia tiefii, assembly GCA_963931995.1. Lineage (NCBI taxonomy): Eukaryota > Metazoa > Arthropoda > Insecta > Diptera > Muscidae > Phaonia > Phaonia tiefii. Next base: position 303,252,157 of record OZ008367.1, read on the forward strand.
CACAAAATCTCACAATTAGCTAACAAATCTAGCATGTACGCTAGCTACTGTATCTAGTACTAGAGTAAGTCAAACTGATAGCACCGATAATGATTAACAATTAGCGTTTTTGATCAAAGCCCAAAATACCGATGCAACCTTCCATAAAAAAGAAACCACCACCATCAATCCCCCTAAAAATAACAATACGAGAACAAGGTGGCGGCAAAATGGAACCTCCAAAGGAACTTGCACGCTACAATTTATGAGTGTAATAAATCACAAGAACTGAATGGGGGATATTACAAAGATACGTAGACCCAAAATATACAACAGAAAATCTAACAATTTCTCCCCTCAAAAAACACTAACAAAATTTAGTAAAATTTTCAAAAACCAACTTCAAATTTACAATCCAAGGAAACTACTAGTACAAACATCACCGCTACCACGATACTAATAAATTTAAAGCAGTGCTTTGGTTTTATCTAGAGGGCGTTATCAAAATTCAGTTCAATTGTAAAGGAGTACATCGCCATTATGCCAACACCACAACAGTCCACGTGGGACACAGACATAACGCAGTGGAGGTGAATAATGCTGGAGACATTATCTAAGCAATATGTTTTGCTATCTGCTATCATTGGCAGTCCGCGGGAGCTATTATCGAAGTGGTAAATAGTCTAATATGACAAATTGGTAGTATGTAAAGGTGAGTACTGTTGTATGTACTCGTATGTATGCAAGTGGTGGTTGACTGGCTCAATTTTACGCGCTTACTCTTGAAATGGCCTACTCTACGGATGGGTAGTTATTGTACGGCAGTAGTATAGGTATTAGTTACTACGATTATTGCTACTACTGTTTACAAGAATTAACCCTTTAGATGCAAGGAAAATTACATCGAATAATGTACTACAGTCGTCTTGTTAAAATATTGGGCAAGTGTTTTTGATATATCAGGCGACGCAAATGGAATAAACTTCTTTTAAAATATCTCAAAATTTTCCGAGAAAATGCAAATAAAAACCGATTATCAAGATATCAGAAGTTAAAGTTTGAAATCTACTTCGGCAGAAACTTCGCGATGTAAAGCTTTTTCCGTGCCATTTACAAAAGTTACCGATTTTTCAAATGTAACCTTTCAACAACTCAATAAGTAAGCGAGTTATCGACAATTTTTATTTAATCTTTCCTATTATTTCCCGAGTTTCTATAAAGAAATTTGTATATCTATTTTCTAAAATCTATTCGGGACTTTTCATGCCAAATATCCGAATCTCTAAATTTAAGCGAGAAACCGAAAACTATTTTTTTCTGCTCTATCATAAAAGCGGTGGGAATATAATTGTTACAATGAAACAAGTTCATTGCAGCAGTGAAACAAATTCATTGCAGCAACGAAACAAATTCATTGCAGCAATAAAACAAATTCATTGCAGCAATGAAACATATTCATAGCAGCAATGAAACAAATTCGTTGCTGCAGTGAAACATATTCATTTTCACAACAACCAATAACCACATTTTCGTATCGGCAATGAAACTGTATGGTAGCTAACTTTCGATGACAAAAGTTGTTGAGGCGACGAAAATTTTCATTCCTGTGACGAAACTTTTCCGTTCTGCGTGGACACTGCAGATAGAAGGCTAACAAACAGGAAGATCTTATCGTATCGAGTTATCGAAAATTTTAAATCTCAAAAACTCGTAGTGGTGAACAATAACATCTACAATTTTGATATCTTGATTAGTTTTCAAGATATCGGATGAAGTATTTGAACTTGAAATTTTAAACTTTTACAATATTTTTATAAAAATGTGCCTTCTTAGGAAAAGCTAAAAATATGAGGAAATATTAAGCAGCACTATCGACTACTCACTAGTTGTCAAGTTATCGAAAATTTAAAATATCGATATGATAAAAAATATATCAGATAAATACAAATTTTCAGCACCTCGATCAGTTTTCGAGATACCGGAAGTTAAATTTAAAAAATTCTAATAAATCCGTTTAAGTTTATATTATTCGATCTTTCAGTTGTTATGTTCTTTAATAATTGTTCGGTTCAAGATCAGTAACTATTAAAAAGTAATTTTTCTATGAAAAAGTAAATTTTGATAGAATTGTAATAAGTATAATTTTTATACACAAATTTCGATAACTCGCTTAGTTATAAAGTATCGGAAGCCAAATGTTTTAAAATGTGACATATGCAACAAAACAACAACTAAATTAATAACATTTTCTATACCTTGCTTAGTTATAAAAAATATAAATTTTAAAAAATCGATGTGGTTAACAATAAGATAAATAAAATCCTACTTTTCGAAATATCGGATGTTAAATTTTAAAAAAAAAGTTTATTTAAATAAAATATTTCGATAGGTCGCTTAATTATGGAGGTATGGGAAGTTGCAATTTGAAAAATGTATAATATTTTTTAAAAATATTTGTCTTTCTTATGAAAAACTAACAAGGGGAACGAATTTAAAATTACCCATCAGCTATCGAAAATTTAAATTTAAATAAATCGATACGATAAAAAATAAAATAAATAAAATTTGTCAATATTGAAATATAAATATAAATATTGAAATTATTTATAAAACAAATTTTGATAACTTGCTTAATGAAGGAAGCGGAAGTCGAAATTTGACAAATGTGTTTTTTGTATTAAAACAAATGGAATCCAAAAAGGAAATAAAATTATCGATAACTCGCTTGAAACTCGCTTCATTGAAAATTTAAATTTGAAAATATCTACATGAGAAACAATAGAATAAACAATATCTTTCGATATCTCACTAACTTTTCAAGATGTCGGATGATGAGTTAGAAAAATTCCAAAAATATACATTTTTAATTAAAATTTTCCGATAACTCGCATTTATAATATTTTTAAAAAACTGTGCCTTCTACCAACACTATCGAATTACAACACACGGTTGTAAAGTTATCGAAAATTGAAAAAAATCGATATAATAAATAAGAAAAGTAAAATTTTTCTGCATCTCAATCAGTTTTCGGAAGTTAAATTTGAAGAAGTCTAGAAAATATTATTTTAAAAAACAAATTTGATAACTCTCGTAGTTAATACCGTTCGGAATAGGAGTAAAACTGTAGATCCCAATCAGTGAGTGTAAAACTAGACCGCGTACAGCTCACTGGTTGTGAGAAGCACTCCCTAATTCCATTATGGGATGTCCATTTGGGGAAACCATTTTTAAAGAAGTATCGGAAGCCGAAATTAGAAAAATGTGACTGCAAGAAAAAAAAAACAACAAATTAAAAAACATGAATTTGAAAAAATTAATGTGGTTACCAATAAGATAAATAAAATCCTACTTTTCGAAATATCGGATGTTGAATTTGAAAAATTAATAAAAAAAAATGTAAAATAAAACATTTCCATGATAGGTCGCTTAGCTTCGCTTTTTTTATAAACATTTGCCTTTCTTATGAAAAACTAAAAATAAGCGAAAAACATGTATAAAATTATCGATCAGCAATCAAAAATTTAAAGTTGAAAAAAAATCGATATGATTAAAAATAAGATAAATAAAATTTGTCGACATCTCGCTGAAATTTTGAGATATTGACAGTTAAATTTGAAAAATACTAAAATAAATTATTTTTTTTAAACACATTTCGATGACTCGCTTAGTTACGAATGTATCGGAAGTCGAAAAACGGTGGCTACCTTATCAAAACAAATGAAATCCAAAAAGAAATAAAATTATCGACAACTCGCTTAGTTATCGATTTATCGGAAATTTAAATTTGAAAATATCGATATGAGAAACAGTAAAATAAACAAAATCTTTCGATATCCCGCTAAATTTTCGAGATATTATATGTTGAATTTAAAAAATTCAAAAGCTATAGATAAATAAAATATGTAAGTCGAAATTTGAAACTTTTATAACAGTTTTTAAAGAATGTGTCTTCTTGGGATAAACTGAAAAAATAAGCCAAAATAATAATTAAAATTAGCGACAACTCCATTAGTTCTCAAGTTATCGAAAATTGTAAAAACTTGGTATGTAAATATAAAATATATAAAATTTTTTGACATCTCGGTCAGTTTTCGAGATACTGGAAGTTGAATTTGAAAAATTCTAAAAAAAAATATTATTTTAATAAATTTTGATAACTCGCTCGAAAAACGTTATCTTCCTTAAGCGAACCACTTGTCATTCATGAGCATGAACATCAGATACCGTTAATGCTTCTTGGCGGTTTACTGCCCTTGTTAATACCAAATAAGAATGTAATCGAAGATTTCCGCACCACTATCATGTTTACAAAATTTTTTGGTAATATTTTTTCAAATTCATCAGCGACATAAAATGTTATCGACCAAGCTCATGCTCATGAATGACAAGTCTGTGGTTCGCTTTATGGAAACAAAAGCATCAACAAAATTATCGATAACTTACTTAGTTTTCGATTTATCGAAATTCTAATTTTAAAATAGCAGATATGGCAAACAATAAATAACATATACAATTTCGATACCTCGCTTAGTTAGATGTTGAATTTGAAAAAATAATTTTTTTATCGGAAATTGTAACCTGAAAAAATGTTGTTACCGTTTAATAAGAATGAGCATTTCTTATGAAAACTTAAAAAAATCAATGAGTATTCGAACCCCCGGGCGATGTGGTGACACCTTTTTGTGAACACATTAGTTAATGTTACATTCGAAAATAAAAAAACGAAGAGTTTTTGTGCTGAAGGCTCTTTTGGTATTGCACTTCCTTTTATCTTACATCTGCTTTTACATTAGATGTAATATTGTTAAAATAAATAAAGCAATATTTAGCTCACTGAAATAATTGTTTTTGTTTCGTCATAAACAGAGCAACAACGACCTGCTTGTTTGAATGCTGGCATACTTCTGAATAAAAGGCAATATTTAGCTAACTGCAGTAATTGTTTTGATTTGTAATAAGCAGAGCGACGACAAAAAGTATTGAATAGTATAGAGAACTTATTGCACTCTTTTTCCGCTCTCATGTAGAGAGTCTGAGAAAAATAGCATAAACGAGTCATATTCCCTTTATAGAATATTTCAATATAAAAAATGCACCATTTCGACAATGTTATTACATAAAACAATACAAAAAGCATAAATGTTTCAAAAGGCATCAATGTTTCGAATCAAAATTATGACAAAAAGAGAGTAATACGTTATGAATCATTCGCCAGATGTCGCAAGTGCTTTTGAGTCATACAATTCGTTCCATGAGTTCTCTATACTATTCAATACTCTTTGGCGACGACGTTCTGCTTGTTTGTTCACTGCCGCTACATCAATTCCATCATACTTATTTTCAGGCAGAGAATATTGTTGTACAACAACCTCGTATGTGATGCTAACGCTGTGTATTGTTTGCATGTGTTTACTTTGATAGATTGCCCTACCCGTGCCTATAGATGTTAACACATCAATAAGCGAACTAATTACATAAAATTATCAATAATTCGCTTAGTTATCAAGTAGTCGAAAATTTAAGTTTGAAAAAGTCTATAACATAAAAGTAAAATAAATAAAAATTTTTGACATCTTCCTTAGTTTTCGAGATATCGGTTCCGGTTGAAAAATTCTACAAATAGTTTTAAACTGGAAGGTGATGCGACCGTTGCAATTTTAGCTGCAAAAATATGTGAACTTATTGTAATTTCAGTTCTTGTTTTATTTATCTTTCAATACTCCGATAAAAATCAATCAAAAATAGTTTCCATTTTGACACTTTAATGCTGAAATTTCGCTTGGAATTGAGATATGTTGGTCAGATATCTCCAAACTCTAGTGAATAAGTTGGACCAACATCTGAAAACTGTAATAATTATTTTTTTTCATTTTGTACGACTTGTTGGTTCAGACCCCAAACTTTCCCTTACGCTGGCTGATAAGCCTGAACAGAGCCCTTGTTATTTATACAGATCTGTCAATGTAAAGCGAACCACACACTTATCGTTCTTAAGCATGAGCTTGGTTGATAACTATTTATCTGACTGATTAATTTGAAAAAGTTTTACCAACAAATTTTGTGGACATGATAGTGATGCTGACAACTTCGATTACATTCTTATTTGGTACCAAGAAGGGCGGTAAACCAACAATAAACACATCAACGATAGCTCATGTTTATGCTCAAGAATGACAAGTCTGTGGTTCGCTCAAAGTTCGCTTTATAGACAAAACTTAAAAAAAAAAAGTATCGATTACTCGCATAGTTTAATTATCGATATGATACATAATAATATAGAAACACCATGCAAAAAAAACTTTACTTCGCAAAGTTTGTGTTGTAGTTGCAAAGCCTTAAGCGAACTACAGACTTGTCATTCATGAGCATGAGCTTGGTCCATAACTTATTATCTAACTGATGAATGTGAAAAAATATTACCAAACACCATTGTGAACATATTGTGATGCAAACAACTTCGATTATATTCTTTTTTGGTATCAAGATGTTCATGCTCCTGAATGACAAGTCTGTGGTTCGCTTAAGTTGAGAAAACTTTTAAGAACTGTCAAAGGCCAAAAGCTTTAAATCACATAACAGTTCCGGAACAAACTTCGAACTTAAAATTCGTATTACTTTTTAACTAAGCGAGTTATACATTGGATATTTAACCTTGTTAGTCTATGTGTTCTACAAAAAATTTCGTCAAATCGAGTCGTGCCGGAAGTTACTCAAATTTTGTTCAGTATTGTTAAATATTTAAATAAATATTAAAGCCAGATGAGTCCCTCATATAGGCGGATTTGGAGATATAACAATGTTGGAGTCAATTAGCTTTCACCGAGCCGAAGTTTGGAAGCACGAAATATTCGTTGTTACGTTAATATGGAAATTATGAAGGAAAATAAATCATTTGGAAGTCCAATTTATAAAACTTCAATATCCTGCAAGACGATTTACGAAAGATAACTTTTTCCATCAATTATAAACTCCCTTTTCATTAGTGAAAATTATGTTATTCAATTTACCGCCCCTATAAGGGTTAATCACGGGACATTCCTCATCTTATCAGCAACCGCGTATGGCACCACATACACTATAACGGTAGGCACATACGAGTACTTCATAATGTTATTAATAAAGATATCAATTACCTGCAAACATTTTGATTTGATTAATTGTATAAAATAATAATAATTTCATTATTAGTAAATCTGATTTTAGTAACAATTAAATACCCAAACTGGTAGCAATTGCGTGTCGTCGTACAATACGTTAGGGCCAAGGATAACAATTTATTTTTAGCTCGACATGGATAATACAAAATCGAATAGATCTGCATTTTCAATTGAAAATATATTAGAACAAAAAGTGGAACAAAAAACACCGCCTAAACTGTTTATACCTATAGAAAGGCCACCTGCTCCACCAATCTCGCAGTCATTGGCTTCACCATCGTCTCCCCGCGAAAGTGTAACATCTTCCACCATATCTCGAACACCCGACATCGAACAATACAACGTCTTAAAAAGTTTCACTTTTAAAAATTGTGAAACCTCCTCCGGAATATTGCCGCATCTACGTAATCATCTGTTAACACATGCGGTACAACCTACACCGCCGCCACCACACTCGACGGGGAATCTACATTATGATGCAGTTTATGATCCGACGGCTTCCTTATTCTATCAACAAGTTTTGAATCTACAAAAAAGTTCAGCTTTTCTTATGCCTCATTTTCAGGCAGCGGCAGCTGCTGCCGCTATGGCAAATGTGTCCAGAGGGACAACGCCGTCGGTATATTGTGAACCCGCGTATGGTCAATATTTGGATTGTGAAGGTGAGTCATGGAATTTGAATTAGTGATCAGCTTTAATGCGATAGTCAGTTTTATTTGGGAATATGTGATGTTTGATTGGGGAATACTTTAAAATTAGAACCAAACTGTGTGATTCATTGGATAATAGTTGATAGTTGGTTCTTTAATTAAAAATTTTTTGAAGCCGCAATCATCTCAGCTTGGTCAGTGCTTATTACCAAAATATTTTCAAATGTCTGCCGCGGATGCTCACAAATAAATATAAATGGATTCCCATTACATCCCATGAAGGGACCGGGGAGAACTTCTCACAATCACTGAGCTGTGCGCTTTCCAGTTTTCACTCATTGATTGGGACCTACAGTTTTACACCGATTCCGAACGGTATTTTGAGAAGCTTTTTCATGTCTATATACTCGATAGTGTCGCCGTCACTATGCGAGGTGACCGCCGCCGAAAGAAGGTGGTCAGAGCAGGGTTCGAGCCCAGGACCCCATGTATAAGAGCCGCGCACACTAACCATTGCACCACCGACGGTGTGCTCACAGCGAGGTGAAAATTTAATCATATTCGTCTGTGTATCAATGGTTTGTAATTACGACAAGTTGCTGCGACAAACTTATAAGAAATTAAATCAATAAACAATTGGTACCAATAACTATTTCACTTGAGCCAAATATTTGAATACTTGAAATTACAAAATAATTGATTCAATATATTTCAAATCAAATGTATTGGGACAGTATTGTTTTAGAATGTTGTTGGCACACAGGATTAGTGCATTTGGTGCAGTATAAACGTGTCTTCCTACGCAGCTTTTCGTCTTGCGTGGCACACATTCTGCAATCTTTTCTGGAATTCAGTGAACTAAGGCCGCTTTGTTGGTTAGGCAGCATGTTGCTGGGAATATTCAACGGCCTTCCAAAGAAAAATGCAATGGGCAAACGGGTTGAATGTTGTCCCAAAATATGGTTGTTGTTAATGCGATCTTCAGTATTAGCAAGCGCCAATTGTTTACTCAGCGTGTTCAAGAACATTCCTCGATTCTCTTTTCTGGTTCCTTCTGTATTTTCATTGCATATGATGTAAGCGGCTAATCCCATGACGTCTATCATATTGCTAATGGCCAACGTCTGGTTGACCGTTTTGTGGAGTAATGCGTTACCATTTGGTCCATTGTATCAACGCCGGCCTTTGTTGAATTGTAAAATAATATAGCTTCCAGTTTTTTTTGCTACGCCTTCAACTTTCTCGGTGTAGTTGCACAGTGGATAGATTTACTGATTTGTTCTTCTTTGGAACGTAGCTGCACAGTGATACAAGGTTATCATAGAAACCGAACACAGATGAAAGCACTGGCCGTTTGCTGTCTTTTTTTCACTTCTTTGGGAAGACACCTTTTGTTGGATCTAATGGTGCCAACGTATGCTAGTCCAATCGACGAAAGACGTTTAACTGCGTCTAATGTTGTAAACAAGTTAGCAGCAATAATAGTTCTGCCGCTGTTGGTGTATCGATTAGCCAAACTGATGAGAACATTTTCGCCTTGGTTTGTCTCTCGTTGTTCTACCTCTTTACCAGTGTACAGTTTTCCTTGCAACGGATATTTGGTTTTCGCATCGCATGCCCACCATACTTTTATGCCATACTTTGCGGGCTTTGATGGGATGTATTGCGTGAACTTTGTGCGCCCACGGTATGAAAATAGCTGCTCATCGATGGTTACACTTTCGTATGGATCAAAATTACTGGCAAGATTGTTATTCAAGAAGTTCCATATGTCGCGAATGGGAGCAGCTTTGTCGGTTGGTTGACGAAATGCGTGCGTACGACTATCGTCAAATCGAAAACAGCGCATCAAAGTAACAAATCATGTATATGACATGGCTGCACGGAATATTGGAAGTGCATCATCAGTTTGCCACATCAATCTTGAGAGCTGCATAGTATTATGACTGACACCAAAAGCCAATAGTATCCCAATAAAAGCGTCAAGCTCAACACTTTTCATATCAACCCATACTCATGGTGTGCAGTTTGCATGTTTTGCGTTCCATTTGCATGTAACTTTTTCTCCATATAGATTTGTTTGTGTTACGATGATGAACGTAATATTCGGTGAAAAGAAAAGCTGTAAAACCTCAAGCGGAGTGGTCAGGTTTGTTTTTGGTCCACCTCTGAAACACATGATGTTGTGCTGGCGGAATCTCACTGTAGCGGGTTCAGCTGTACTCCACTTGCTACCATCTTTTTCAAGCAAAAAACCGTCTGCAGCTTGAGTTGGTGCATTCTCACTTTCTTCTTCGGATTCTTCATCGCTATCGAATATTTCATTTGCTTCAATTTCCAATTCATATTCAATGTCCGAGGCGTCATCTTCAGGCACAAAATCTGTGTTTTCACCGCTTTGGTCTTCAAATGAATCTAGTTATTCGTCTGCTTCTGTGTGAAGTGCGAAATCATGCTGTAACGCTGTTGATAGTTGTTGTTGGAAATTATCAGTAAGCCTGCCTGTACACAAGCGCGTATTGTACACAAATTCTAAATCCTCTGCCATAATAATAGTAATAATTTCAGTTTAGTTTCCGCACAAAAAAAATTATATTTCGGACTGTCGATGTTGTATGTTCAGCATTCAATAATAAACTAACTGAACTCAAAACCAAACTCACAAACGAAAGAAAGAAATAAGAGAAAAATGAACACAAAAACTACCTGGAAGCAAACATCTGCATTGAATTCACATAAAAACAACCCAAAATATAAAAATAATACCTGGAAACAACTGGAAACAACAATCCGCATTGTATTTGCAGAAAAATAACCCAAAATCTGTATAATAATAATTTATTTCATACAAATTGTATAGGGGCCTGGCCAGGCATATTTGTTTGTTCGAGGGATTTTTTTTTGCAGTTTTCGTCGTGTTGGAACGATATTTTTTTAAATTTTTTTTTTAATAGAAAGCCAACAATATTTTAGGCGTCTACCGGGAAATACAGGTATCTACCTAAACTAGAAGTATATAAATAGAACTTTCAAAACTTCTGCATCAGTGCGTGTAAGTAGGAAAGCAATGTGCAAGTAGCGACAAACAATCACTCTGCACAATCGATAGAAAATGTCTTCGGTTAGTGACTTGTGTAAATACACACCGCAGTGGCTTAACGGGCTAGACGCTGCTGAAGATGATGCTTCACAAACATCGAAACGATCGTCCAGCGAATGTGAGTTCGAATCCCACCCGCGGCATTTACATTTTTTTCACTAACCGGAGAGAACATGATCTTTTATAGCCTTAATGGAAATTACAATTTTAAACATATAACGAGGACAATTAAATTTGAAGTACGTTTAATTAACGATCAAAAATGAAATATGCCTGGCCAGTACCATGTGTTTGTACAAGGGTTAAATATATAATTTTTATTGAATAAAAATATATGAGTTGTGTTTAAAAATGCATCATTTTGATTTTTCTGTCAACAGATAGAACAGCAACCAAAATGTATTTAAAATGTGGAAGCACTAGAACAGCTGATTTAATTTTTTTCAATTCGTTTGCATTTTTGTATAAGTTCATTTATGTTTAGCTTGTATTTATTGTAAAAGTGCTGCCACCTTTCAAATACAACATTGAACGAACGGCAACAGTGCAAGAGAGTACAGAAAAAATTAAAACAGCAAAATAACATCAATAAAATAACGACAACACTAAATGAACGACAACAGTGACTGCAGCAATAAATGAACGACAACGCTGAAAGAACGACAACAGTGATAGAACGACATTGAAAGTAACGGCCACTTGACACACTCGGTCACTGCAGTTACCCGTGATTTTTCAATCACGGTTATTAAATCACCGCTCCTGAAATATCGCTCATCTCTAGTATACAACAACTTGGAGTATTTAACATAAGGATTAAAATTCAACACGGGTAAAACTTGAAATTGTCATCGTTTCAATCTTTGGATTCTTGAAAAGCTGGATGAAGGTGCACTGCTTTGGATTAGAATTTTATACACTCGGTATTCGAGTTGATGAGAAACCCGAAAAGGTTCAAGAGCTGCCATTACATGCACACAAAACAACGGTTTGGTGTACTTTATGGGCTGGTGGAATCATGGGTTCATAGCTCTTTAAAATTGACACATGCACCCGGAACATTACTGGTAAAATCTACGCCTACTTGAGATAATACCCCCAGGTGCCTAAATAGGTAGGGTCGCAAAGGATACATCTTCCTGCAGGTCGTGCGGAGAAAATATTCAGTGAATTCTTCCTAATCATTACAGCTTCTACAGAAGCAATTTGTCCTGACCTTTAGTCTCGCCGCAGGCCTAGAAATCAGACAGTGTCTCGTCAAAACTGAAACAAGCATAGATACCTTGGCACTGGCTAGAGACAGAAGGCTCATGGATCACCTGCTATCCACTATCGGCCAGATTTGTCTTGAGCGTACACAATAAGTGCCCCTCGTCGATCTCTCCTGCATCATCGTATAGGAGCGCTCTTCCTGGATATGCTAGGGGCTAGGGGCATGTCAACACGTTCCAAATCCCGTGGAACTTTTAAGGTAGTCGCTAGTCTAGCAAGCTCATCCGCTCTTCTGTTCAAAGTGAATATCGTACAGAAGGGACATATCGTTTAGAGATCTGCAGCAGTACTGGACAGATGTTGAATTCGAGAACACTGATTCCAGAAACTTGATGGTCGCCGGACTGTCAGAGAAGACATTAACCCCAATGACTGCCGGACTATTACCACTCGGCGAGTCGATCACTTCTCTAACAGCCAAAAAATTTCGTCTAACACACGCTACAATGATCAGGTAGTCTACGAAAAAGGGACAACACTATTTTCCCTAAAGTAGACCCCGTAGCCTTCCTGATCATTCATTTTCGACTGATCCATGTAGAAATTAACACATTTTTCTATACCAGGAACTCTAATACGTACCGACCTACAGAAAATAGATTGTGAAGTAGAGAGTCATAGATTAATTTGTATATAGATTTGTTATCTGTCTCATCTGACGTTTCTCTTTGCGCTTCTTCAATGAGCAAACGAATTTCTGTCAGCTGTTTTGCTGTTTAATTACAACAATTTATGCGAACATCGAACATTATCCTCCATTTTTAATTTTGGGCATTCACGATATTCATGTAATTTACATATATATTTTGAACATTCACAGTAACAGTTTCAGCTGTGTTTGTCAAACCTCAGCGACAGAATTCTTCCAGGGGATTTCTATGGCACAGCTGATCGAATAGGTACTAGGGAAATGATGTAGAATGAGAGACCAAAGAAGACATACAGATTACAGACCATGCAGCAAACTAAGTTTAAAAGTGTTTGATTGATACTAATGACAACTACATTATTTATTATGCTGTTTGCATCGAACGAAAATACGCATTTCCTTTTATTTCTGTCGGTATTATGGCAACCCAAGAGTTAAATTACCAATGCAACTCGAACTCGATGAAATGACCTACTACCTCGTAGCCATGAAGAGGCATCGAAAAGAGTAATGTAGGCTCTTTAGTATTGCTCTGTGATTCTTCTCTTGACGTTCAAACTTGCAACTTCCACAAGTTCGCTTCCCTTCAATCATTAAGTTGATGAGCGAGTTGCCAAATCGATATATACAAAGCTGTATAAATTAATCTATGGAACAAACATCGAAAACGATCCGTCGGACATTTTTGAAAGTAGCTTTGTATGATAACATTTTTGTCTTGTTTTGACCTTTGATGTGTAAGTTATCGAGTTCGAGTTGTTTTTCAATATAATCTACACGAATTTCAATATACTTCCATGCGTTTGAACCAATTTTCGAAACACTTTTGCCATTCCAAATGAGATAGCTCCAAAACATTGTGTTTGACCACGCAATTTGTTTTTAAGGTGCGGGAATAAGAAGAAATCATTAGGTGCCAAATCGGGGCAGTAAAACGGATTCCCATCGAATCAATGTGTTGCTGGTTTAATACGCGTTTGTTTGAGAAGAAGTGTGAGAGCAAGCATTTTCGTGATGGATAATGATTCGTTTTTATGTGTTCGTTTTCCTTACTTCACCTACAACAAATGGTTGTGTACCATTCAGAAATAACCGTCCTACTGTTCTGTTGCCCCATAACCAGTTATACCGAACAAGCAGGACACCATTTGCTTTGAAGTGTTGCGTACGCGAACAACTTTTGATGGATTTGTCTCGTCTTGGAAGAGCCATATGCATAGAAGATCCTTTATTTGTCACCTGCCGTCGTAATCTTATCATCGTCATTTGAAGTATTGAATTTTTTGTAGCTTTTCTTACATAAATCGACACGAGCCTTTTTTTTGAAGCGATTGACAAATTATGCGGATCCACCGCGAGCAAATTTCTTTGTATGTATGTATGCAGTATTCAAAGTATGGGAGTGGAAGTAATGACCAAAGTTTTCTCTATCTCACGGTATGCCACATGGCGATCTTGCAATACCAATTCAAGCACAGCATCGATGTTTACTGACACCACAACCGTTCTTGGGCAACCTGTACGAAATGCGTCCTGAAGCGAACGTCGGCTCCAATTAAATGAATCACCAAATTCGAAAAGGGCTCATGGCGTTTCGAAAAGGGCTCATCTCGGAAAACTGTAACAGCTGTTTTTGTTCAGTACTCTTTCAAACGCAAAAAAAAAAGAAAACTGCATTTATTGCATACTTGATTTCACCATCATTACAATTTCGAAAATGTAACCCAATTATATTAAAATTTTCCAAAATGCGAAATAGTATCTCGTTTTTGCTTCAAATGCATTGCTGGACGTGAAGGCGTTAATAATTGATACATAGAACCATGTGTTTGCTATCCAAATCCTGTACCTTCAAATTTTTTTCAGTACGGCCTAATGTACATATGTATGTATGTATATGTTTACAACCATTGTTGTCATGAATTGAAGATCTGTTGCTTTTTTGTTACATTGTTGTCTATTACGTTTTTGTTTTCCCCAGTTTCAACAAACAAAGCCACATTTGAGTCACAAACCCATATATTATAACCTATTAATTATTGTGTCTCCAATATGTAATATTATATAGCAAACACAATGTGTTTCGACACAAGTATACTATATTTGCGACAATGTTATAAACACGTTAAGTTTGCCTACAAACAACAAACAGAGACAAATTCTTCAGCGTGCACATGGTTGAATTTATAACATTTTGTGTTCGGTTCAACAACGATCCGATGAAATTGACCACGGTTTGATTTCCAATTGGCAACATATTGATTTTTTAACACGTTCGTGATTAAATTGACAAAATTTGGACACGAAAGTTGCCAAAAAAAACTAAGATTGAACCAATAACCGTTGACTTGAGACCCGTTGTCGAATGATAGTCAGTGATCATTCAAACGAAGCTTCTTTCATTATTTTATCGTTTGTAGAATTGTGAACATATTCCTGCTGTTTGCAAGAGATCCAGATTGTAATTACATACTAATACTTATGAAAGTGATCATTTCTAGAATTAGGTCACTGATTTAAATGCCTCCTACTGCTGTTGACTGGCGGTGTCTTCTAAAAAATCTAATAATATTGTTCACCTACAGTTTATTTTTTCAAGTACTGTCTGGGTTGAATTACATATAAAACATTTGTTACTGATTTGTTAAAATGATTGATTAACGAATAATAACAAATATTAAACGATTATAGGTAATATTTGAACAAGACAAGGGTTATAGCGATCCAACAAAAACGAAATATATCCCCTCCACTGCCCATTTAACCGCTTTTGAGACAAGAAAATATATATAAAAAAAACTGTCAAGTGTTTGGATGGCGCCAACTGCTTAACAGAAAACAAACAAATCAGACAACAAATGTACATTGTGTAGACAGACCCGGTCCCCTTTTGGACGGACCCACTACGACATACAAAAAAATAACATCAAACAAAAACTAGTGACACACAAATGTTTGGATTTAATTTTGGATAATAGAGATTGATAATTCCCAAACGTTGGCTTATCTTGAACACCGTTTATAGGAAACACATGCAGTGACAACTCTTGAAAAGTGGATGAAATGAATTCGAATTGTGATTCGTGTTATGTTGGAATATTTGTATGAATTAAGTATCCAGAAACTACGAGGGTGGATCAAAAAGCCAGATTTCAGCAGCGGTCTTTAAGCTGCAAATTCTTCAATGTCCAAGGATTTGTTGTATATAGTTGCTATGGAGGAAACTGTCAATAGTTGCTATGGAGGAAACTTCTTTAGCCTAAGTGTACTAGACAGCGTGCTGTCTTGCAGCCTTTTCAACCAACCAACCAAGAATTTGTTTCAATTTGTTGATCCCTTTGCAATAACATGATTTGTTTAAGTTGTCAAAGTAGACGTTAGGTAAGTGATTATTGATACACTTAATCGTCAGCCGTCGGTTGTGCATTGGTAGTGTGCGCGACCTTTGTACATGATAACGTGGGTTCGATCCATGCTCAAGCACAGCTAGCCGATTGTGAGAAGCTCTCCCTCCCCTGCTCCTTCATGGGATGTAATAGGAAAGTATTTATTTATTTAATCGATTAAAGACCGTTGTAATATTACTTGATGTCATTATTCGTTGTCATTGCTGAACTTGCACTGAAAGAAAAGTACAGACAAATCTGTCATGGTACGTGTTTTTAGTACTGTTTGACATTTTGTCGCGGGAAGACTTTGACCGGTACAGCGTCTACGAATTCTTCAGCTGCATTTCGAATATCAGCGTTCTACGAGGAAAGTGTTTCGTGAGCATAGAACAACTTATAGTCCATACAATCGTCCTACCAAATGAACTATTCGCTATACAAAGGAGAAATTTGAAACCCAATTTATATTATTGACTAATATGCGACCAAATACACCACATCCATCATTTAGTGACAGAAATGTAGCGACTTTAGCTGAAAGTGTAAGCAATGATTGTGATGAATATATTCGGCGCAGTTCCCACCAGCTTGGCTTATCGTATTCAACAACTTGACGTAAGACTACAAGATTCAACTCTGTCTGACAAGATTCAATTTCAGTGCTTGAAGAAAATCCACTGTTTTCGACCAATATTTTGTTGAGCGATGAGACCCATACGCGGTTAAATTAATGGCTACGCCAATAAGCTAAATTGCCGGATTTGGGCTGAAGTGCAACCCGAAGGGGGCCAAAAGCTGTCACAATACCCAGAATTCGAATCAGCACCGTTTCAGCCTTTGAATAATTGCAGTGCTTGAAGAATATCCACTGTTTTCGACCAATATTTTGTTGAGTGGTGAGACCCATATCTGGTTTAATTCACCGTTTAACTGTTCACCGGCTACTTGGCAGTTAGCGCCGTCTAGTAGGAACCAAAAAACCAATTTGCCGAAATATCGACCGGTGATTCCACCAACACGTAGACCACATCAAACTGTTGTTTTGTCTGGGTACTGTGACAGCTTTTGGATCTTTTCGGGTTGCACTTCAGCCTAAATCCGGCAATTTAGCTTATTCATGGCTACGTCGCGTCCTTTGTCAAATACCACTCTAAACATTTTGGAAATTTAAACTTTTATGTAGTGAAAAGGGAATGTGGTGTGGAAATGGGGATCTGTTTAATCAATATTCTGACCAGAACCGTGAATCTCTATTCATGGAGTTCGCGAAGTGAAGTTCTATTCATGTAATACGTCTGTTGGAGTGTTTTATTATTATCCTTTACCTCACTCTTAAATCAACCGTTTAAAAAGCTGTTTATCAACACGCGATACAAATGGGAATGGCAGAAGTGAAGAGGTATAAAGAAATAAATTGAAGACTCACTCAAGATGTTTCTTGAAAGTTGTAAGCGATACAAGCAGTTAGTATCGATTGAAGTGTTTTGGTTTAACCACCTATATTTTCTACGGCCCCGTAGCGTCGTTATTGCTTAGGGCCCCCTGAAGTCAACGTCCGGCTCTGCTTCCACTGTCAGCTGAAGCATAGGACCTGGGGCCTATTGAATTCAGTATTTTTATTGAACCAACTTCCACAATCAAGACACGGTAAGCATACAAAATAATTTAAAAAGTATAAAACAAATTAAATAATTGTTAACTATAGAACAATAACTTAAACACTATCCCTTCTTAGATAAAATCCTTCAGTCATATTCTAGATAAGGGTTTTGTCATCAAGCCGGCAATCTGGTCTTCAGTCGAAACTTGAGATACTTGTAATTCGCCCTCAGTAACTTTTCCTCTGATGAAGAAATGCTTGAAAGCTATGTGTTTCGTTCTTCGGTTAAACTCTGGATTTTCTGCCAAGCGTATTGCAGCTGTACTGTATATTTGAATATCTGGTATATCATCAAAGTTTACGATATCTTTAAAATATCTCCTAAGTGAAAAAAATTATTTTGCTGCTTCATTTTCAGCAACGATTTCTGCATCTGTAGTAGATGTGGCAACTGTTTGTTGTATTTGGCTCAACCAGCATATAGCTCCTCCTGCGTATTTCACAACAATCCAAAAGTAGGCCTTCCTGTCTTCAGGCATCCGCCAAAGCTAGCATCACTATACCATTATAATTTCTTTGGGCCATTCTTATTATATGTTATTCCAAGGTCTAGAGTTCCAGCAATGTACCTGAACACACGTTTTACCCTTTGAACATCCTCTTCAGTAGGTTTATCTAAAGATCTTGATACAAATCCCACAACAAATGCCAAGTTTGCCTGGTTCCGAGCATCGATCATTAAATACATCAGTCCTCCAACTGCTTATCTATAAGGGAACTCCGAGTCTTCTTTCCATGATTTATTTATTTCTGTTACTTTATCCGTGGGTGTTGTTACGATACTGATTTACATTCAGAAAACTTGCATTTCTGAATACCTTTCGTAAGATAAGCTCTGTGCCTAATTTTTATTAAATTTTCCTGTTTTTCAATTTCTAATCCAAGAAAGTAGCTTCCATCCATTACAGCGATTTTGAATTCTTCTTTAAGCTCAATCAAAACTTCAACATATTCTTGATTAACAGTGGCAGCGACTATTCCATCGTCTACATAAAGACCTGTGGCCGTAGGTTGGGCAATGGGTAGTGTGCGCGGCTCCTGTACATGAGAACGTGGGTTCGATACCTGCTCAGACCACCTTACACCAGACGACGGTCACCTTAAAATGTACATTTTCAAAGAAAATTTAAATTTACTTTTTAATAATTGATCTTAAACCAAATAATAATTAAAGAACATAACAACTGAAAGATCGAATAATATAAACGTAAACGGATATTTTCCAAAAAAAAAACTAAATTCAAAGATATACAGGGTGTCTGGTAGCAGATTTATATTTTCAAACTTAAATAAATAACATAATTGACACAAAGTTTTATTAAGAGCATTGAACGATAGAATGGAAATGCGGATTTTATTTTTTAAAGAGTATGTCATCCAGATCTAAGGACTTCTATTCCGAACAGGAATACCTGGGAAAAGTTACTGGAAGGGGACACCAGTAGTATCAGATTTTTCACGGATGGATCAAAGATGGACGAGAAAGTAGGCTATGGGCTCCATTCACCGGACCTAAATGTAAATATCTCCTTCAAGCTGCCTGATCACTGTAGCCGGAAATTACCGCCATTCTAAGTAGTGTCACAACCCTCCGGAGAATATGTATCTACATAGACAGCCAGGCTGCCATAAAATCCCTGGAAACCATGTTTGCTACGTCCCTGACGGTGAAAGAATGCCACTCTAGGGTGATGGCAGAGTATTTTGACATCAGGCTCATCAATTGCGTAGCGGATGCGTTAGCTAGACAGGGCACTACGGCACAGGTTCTTCCGGCAAAAGAAGGTGTTAGTATGCCAATCTCTACCTGCCGTTTGCAGATCAGTCCTCTGGCCACAGGTGGACTGGAAGAGGACTAGGCAACTACTTAACTTGCCGAGAGGGAGGTTATCCACTATGATAGGAACACTTACGGGACATTGTCTTGTAGGAAAACACGGCCTAAGATTGGGACATAGAAACTCTACTCTCTGTAGATGCTGCATGGAAGAGGACGAGGAAACGACGAAACACCTTCTCTTGGATTGCCCTGCCCTGGCAGGACTGAGAAGTAGGATATTCGTAACACATTTACTTAGCACCGTAGCCCTACAGGATATTCCTGTAGGTCACATTGTAAAATTTATTGAAAGGGCAAATAGGCTAGACGACTAGTCAATAGTTGCTATGGAGGAAACTGCAGGTATCACAATGGGCTTCTTTAGCCTAAGTGTGCTAGACAGCCTTTTCAACCAACTGACAAACCAACCAACCAACCAACCATGTCATCCAGATATTCCGTCGAATTGAACACACTGTTCAAAAAGGAGTCTTGTGTTCTGCGCCACACGCTGCAGTAAACTTGATTCAATTGAGCTGATTTCTCGACGAATATTTTCCTTTAAAGCCACAAGAGATTGGGGATTGCCAGTATAAGCCCATAAAAAAAATCCATGGGAGTTAGATTGGGCGACCTCGGTGGCCTTGGGGTGTCCCCAAAGCGACTGATCAGTTTTTGGGGTAAATTTTCCCGAAGCAAATTCATCGAAGCTCTGGCTGTGTGTGCAGTCGACCCCTCGCATTGAAACCACGTGTGTGAAGAGTACGATGGATGGATCTAGCATGTTGGGCAAAAAGAATTCCGTAATTATGCGTCGATAATTTTCACCGTTAACATTCGTAGCCTGGCCTCGAGAATTTTCGAAAAAAAAATGGTCCAATTATCTAATGTGTGTATAAGGCACACCAAACAGTTACCATGGAGCAATGCAATGGTTTTTGATGTTTCAATCGAGGGTTGCGGGTTCTTGGAGACCAGTAACGGCAGTTTTGCTTGTTGACGTGGCCGTTTAAGTGAAAATGAGCCTCGTCGCTCCAAAAAATGGGATTTACACTGATTTAATTTTACAGTGCGAAAACACTCCAACATCGTTTCACAAAAATGTTTGCGTAAATCAAAGTCACTTTCTATCAGTTCTTGAACAATTTGAATTTTAAAAGGATGGAACTTCAGATCCTTTTTTAAAATTTCATGAATAATCGATCTTGGAAGTCCCAGTAAGGGTGCTCTTTTTCGTATTGAAAGTCGCGGATTTTCACGTAAACTGCTTTCGATTTTTTTTTAAATTTCATAAATAATCGCTCCTGGAAGTCAAAGTGAGGCTGCTCTTTTCCGTATTGAAAGTCGCGGATTTTCACGTAAATTGCTTTCAACCAGTTCAATGTTTTCGGGAGTCCTTGAAGATCTACTGGGACCTAGCCGTGGGACATTCATAGCCGAAGCAGTTGCGCGGAATCTCTGCACCCACGAACGAATTAAATTTACACTCGGTCCATCACTTATTCGCCGAATATCGAACTTTGAACAAAATTGTCGGCAAGCAATTACGTAAGAATTATTACTCTTAAAAAATGTCTCCACAGCGAACGCACGATGCTCACTCGACCACTGCGCCATCGTGACTGACAAATCCGCACAATCGGTAATTCCAACGACGTCACCCTCCCTCCGCACCGTTTATTACTTTTTGAAATAATCGTATTTAAAAATATAAATTTGCCACCAGACACCCTGTATGTTTGACCCCAAAGTTTGCTGGGATGTCAACAACTGTAATATTTTTGAGACTGAATTAGAGGCAGAACGCTTCAAAATTGAAGTTTGACTTCTGAGTAAGAAATGTAGAGGACCTTAAGAAGAATACCAACTTCAAGTTTGTACCCCCTCTCCTCCCCCCTTAACACTAATAACTCGACAAAAACATTATTATTAGGGTTAAGGGGGGAGGAGAGGGGGTACAAACTTGAAGTTGGTATTCTTCTTAAGGTCCTCTACATTTCTTACTCAGAAGTCAAACTTCAATTTTGAAGCGTTCTGCCTCTAATTAAGTCTCAAAAATATTACAGTTGTTGACATCCCAGCAAACTTTGGGGTCTAATATCTCGAAATTTTGACGTGTTAGAGAAAAACGGGAAATGCCATTAGATTCAGCGTATCAAAATTATGCAGGTTCGCTATGTTTCACTCAATTTAGATTTTTGGTCACACACAGTGTTATTATGCTCATTCAACTTGGTGGATTACACTAAGACCCTTCATACACACACAGCTTTAATCGATGACATCTTGAGTTAACCCGTAGTGACAGAGGTTTGAAAAAAAACAAATCACTTAATTATCTTATTATCTATCATTACTCTAATAACTTAAATTATGTTAAATTTAATTTGATAATTATTCTAAAAGTAACAACAATCAACGAAACACAATCTACCTAAGGCAATTGCCTCATTACGCTTATCGGGTAGACGGAAACAAAACATACGTCCATACATATACATATGTATGTATGTATGTACATACGTGCATGCGTAGCTATTTAGGTGATAGCACTCAACTCATATAATTGTTAATAGCGTATTTTATACGTAATTCATATAATTTGTGTTGTCGATGTTGAAATAATTGTTGAGTGGATTTGATAAGACATTTGGTAGTTGTTGTTATTTGTATGTATATATAAATATGCATTTTAATAGTTGTTGTTATTTTTATATAAGTATGTTCAAATATACATTTTGTTGTCATTATTATAAATACCTATTAAATAAGACTTATGGTGGCAAAATATGAATATCAATCATTTGCGAAAATACGAAATACCAACCATACTAGGTCATGTGGTTTCAATTTATACTTCCAAATGTCAGCAATTAACAGTTCATTTTTTGTTTCAATAAATATCTACAACTTTAATCAAAGTAACCACGGAGGGGAAACTCTGTTCCTTCGCTTATTGGTTCGTTGTTATTATCAGCTCCATCCATCGCATTGCGAGAGACAGAGAGAGAGAGTACATTATTACTGTAAATAGTTCAACCAATCAGCATTGAGTACGAGATGTATAATTCAGTCATTGTAGTTGTAACCTGCATAGTAGCGGAGCACCCACCATTGTATTTATGTTTTAATGGCGATTACACCTTCACCTCGTTTTACATCATTATGATACAAACTTATTTGTATTACAAATTTGTAGTACAGGGATTAAGTTCCTGGAATTTTTTTTATAAAATAATATCTAACTATAGACAGATTGACGGCGTGTTTTTGTAACTTGTTTTTTTCTCTCATTGCACGTCTAGAGCCAAACGAATTTAATTTTTGGTTTTTGTAAACTTTGTTTTGAGTGTAAACACAAAAGCTTTAGTTATCGTCAAAATGTAGGTTCACATAAGTCAACAACGTACAATGTTAACTGTCAAAATAGACAATCGTAAACAATTGTTCGTGTGGGTTATATTGATGTGTTTTCATTTCAATAAATAAATAAAAATGGATTGTTTGACCAAAAAAATTTAAGTATTTTTAACATTGAAACGAAACAGCATATATTGATATTAACAATTGTACTTATCAGAGTAAAAAAGACCAACTCTGTCCAGTTTCGTGCCTTGGTAGACTCGATGGACGAGTTCCCAGAACTAGCCACTCGGTCCCAAATCTTCTAACAGATTCGAAAATACTTCCTTATTAACACGGACGTTTGCAATAAATCTACAAAACATAACTTCATTAATTCATAAAAGCAAATTATACTGATATAATTACTGGGCGTCTGGAATCTCCAACACATTGGTTGAATCACGCAAAATCCTACGGCTTAGGAGACTTTCTCTATCATCATTTTCCGTAGTTTTAATAGGAAAACCGAGAGCAACGGAGGAAATCATTTTAAATTGGTAAAAAAGAAAAACCATTGTGTTTATTTTCGTTTGTTTAAATTGGTAAAAAAGCAAACAATTGTGTTTATTTTCGTTTGTTTATTATTTTTTAATACCTACAATCAGCTGTTGTTGATTTTACAGCTGATGGCTAGGGTTGCCCCCGTTTAGCATATATTTGTATGAAAAAGCTTTAAGAAATGCCAATAAAAACATGAAGGTAATATTGTTCTTTGACAGGAACACAACCAAGAAAAAGAGCTTTTATGCCCAAGCGAAAAGCAACAATGAACTCAATTGAAAACCTGATTGTTTGTCTAGCAATTGCACGCCTGCTGTTTGAAGATAGTTACAAAAACAGGCTGTTAGTGTGTAAAATTTGGTGGTGGTTGAAGATCATTATATGTCCATCCGAAGTCATTAGCCAGCTCAAGTCAAATAGAGAAAAATTGAAATCCGTATTTTTTTTGTTTTTGGTATAAAGTTGTATGGGCTATGAATTCAGAAACCTTTGAAAATGATATGGCTGTACTAAAAACTTTTTTATTTCATTAGTCAAGGTACACAGTTTGCCAGTAACCATGTAGATGCATTTGCAAAACATCGCCTTTTTTAAAAAACTATATCTCTATTTATTGATATATAGTTAGATGGTCTTGAGCTTGTCTAATAAAATAAAAAAGTACAAATAAAAAGGACGAATAAATAAAAAAAGTCATCCCTGTAAACATTGTGTTGTCTTTTAGATAACAACAAAAATCGTTTGTGTTGATAACTAAATTGTTAGTTGTATGGGCTTTTTGTTCATTTCAGTTTAATGGCAATAAAACAATTTATTCCATATTTTGTTTGACAACGTCTTCAGGGGATATTTTATTTATTATTATATGGTTTTTAGTGTTTTCAGTTTAACTTACTGTTTTATTACATTGACTGGATTTTCATTTGCAATAACAAAAATTAAATAAAATAAATAAATAATATAAAGGACGACCAGAATTGTATAACTTGTATAATAATGGACGTGCACCATTTAAGCCTAAAATCACAGAACTAACTAAAGATTCATTTCAGAGCAATAATATAGCTTGAGCTGATGCAATCGACGTCCTCTTCTTCGTTCATTGTCCTTGCTTGTTGTCGTTGTATCCGCATACCAGTGTTGCCAGTTTAGCACTTTAAGTGCAATTCTACCTTCTTTTTTGTTTGGTTTCTGCACTTTTTTCTGGAAAAACATGCTAAATGCTTTTTACCACCTTTTTTTGGCAATTTTTGCTAACTTTTGACGTTTCTTGCATCATTTTTAGCACTTTTTGCCGATAAATTGTGTTTTTTCCTATAATGTATGGCTGTTTTTTTAACTCTGAAATAATGCTTATTTTCAACCAGGAATTATAACATATGTATGTCTATAGAATTATCACGGGTGTGGCTGTCAAATATGGACGTAACTTGGCATTTAAAAAATCCTTTACTGCAAAAGCATGTTGGTCTAGACTTTTTATTCGCAATTTCATTAAATATGATGCACGGAGAACATGACCTTAAAAAACTAAAATAAATTTGAATTTGCCTCTAAGTACACTCCGGTTCACATATTTAAAGGCACTAAAAATTCCATATTCAGCAGCCTGTATCCTTTGCAATTTGTAACCGATTGCAGAATTTTAAAATGGAAATGGAAGCTAGACATCTTGAGATATAAAACAAATCATGACAATAGTGGTTTCTTTGGCCACCACTATTTTGAGCAATTTATAAAAAAAAGTCCAATAAAGGCACAGCTTTTGTGCTTTTGTATGGGAGGGCGTAGTGACCACGCCAATTTTCTCTAGTTAAGTACAAATTTGCTGATTAATCAATTTCAGTCTACATGCTGACAGTTCGGACAACGGTATGAGACTATTTGACTTTGCCGCGGCGCAAAAACCTGGTCGTTAGTGGTACAAGATTCCAGCATAAAGATAAGGTTACTTGGGTATCCCCTGATCAAAGACCGAAGAACCAAATTGATCCCGAGGTAATTGATGGTAGGCACTCATTCAGGGTAATGGACGTACGAGTGATCAGAGGAGCTAACATCGATTCTGATCACTACCTGATAGCAGAAAAAGTTCGCACAAGATTAAGCAGCACGAAAATCGTACGAAACCGGACGCAGAGAAAGCTAGACATCGGAAAGCTGCAATTACCAGATGTGGCCAGAGCCTACTCCAGGAAACTCTTGCAACTTTTGGCACAGAAACCACCCCTCCCGATGGCGATCCTGAAGCGCAGTGGAAACTCATTTATGACTCTATAACAACTGCCGAACTCTGCACGTATGGCAATGCTTCAGTCAATTGTAACGCGAACTGCGACTGCGCGGTATAGGGGAAAAAGAGAGGAGGTAAACCGATTCTTTAGGCGTAAGAAACGGCAATGGAGAAAGCGCGAGTGAGAAAATTGAGACATACAGAAGGAAGAACAAAGCCCGAAAATTCTACCTAAAAGCTTAAAGCCCCTTTCTGTAAAGGCAATTACGGAAATCTCATTGCAGATGTGCACAGCATGTTGGGAATATGGAGAGATCAAATCCCCCGCGCTACGGGTACCTGAGATATCCAATGACGATGAGACAGTCGATCACAATTTGGACAACGACGTCGATTGCTCCCTCCAAACCAAGACGCAGACGTTGCAGACAACATCACTTTTGGTGTGTGCGGTTTCATGCCAGTTTGTTCGGTGTTCAAATATGTATGGTTTACGAAATTGGGGTTTTTATCGAATATAGGCCGTAAAGTGCAGCAGTACTACAATTTTTGATTGTTTCAGTTTTAAATCTTTTTTTTTTGCAAATTGCACTTTTTTTTGACATCTTCTGGCAACACTGCCGCATACTCTCTAATGTGCATCTCGTATTAGTTCGTTCTTCCCTGTCCAATATTCGTACATTTTCAAAGTCAGGCTTGGGTCTTCTGTACGTCATGTGTTGCGCCAATGCAGTTGTTTGCCTTTCCCTTCCCATCTCCTACTCATGTTCCGAGCGCCTTGTGCTCAAAGCTCGCTTTGTTGTACCTATATATATCCGCCCACAAGTTTCGTTGTCACTACCCTTATACGCGATTCGATATACTAGGCCATGTTGGCGTCGTATATCTATTTCGCCCTTAACCTTACTAAATACTGATCGAAGTGTGGAATTTGGCCCATGAGCGCATATCGCGTCCCTCCTCGGTATTGTAACTCCTAGTCCGCAGTTCCCTGTTAATCATGGTATGTACGTTACGCCGTAGAATCGCCTTTCCACGTCAGGTGTCGCTCGAATGTTCCCATTGTCTACAATGTCCTCCGGTAACATTGAACGGTAGGATTTGTCAATAAGGTTGTTTATCATATATAAGGGGTAGTCATTTGTCCCCAAAATTGTCCTTATTCTGTTCATGTTCTGTTGTCCGAATGTTCCGTGGCCTGGGGTTAGTACTCGCCGGATTAAATTGTATGCTGTACTCATCCCCTGCTCCCTGGGCTGAGTGGAGTGGTGATTCACCATCCTCCCTGAGGACGTTGGTTCCGAATACCAGTTGAATATAATTTTATCATCGTCGCGATGTAATTTCATGTCCAGATAGGGAATGCAGTTATCTTCCTCTTTCCTCTATTTCAACAGTAAATCGTGTTTTGTAGTGGTATGAGTTAAAAGTTTCCAATATCGTGTCAAGATTTCTTCTTCTAATAACTGCAAGTATGTCAACAACATATTCTACGATGAATTTAATATTGACATTTCGCGCCTTCAAGTCTTCCCTAGAACTATCAAGTAGTTTGTCCAAAATTATATCCGCTATCGTCGGAGATAGTTGATTCCCCATTGGCATACCAAATGTTTGCCGGCAGACAGAGTCGTCATACTCAAAATAATTGCCCCCAATAAGGCAGAACTGAAGAAATTGAAGAAATTTTAACATTGGAATTTGCGTGTTATTCTTTATATTATCCCACTCATTCATAATATTCCCTATAGCCAGATATCATATCGAAGGAAACTATAATCTCATCTTCGCCCAATGTGATGTCGTCAAGCCCTTACCTGAGTTCATGCGAACTTCTTATGTTATAAGGTGTCGATATTATATTCCGTAATATTCCACCTATGTGCTTAGAGAGCCGGTAGCAAGGTACGTCGGTTGATGATGGTATTGGACGGAGTGGTATATTAGGTTTATGTATCTTTGGCAAGCCATATAATCATGGTGCGGATGCTGCGTGACATGTAAGTTTGGCCTTTAGTTGCCCATCCATGTGGCCTAGGTCACAGAGGCTCGTTATCATAATGTTAAAAAAAAATAAAAAATCATTTATAATGAGGACCGATGGTTCTCTGGAGATGGAAAGAAGTTTTTTGCAAATGTTTTCTTGTGTATTTTGCTTGCGATATTTTTCGAACACGTACAAAAATTCTCAATTTTTCAAAACCAGCATTCCAAACAACCGCTGATGAAGATTTGTAACTAGATATGAAATAGCTATACGGTTTGCCAGGAATCATGAGGACGCATTTGCAAAACATCTTCTTTTTTAAACAACTATATCTATATTTATTGAGATATAGATGGTCTTGAACTTGACTAATAAAATAAAAGAGGACCAGCAAAAAGGGCGAATAAATAAAAAATCATCCCTGTATTGAAAACATTTTGACGCTTAAAATAAGGTATAATATGTTACCTTAGTACACTGCTTTAATAATCCGATGTGGGGTGCGATATTCAAAATAGTTGAAACATACGTTTTCCTATTCTTTTGGAACAACATTTCAAATTTTTCATGTGTTCCATTGCTTAAGTCAGGGGGTTTCGATGACAGAGCTGGTCCTCCTACCTGCAAATTTGATACGGGACAGAATGTGAAAGAGAGCGAACGATAGGCGAATTGACAAATCTGACTTTAATTTTGATTTTATCGGGACTTATGACTTTTAAAATAACTTTATATGCAATAAATTAGTTTTGATTTGAAGAATACAACAATTTTCATTCATTTCTACTTGTATTATGCCACATTGTGGCAGAAAAAAACTGGCATAAAAAAACTGTATCAAAACTGGCGTTACCGCGTTGACTTTCAACCGGAATTTGGTGGAACTGAAACACTCATGGCTTCTCTTTATATTATTCTCTTTGGTTTAAGTATATTGAAAGGTAAAAGATTATATTTAGAAGACATATTTTTACATTCTGAACTTGCCACAACTACATCATTCAACACGAGGTCTTCCCAAGGCTGGCCGGCCCCAGAGCAGCCGTTCTGCTGAGAATATCGCTGCTGTTGCCCAAGATGTCGTAGAGAAGCCCGGATCATCGACCAGACGATTTGCCACGCAGTTGGGCTTTAACCTGCGATTCCTACGCAGAATTTTGATGAACGATTTGAAGATGTTCCCATACAAAGTACAGACAGTGCATCAGCTGTTAGCTGTTAACCGCCAAACGCGTATAATCTACGCTCAAGCCATCCTGAATCTCAACGAAGAGGTGGACGATTTTTCATCGAAAACTATCAAGAGCGATGACGCTCATTTATATCTCAGCGGTTACGTGAATAAACAAAATAATCGTTTCTGGGGCACCGAAAATCCGTGTATCACCCACGAAGAACCATTACACCCGCTCAAAGTTACTGCGTGGTGTGCTGTTTACGCTGGAGGAGTCATTGGTTCATTTTTATTGAAAAATTTATGCGTGAATTTATAAACGGATGGTTAGCAACTGAATGAGCGGGTTTGGTATGGGATATATTCTAGGAAACTGAAGTATTCTCTTTCACGTAAACCACCTGATCATTTATCAGCCGGAAATTTTGGGGATTAGGGAAATGGCAAATTGCCTGAGGGACAATACTGCAGCAGCGTTAAAGGGTTTCGCTTCGACAGTCAGACTGGGATCAGTATTCTTGAGTACAACATCGGACCAAGACTGCCTCAGGTCACTTAACGAGATGTCTCAGCTGTACGATATTCAACTTATATGGGTGCCTGGGCTAAGGGGCATTCCGAGGAACTGCAGACTGAATGCACTGGTAAGACTAGGGACTACCTGCCAGATTCCACAGGACCTGGAACGTGTTGGCATGCCCCTAGCAACTTGTTAGCATATCCTGTATGAATGTTGTCATATGATAATTCAGGAAAAGTGGACGAGGGGCACAGATGGCGATAGATCTATGGACCATATTTCTCCATCTTGGCCCAAGATCTCAATGCTTATGATAATTTCGAAATAATACGGCCAAACAAATGGTCAGGGCAAATGAATTCTGTAGTAGCTGTAGCAATAAGGAAGAGGAAGTATTAACTGAGCATTTTATATGCACGTGTCAAGCACTAGCCAGCAGGAGGATATCTACTACAGGATGCTAATTCTTTAGGGACTTGAAAGAATTGCCTCATTTACGGGTGAATAGGGGTTTTGAGGTTGTTGAAGTAGACTAAATGGTATTCCGGTAGAACTAGTGCTTAATCTCGTTAGCTCATGGTATCACAATGGACAGCTTCCCCATTATGTGCTGGTGACAAGATCTTTGATCGCTTCTAGCACACGTTTCGTCACAAATGCATCTTAATACTAATTTGTAGTCGGTTTTTTAATTATAAACTGACTGGATTTATCAGACTACAATTTCAGAACTGTTTCTAGGCTGTCCCCTACTATTTTATTTATTTATTTCCATTCAAGTGATACAAAGCCAAAAAGGCCAATAAAATATATTACATAGTATATACACCTTTCATATTCAAACAAATGGAAGTTTTAAAATTATAACCTCGAATAAGTAATATCAAATTATTTTTCTTTACAGCCTTTCCCCCTAATGCCTCAGCTACTGCGGCAGCGCTCTATTGCAATGCAGGCTATCCCGGTTTTTATATGCCCGGCTTTGGTGTCAAACGCAAGGGTGGTCAAATCCGTTTCACATCTCAACAAACTAAAAATCTCGAAAATCGTTTTCTCTCATCCAAATACCTATCACCCGAGGAACGAAGACATTTAGCCCTCCAATTGAAACTAAGTGATCGTCAAGTTAAGACCTGGTTTCAAAACCGACGAGCCAAATGGCGTCGGGCAAGTCAGGCGAAACGTTCAGCTCAATATATGCCTCATCAGCACCAGCAGCAACAACAGGCTTCATCTACCGCCTCAGCTAATGCTAATGAGTGTCATGCCTTAAAATCGGACCATACTCTAATCACTTCAAGCAATCAACTGACACCAGAAGATCGACAATTTCTCTCGGATAATGATGAAAGTGATATGAGCACGGAGGAAAATGATGAGGAAGTTCATGTTCAAGATAGACCAAGATCGGAATGATTTGTCGGTAGCTTCTTTGGTATCTTCGAAATATGCCAGATTGTCTTATTAGTTTAGGAAATATTAAGCATTTAATAGTATTATTTAGATAATAAGAATAATAAATGTTAGAAATATCAGTAAATATAAATAATGCAGTACTAATTTAATAAAATAATTGAAAAATTTAATATAAATAAAAGAATTGCATATTTATTTTCGAATCAAGTTGAGCATTACAAAGTGATAAGTTTATAACTGAATAAAAAAGATCACATTAGCTAACCGGGAGAAATGATTTTATTGATGTATAGCCCCGAAATTGGCACTGGCGAAATAATCGAGGGCATTATGTATATGTGTATTATGTGTAAAACGAGAACGCGCACAGCGCACTTGATTGTGAGAAGCTCTCCCTAAATCCCTTCATGGGATGTAATGGGAAACCATTGTTTTATGTATAGCTTAATTACTAGCACAGAACTCACCCTTCTCGACAAGTCTGAAGAGCAGTGGAAACACATTTCCAACTCTATAAAAACCAGAGTTCGTATTTACCCGCCCATGTGTAACCCATACCCATCGCTGTGGGGAATGTGTAATGAACGTTTACCCATTACCCTCAGGGTAATGGGGAAAATAATGGGTAGCAACCCACG
This sequence comes from Phaonia tiefii, assembly GCA_963931995.1. Classification (NCBI taxonomy): domain Eukaryota; kingdom Metazoa; phylum Arthropoda; class Insecta; order Diptera; family Muscidae; genus Phaonia; species Phaonia tiefii. Next base: position 303,283,706 of record OZ008367.1, read on the forward strand.
ACGATGGGGAATTACTCATCACGATTATCCATTACCCGCAGGGTAATGAGGAAAATAATGGGTAGCTAGGTACCCACGACAATTGGGAATTACTCATCACGATTACCCATTACCCTCAGGGAAATGGGGAAATTAATTGGTAGCTACCCACGACGATTGGTAATGGGTTACCCAGGGTAACCCATCCCCATTTTTGATCGAAAATGAGAACAATTAGAAATAATTTCTATATCTCGGAAACGGAGCGTCCAATCGAAAAAATAACCAATTTTTGCAATTTTCTAAGTGATTTTCAAAAAGTGGTCCAATTCGTATGAAAGAATTTTTTCTCCAAAAATCGCCAAAATAAGAAGATCGCTAAAATAAAAAAGTGGCTTTAACTCGGAAACGGTGTGTCTAATCGAAAAAATAATAAAAATTTTACCTCCACAAGAGAATTTAACCAATGGATGTCTTCAATATGGCATCACTTTTTTTTAAATCGCTAAAACCAAAATTTTTCAAACAAAAAATCGCTAAAATGCCCTCATGTGTTTATCTCTCGGAAACGGAGCCTCCAATTGAAAAAATTCGCAATTCTTCCGGTTTCTAAGGGTTTCTCATAAAGTGGTTCAATTCGTATGGAAGAATTTTCTTTGAAAAAATCGCCAAAATAAGAAAATCGCTAAAATAAAACATTGGCTATAAATCGAAAAATCCATTGTAGGTACAATTTTTATTATTTTTTCGACTGGACGCACCGTTTCCGAGTTAGAGCCACTTTTTTATATGAGCGATTTTCTTATTTTGGCGATTTTTCGAAAAAAAATTCTTCCATACGAATTGGACCTCTTTAAGTAAACCCCTTAGAGAGCAGCAAAAATTGATTAATTTTTCGATTGGACGCTCCGTTTCCGAGAGTATTTTTCTCTCGAAGACTCCTACAGATGTTTCGTCTGCTTGCGATAGGAACCAGAATTCTGCGCCATAAAGCAAAACAATTTGTATGAGAGTCTGGTATAGTTGGACTTTTGTTACTCGAGAGCGGGTTTTATCTCTAAAGTGTTTGCTTAGCCCAAAATAACATCTATTCCCCGCTGGATCTCAAGGCTGATCCGAGGTATATAATTCGTTTATCAACGTTCACGCTTTGGTCTAATCGCGTGGGGACCCTGCTTGTTGAAACCATTAATTTTGTCTTATCCTCATTTACCGTAAGACCCACTTTTGCTGAGTCCTTCTCAATTCTCGAAAACACCGCAGTAATATGGGACATAATACACTGAGAAATCTAACCAAATTTTGCTAATGAGCTGATGCATGCACCTTGTCAGCTCATCGCCGCCAGCCTTAAACAACTCCGCCGGTAATAATATGCAACCTTTGGTTATAAGAAATCATGGCCAGCGGTTGGAGTCTCAGCGTACTGTATGCTGTATTTGAAAAAGGTTACCCTAGTGTATGTGCCAACTATCGTGGGATAGTTAGTTAGTTAATTTGAAAAGAGGGGTGCGATGCAAAGTGTTTAAAAGCACTCTGATCCTTCCCATGTCAGTAGACATACACTGTTTTCATTAAAATTAGTTAAAGTGCCTTTATTCAAGTGAACCAAAAAAAAATAGCCAATTTTTGGCTTGCTCAAAAAAAGTTTATTTAGTTAAGAAACCACTATTGTCATGATTTTTTTTTATATCTCAAGATGTCTAGCTTCCATTTCCATTTTAAAATTCTGCAATCGGTTACAAATTGCAAAAGATACAGGCTGCTGAATATGGAATTTTTAGTACCTTTAAATAAGTGAACCAGAGTGTATTTTTCGAATAACCGAACCCCGAATTTTTCGCGGCGAAATGATGAGTAAGAAATGATTGCAGTAAATTCATCCTGAACCATACAGATATGTTAAAGGATTTCAACTGCACTTTTCTTTACTGGCCGCTTGTTCGGCAAATTTGTGGAATAAATTGAAGACATCGAAATCTCGACTGAGCAGATCAGGAACACAAAGAGTTGGCGTTTGACGACGTTTCTAGGGTAGATGACAAAAATTAGAATTCTTTTTATTGAAAAACGTTATTTTTATTGAAAAACGTTTTTCTATATTGCTAACAATCAAAATTAAATTATTTTACAGTTTTTTAAAGAAATATGAGCAGGAATTGTATATTCACATTCCATAGGGTAAAAAAAAAGTACAGTCGATGCTGATTTTGTCATTCCGGCTGAGACGTCAATTCTACGTGTGTCGATAGTCGTCGAATGTTATCGATAACGACTACGGGAATACCAATTTTCAACCGCCGATACAAGACAACAAACAGCGTTTTATGACGACGACGACAACCGGAATAAGGGTGATTAATGACTTTTTCACGAAAAAAAGCACAATGACAGGAAAAATGGATTTTGTGTAGATTTTGTATTAATTTTATGACAAATATTTATACATTTTTCCCCATGCAAAACTGAAAAAAACCGTAAATAAAAATGAAAATTAACCGGTTTTTTCCATTCTGTGAAACGAAAAACTGTTTATTCATAAACATTGATTTTTTTGAACACTTATGGGAGGTCCCTATTAATCAGCCGCACCTGACGGGATAATTCCCGCGCAACTACAGGAGGCACTATACCTATCTTGTAGTTGGTTGGAGGCAATCTTCAAGGGCTACCTTATGCTGGGAGTCATTCCTAGCATTTGGAAACAAACCAAAGTGGTTTTCGTCCCGAAAGCGGGCAAATGCTCTCATGTCAAACCAAAGGACTTGAGACCAATCAGTCTATCATCATTTGTTCTTAAGACATTTGAAAGGTTACTGGATATTCATGTTCGAAGTAATCTTCCACAGAATCTACTGTCGGGTTTTCAGCATGCCTATATCAAGGGCAGGTCAACTGAGACGGCTCTCCACTCTATAGTCAGCATAATAGAAAACCGAGCTTATCTTGTTCTCTCGGAAATATAAAATACCCACATTTGAACTGCCGTCAGTTAATGGGGTGCAATTACAGTTGACGGAAAAGGTCAAGTTCGATTTTTCGATTTTTGTTTGAAAAATCATAGAAAACTCTATGTAGCGAATTTTTGGGTAGTGTAAAAGGTAAAAATGTTAAAAATGGATAGTACTATTCAGGAAAAATATCAACTAGTTCATTTGCGCCAGTATGTGCTAACTCGTGCTTTTGAAAGTCAGTATTTCGGCATGTTTTATTTACTTTTTTGACTTTGAGGTCCATTTTCTCGATTTCTGTCAAGCCCTTGTCAAATCCATACTTAAAGATTATTTCAACGTTAATTTGGAGTAAAAGTTTTTTCTACGGAATTGAAAAATATTGAGCCTCTTAAAAGTTATGATTTTTTAAGTGAAAGTCTAAATTAAAAACTCCACGAAACAGACATGAAATCGAAATCGGCTCCGGCGACAGTTTTTTTTAAATCCAAAAAATTGGAAAAAATAGGTTCTAAGCTCGGAAAAGTCCCCAAAATCGAAATCCGAGTGTGTTTTTTGAATTCGCGAAAATGTGAAACAGCCTATTCGTACATACTTATACCTGAATAGAAATTAATCTAACAATATGGGATACACAAACGTTTTTATTTTCCATTATTTTTTTCAATATATTTATTTTCGTGAAGTTCTTTTTTATTATTATTATTATTTAATTCAATAATTCAGTATAACTTCTTGTATGACATATTTTGGGATTTTCGGTTTCAGTTTTTTTTATTTTATACTTTTAGAATAATTATTTTGTAATAATTTCAAAATAACTTTGATTGCTCCTAATAGGGATTTTAGTATTTTGTAATTTTTGGGGGAAGGTTTACGTTATTATCTATATAGATGCATAGATTCAAAACGATATTCAGTTTGAAGATTTGTTCAACTTTTAACTAGAAAATATCGGATTTTCCTTTGATTTAATAGTTAAAAAGTAACATTTTTTACTATAGAAATAAATTGAGAGTTTTTGTCTGGTGATTGGTTAAGGTAGAAATTGATAATATATATATATATATATATGTTTATAATATATATGTATTCTCTTTATATATATATGTCTGTATATAGTTTTAAATTTAAAGAAATTGAAAATTATTTTATTTGGTTATTTGAAAGTTTAGGTTTGTTGTTTTTGTTTTTTTTTTGTTTTTGCCTTCTTTTGAGGTTTCCCGTTTATATTTGATCAAGCACTTTTATTTTGTCTTATTTTAAATATAGATTTTCTTAAAAAAAGAAAAACGAGTTGAGTAGAGTTTTGAGATTTGTTTAGCTTTCATGTTTACGAAATTAATAGCACTACAAAAGTTATATCTATAGAGGGTCTCTTCTATATTCAAATTTAACTGTGTTGTTGTTTTTCAAATATCTGTATATAAATGTATAATTATTGTAACATTTTGTCAGTTTAATTTTTATAACTTTTATTTATTTATATTTATATATTAATAGTTTTCGTTTATATTCATTTATAGTTATAAGCATAAATATTTAGAGTTATAATATCTGTTGTTAAATAATATTTTATTTAGAATAATATTAGTAATAAATTACAAAAAAAAACTGTTGATGGTTCTTTTTATTTTAAACATAAGTTATAGTCTACAGAGAAGAAAGCAAATTGTTTAAATCTATATAGAAGTATATATATATTTTTTATTATATATTATATGTATATATTGGTATTTAAGCACTTAAACTTTTAAATAGAGAAATTTCTATATTTAGTAGTAATTTTGTTTTTGCGTGATCAAAAGGATCTATATAAAAAAAATTATATTGAAAGAAAAATATGTTTTTTTGTTTGGGAATTTCATTGTTATAAAATTAATTAATTAACTTGCGTGGGTTTTATATATCAGTACTAATTAATAAATAATAGTCCATGTTCGAGATAATATTTTAAATACTTATGAGAAATTTGGTCTAAACAAAGATAACAGAACACTTGTGGTAGAAATGTCACAAACAAAAATCGAGTTTTATTAAAAAATAAATAAGTTCCACACCAACATTTAAAATCCATGTCAAACATCAAAAGCGACAGAATTTTCAAATCTTTTGTTTGGCAAATTCATCTCAAATAAAAATCACAAAAAAAAAAATTATTACGAAAACATCGAGTTTTATTAAAAAATAAATAAGTTCCACACCAACATTTAAAATCCATGTCAAACATCAAAAGCGAAAGAATTTTCAAATCTTTTGTTTAAAAAAATTCATCTCAAATAAAATTCACAAAAAAGAAATTAATTATGAAAAAATCTAGTTTTATTAAAAACAAAATAAGTTTCCCTACCAGCATTTAAAATCGCTGTTAAAAATCAAAAGCGACAGAATTTTCCAATCTTTTGTTTACGAAATTCATCTAAAATAAAATCGAATACCTGAAACATAGGATTGAGAAAAGTATTATAGAAAACTTCTAAAACATGTGGTTATGTTTTAGAGTTTCGCATTATTAGAAATACAATTTTGTATCAACTGAAGTTATTGATAACCTAGAAGTCTAGATATAGTAAAAGATATTATACCTTTTTCGGAGAACAAATTAACATGCGGCTGAAGTGTCACTAGAGGATGTTGGAACGGTTAATACCGAATGGCACAAGACCATTTGTTTGTATTTGAAGAAAATAGAAAGAACAATTAGAGAAGCAGGATTCTTCTTCACCATGACAATGCGAGTTCATACACATCGCACAGTGAATCGTTCTTGACCCCATGTTCAGCAATGCCGCGATTCCCCGGTATTCGCGATGTCATGTTCATAAACAGCTGATTTTTATTCCGCAAAACATATGTTTGGTGGGCTGAAATTTTGAAAACGTCTAAATCACCGAATACCTGAGCGCCGCTTAAGAGTCTCAACAAACAAGACGCGTTACCGCGTTATCGAAAATCGGCTTCGGCTGACGACTCGCCGCTGAAATAGAATTTTCAATTTCTTGGCGGCGCTCTCATGAAATTTTTCAATAGAGAGAACAGAGTTGCCACATTTCCATAACATTCTTAAGAGCAACCAACACATCGCTTAAGAGTCCAAACAAAACACGTTACCGATAACAAAGTTTTTTAAATAGGTGTATTATGGCAGGGAAAATCGTTACGAAAATCCGTTGCGGCTGACGACTCGCCGCTAGAATAGAATTTTTAAGTTCTTGGCGGCGCTCTCAGGAACTCATTCAATTGAGAGAATAGAGTTGCCACATTTCCATGAAATTCTTAAGAGGAAACAACACAAGAGACAACTAAGAAAAGCAGTTAGAATGATTTATTGTAAAACACAAAGTAAAAAACGAAAAATAGTTGGGCACAGTTAAAAACGTTGTTAAATCCTATCGAATATAAAACTACTTTTGTTAACTCAAAAAAATTCTAGAAAAGAGCTGCAATTTTATACGAGACAAATACAACTGATGGACGCCAGACGCTATCTCTCCCATTTCGTTTAGACGCGAGAGGTTCTTTTTTCGCCGCCACCGGTAAAGTGTCTGGTTCTGTTTGAACTCTGTGAAAGTTAACACTTCGCAACCCTAATTCATCCTATAAAGTTTTTGGTAAATTTCTTAGGTTTTATGAAAAGCTTCCATAAAAATTTTACGAATTTACAAAACGTATTCATAGAAACGCTTCATAAAATATACATCATTAATTTTCATTTTTGGTATCTAGTGTTTGGGAACCAGCATTAGATTTCGAGCAATTGTATATTAAAGAATTCTCATTGCATTTAGGGTTTTCGTTACATATAGCAGAACAGTGAAATTCAGAACAATCGCCTATGAAGTACTGTTGCTTACGGTTTGCGAGATAACATAAAGAAGCATTTTAATTTTGTGCCCGTTTCCATAGAATCTGTGATAATGTTTTATAGATGTTATTAACAAATTGCATGATTACGTATCATAGAATTTTAGGAAAATCTTTCTCAGGTTCTATGAAATGTTTCTTTGGTTGAAAAAAATTAAGGAAGTCATAGTATATATGAAAGATTGCATAATATAAATGAATCGAATTGTTTCAGCATCAAAAAATTAAGTTTACGGAAATTCTACGATTTTGAGATCATATATCTGTGTCAAAAAGGAAAAATGTCTTAAGTGCACTTAGGGAAATATGGATTAAGTTCACTACGATTACTACTGGGGTCTCAATTACCTTTAGATCCAGTTTTTTTTTTTTAAATTTGACTTATGTATCAGGAAGTCATGCACCAGATATTGTTTACATATCTAATTAAATGTCAGAACATCTCATGGAAAATACCTCCTAAAGATGCTCACCTAAACAAGTTGGAAATGCACATAAGTCGTTTTTCCCTTTCGGCACAGATATCTTATGGACTGTTTTAGAGATTTTTTTTAGTCACGTAAATTTTTAAAAATATTTGCTGTTTGTTTACTTTTAGATGATGTCCTCAATTTATATCTAGCTTAAAATTGTTTTATTTTAAATTCAATTTTTTTTTATATTAAAGATCTGCACAAGACGTCTTGAATGGTCATTCAAGACATTTTCTGTTTAATCCCCTCGTGGGATGTAACGGGAAACTGTTTAGGACTGTTTCTCAAAGAAGGAATAAGATATTGGAAAGGTTACAACTACATTTTGATGGCAACAGTTCGGACTTTCCGATGGCAAAACAAATTATGCGAATAATAATGTTATTTCATTCTGAATATAGCGAAAACACGTTTTTTTTTAAACTTTATGTTAAGATATCTCGAAAACCTGCTGTAATGAAGTAATTCTGAGGTCGGATTAGGTTTCAGCGCACATGAAACATTTGAAAATGCATTGCTATGGGTATTTAGCTACATGTCGCCTTTATTTTACGACGAATTTATTAGAATCGTAATGTCATACATACGTCCTTATTCATAAAAAGTTATGGAAGGTTTGAGAGACGATTTATCATACAAAACCCGTCTATCGTATCTTTCGCAAATTTTATGAAGAAGACGCCTAGTTTGTCCATTAAAAATTATATTTGAAATTTTTAGAAATCTTGTTTATTTTCCGAGATATTGTCCATTGAAATCCAATAAATTCGCTGTAAAATAAAGGCAAAATGAAGCGAAAAACTAGTTTTTTGCGCTAATAACGAAAATACCACACCAATGACTGTTAACGGACTATTTCTCAAAGAAGGAATAAGATATTGGAAAGGTTACAACTACATTTTGATGGCAACAGTTCGGACTTTCCGATGGCAAAACAAATTATGCGAATAATAATGTTATTTCATTCTGAATATAGCGAACACACGTTTTTTTTTAAACTTTATGTTAAGATATATCGAAAACCTGCTGTAATGAAGTAATTCTGAGGTCAGATTAGGTTTCAGCGCACATGAATTTTTTGAATTTTTTTCCAAAATTGGCGTCCGTGTTATATAACTCCAAACATAGTTTCCAGAGTCGCCTTTTGTTATGAATCAACAATAGAGTATTGAGTGAATAAGTCTAAAACACGTTCTAGTTAAGACACCCGTTGGACGGACCGTACATCCAATGACTAACTTTTTGTTACGAAGACGGGTGTATATCTCTATTAATAAAGATATAGAATCATATTGAACTTGAATAAAAAAATAAAAATTATCATTTCAATAACATTTTTAGTCATTCCGCCAGCAGCCTAAATATTTAATTTTTTTTATAGCAAACGGAGGGGAAAATATGTGTGAATATGAAATCTGAAATATCAGACGAAGTTATGGCTGGTATAGGCACTATCGAACACACAAAACTGAATTAAAAATTGTAACCCAATCAAAGGTTTAAGATGTTTGACAGCCTTCAATTAAAATGCAACACTGTGCAACGGGCTCATAAAACTATCTCCCATATTCATAACCAAATGTTAGTAACAGGTTGTACGAGAGACTAACTTACATTTTGTAGAATTCGTTGGTCAAGAGTTCATTCATAACAGTTTCCTATCTGTTCGTCTGAAGTTAGTACGTATTTCTTAGATTCGTATTCACTAGTTAGACACAGTTTAGTAAGAGATTTTTGTAGTTGAGTTTTCATTTATTGACCATTTGTGCGGGAAAACACGATTCATCAGATTGATGTACTTGTTTATATGGTGTAGAGAAAATATAGTTGCATGCGTGCACACCTACTAGAAAAAGCAGTTAATCACGCAAACTAAATATCAAAATCATTTTGATATTTCGCTCTCATTGACGTTGGTGATGTATCGTATATTCCCTGCACTAATATGAACATGTCTGTTTTAACCAAATGCAAGCTTCATAATCATTGTTAGTAGAACTACAGCTGTTCGTCAGAAGTTAGTACGTATTTGTTAGATTCGTATCCAGTAGTTAGACTCAGTTTAGTAGGGGGTTTTTGTATTTGAGTTTTCGTTTATTGACCATTTGTGCGGGAAAACACGATTCCTCAGATTGGTATGCTTGTTTATATGGTGTAGAGAGAATAAAGTTGTACGCGTGCACACCTACTAGAAAAATGTGGTAATCAAGCAAACCAAATATCAAAATCATTTTGATATTTCGCTCTCATTGACGTTGTTGATGGATCGTATAATCCTGGCTTTACAACCAATTTTGGTTAGGATAACATATGTATGTTTCCAACCGGTTCGACATATTGGTCCCAAAAAGTTGATACCAGCTCCAGAATCCAAGAGTATTTTCAAAGTTAGATGTTTAATTCTATTGTATGAATTTTTAAACTTTAGTACTCTAAAAAAAGTCCCTCTACCCTTTTAATAACGATCTCAGCAGATGTAATTACATCCGAAAAAATTGTTATATCCCATTTTCGATCAGAACTGATCTATAACTATACAATTATATCTAATTGAATCTCATTTGATTTCAATTTTGTCTCGGCCAGATATAATTGTATCTACCGTGAGATATATAGTTACGTCTAACGTTAGATATAATTAGTTCTAGCAGAGATCAGATTATATCTAGCCAAATGTCTGGGTATATCTGACGAGATATGCACATCAGCACTTACACAGGCAGAAATATACTGTCGGCCCGGTGTTGGGCTAGTGTCGGTGAGGATAGTGCAAGTCTTGGCAAATCTAGAAATATAACCTTATAAGTATCTCGCCGAATTCGTTTATATTTCACTATATCCAATTGTATCTGACTGGGATGAGATGAAAATTAGACTGAGATGAAATTAGATAGTTATAGTTCAGTTGTGTTCGAATTTTATTCTTTTAGATATAACCATTTTTCATCTAATCTAGAAGACTTGATATAATTAGGTCTGCGAAGTTCCATTCATATCTACTCTCTTTTTACATGGTTCAGGGAGTTTGAAAACTATTCTTGGTATAAACAAAGGCATTCAAATGAAACCTCAAATATTTCGAGACTATTTCTATTATATCTCAGTATATCCAATTGTATCTGACTGGGATGAGATGAAAATTAGACTGATATGAAATTATATAGTTATAGTTCAGTTCTGATCGAATTTTATTATTTTAGATATAACCATTTTTCTGATATAATGAGATCTAATCAAATCTGCTAATATCAATTTTATAGATATAATTAGGTCTGCGAAGTTCCATTCATATCTACTCTCTTTTTACATGGTTCAGGGAGTTTGAAAACTATTCTTGGTATAAACAAAGGCATTCAAATGAGACATCAAATATTTCCAGACAATTTGAAGGTTATTTTCCCTTGAGAATGTCTGCAAGTCCGAGATAAAAAAGTAAACAATTCACATTAAAAATCGATGAAAACCACCCTTTCATCTAAAACAGGGTTTCGCAGCCCCTTAATCCTGAAGCCTACACAAATCCATAAGAGAGTGTTGGGTCAGTGTCGATGGAGGTAGTGCACGCACGTATTGGTAAATCTATAGATATACTACATAACCTTATATCTTGCCGGATCTAATATCGGACGTAAGATCGATCCAATTATACCTGGCCGGGACAAATTTGAAATCAAACTAGATTTAATTAGACAGATATAGTTCAGTTCTGATTTAATTGTATTAGATATAACCATTTTTCCGATCTAATGTGAATGTAATTAGGTCTGCCAAGATCAAGTTTATGGATCTAATAAGATTCAATCATATTTACATGGACAAGGCAATTTAAATACTTTAGTAATAAATTTTAATTATTTATTTAAATACTTTAGTAATAGTATTTAAATTGCCTTGTCCATGAAAATATAATTTCCAACCGCTTCGACATATTGGTCTCAAAATGTTGATACCAGCTCCAGAATCCAAGAGTATTTTGAAAGTTAGATGTGTAATTCTACTGTATGAATTTCTGAAACTTTAGTACTACAAAAAAAATTCCCTCTACCCATGTAATAACGATCTCAGCAGATCAAATGTATTCAACTAAAACATCAAATATGGCCAAACTATTTAAATGTTATTTTCTCGTTAGAATGCCTGCAAGTTAGAGATAAAAAGTAAACAACTCGCATTAAATAATGCCGTGAATAATCGAGAAGAACTGCCCAATCATGTAGAACAGGGCTTCGCAACCCCTTAACCCTGATGCCGGCACAAATGCATAAGAGGGTAAGCAAACTGCTCAAAAACTCACAATGATTGGGACAAAATTAAAATTTTTTAAATGTTTTTTTTTTCAATTATAATTGAATCGTTTATTTAAGAAACAACATAAGGGACAAAATATCGAAAAATGTGTTTTTGGTGGTACTGTACAATTTAAAGGCAAATACATCTTTTAGTGCAGAAATAACGTATGGTCCATATAAGCAATGCTATTTGGCAGCCTTGAAAATAATCCGTTTATTTCAGAAAGAACCCAAGCGCCGTCGCTTAGATTCTTTCTGCGGCCTTGTTTTGTGCCTCGCTGTTTTGTCTCGCTGACATCACATGTTTTGTGACTCGCTGTATTGTATGATTGAAAGATGGAGTGAAAGAGACCCTGAGTGCTTAGTTTTCGTGAATTTTCGGGGAAAATTAGCTTTATTTCGTTGTTTATTATTACATTATATAGTTCTTGAGCCATGTCGGATAGTTCAGATGATGAACCTAATCCCAAGCGTAGGCGTGGAGTTGTGCACGAAGAAAAATACAAACAGAACATTATTCGGTATGCTAGGCTCAAAGGGCTGCAGTACGTCTCGTACCAAGGAAAATAAGTTCCCAGCAAAGCCCCGCTGAATGAATTAAACTGTAAGTGCAATTTAAAATGTTATTTGAAACTTTCTGATGAAAGAAAACGAGAACTATGGGAAACACTTTACTCTTTGGAAAATAAAAACACCCAAGACACGTACCTCCCAGCTTTAGTGGAGGTTATGCCTGTGAAACTTAGACGTAAAAACCGCAGGCCTAATGTAAATAATGAGCAAGCTCAAGAAAACCCTGACGTACCTACTGATGACTTGCCAAACAAAAAATCCCATTCATACAAGTATAACTGGAAAGTAAATGTTGCTCTTACTCAAGTTTGTAGAGGTGTTTTCTTGAAAGTGTTTGGAATTTCTGACAATCCTCGTAGAATCAAGAGAATAAATAAATGTTCTGTCCTTTACAAAAGATATGAAGCCTTCTATGATACTATCATCCAATGGCCAACAACTGACCTGGAATTGCCAGAAGACTTGAATTGGCTTCCAAGTGAATAAGACCAGATCTTTGTATATAGACATACTGTAGCGTGTAGTCTACTTGTTTTTTTTCGATTTATGCCTAGTAAAAACACTCTTTTTCATACATAAGTGTGTCTGTTACTTGCTTTTGATACCAAAACAGATAAAAATTAATGGTTAATTCTAAAAAAAATCACTTTGGATACACTTATTTATTGCAGAAACCACCTAAGTGCAATTGTTTCAAAAATTTATAACTTAAAAACTTGAAGGAAGAACAAAATTTAAAAAAATAGATTATCCCTATAGCAGGTTTTTGATTTGGTAAAAACAAAAATTTGAAGATGACTAGACCTATACTTAAGCTGCAAAACAGTTTTTTTTAGTTTTCCGAAAGTTGAAAAAGCGCACTTAGGTGGTTTCTGAAATAAACGATTCAATTGTGCTTTAAGTATGTGGTCTGTGTTCACAAACGAAACAAATTTTGAAGTCTTCATGACAAGGAAACAATGAAACTTCCAACGCCCTCTACAGGGAGGTGTGTCCCGTCGTTTGTGAAAGGTCTGCCCTCATCTAGAAGTTTATTTCATTTTGAAGATATTTGGAAGCCAGAGTTTAAAAGAGGAATCCGTGGAATAATCAAAGAGAACTACTTATAATCACCTAACAACGTTTTAAGTATTTTGGCGCATTTTCATAGTACTTATAGGAATTTATTCATTTGTTATAAGTTTTATGAATACGAACCTTTATATTTTAAGAACTCTTGGGTAGAAAGATTTAAATTTAAAAAAATTTCAAGTGATCAAAAGTTTACTATTCGGCATTTTAATAATTTTATCTAAACTACAAAAGACAGTTACTTTCAAACATTAATAAATAGTGAAAGTTAAAAAATAAAGAAATACCTGATAGTAGCTGCATAGGATTTTCCAACATAGTCGGTCGCCTGTTTTCTGAGTTTTATTCCATCGCCAATTACTTTTCTTCTCTTTTTTTAGGACATTCCTAAACTCTCTTTTTTTAGGACATTCCTAAACTGCACCTCATTTCTATTCACTTAAATTTCTAACTAAAAAAAAATCTTAAACGCTGTGAACGCTTGTACATTGAATTTCAGTTCCAGTATTTCTTTTAACTTAGTTTTTCTTCAAATTGTTTTAAATTGCTCTTGAGTATATCTTTTGTTTTATTATTTAATTCTTAAAATTATCTTTTAATTGTTGTTTTTTGTTGGGGTTTTTTTCTTCTAAAATATTTTGTGTATTCGAGTGTTTTATTTTGTGTGTGTGTCTGGTTCTTTTGTTTTTGTTGTTCTAAATGTTTACTTTGGTTTTCATTTTAGCTTTTTATGTACTAGAATTATCTTAAATATCCGCTGTTTCGTATTTTCTTAAAATATATATTAATCTAGTATTTACACCAAATTGGCTACATGTGTTGTGTCCATGTGTTGGATTAATGTGCGCATAAATGACATCTCTTTGCGGGCATTTTCCAATATAACTTTTGGATCATCCGATGTGCAACGCAAACAGTTGGGCGCAAAGACCATGGCCAAATTGGATGAATCCATTTTTGTGGCACTAACAACGTCTGGGTGGGAGAATTGTTGAAGAAAGTGTATTAAATAGGTAAGGACCTGGAGAGAAAAAGAAAAGACATTTTTAAATATGTTGTTTGATTAACAAAACGAAAAACTTTGAAACGTTCAATAATAATAATAATAATAATAACCCTTACACATTATATAGTATATGGGGCCGTTATACAGGGTGTCTGGTAGCAGATTTATATTTTCAAATTTAAATAAAAAACATAATATTTGACACAAAATTTTATTAACAGCATCATTGAACGATAGAATGGAAATGCGGATTTTTTTTAAAGAGTATGTCATCCAGATGTCTTCCGTCGAGTTGGACACACTGTTCAAAACGGAGCCTTGTGTTCTGCGCCACACGCTGCAGTAAACTTGGTTCAATTGAGCTGATTTCTCGACGAATATTTTCCTCTAAAGCCACAAGAGATTGGGGATTGTCAATATAAACCCTCTCTTTGAGGTAGCCCCATAAAAAACAATTCAAGGGAGTTAGATGGGGGTTAGATAAAATATAAAGGTGGGATGTCTCCAAAGCGACTCATCAGATTTTGGGGGAAATTTTCCCGAAGCAAATTCATCGAAGCTCTGGCTGTGTGTGCAGTAGACCCCCCTCCTATTGAAACCACGTGTGTGAAGAGTACGATGGATGAGCTCTCAGGTTTGGCAAAAAGAATTCCGTAATTATGCGTCGATAATTTTCACCGTTAACATTCGTAGCCTGGCCTCGAGAATTTTCGAAAAAAAAATGGTCCAATTATCTCATGCGTGGATAAGGCACACCAAACAGTTACCCTAGGGCAATGCAATGGTTTTTGATGTTTCAATCGAGGGTTGCGGGCTCTTGGAGACCAGTAACGGCAGTTTTGCTTGTTGACGTGGCCGTTTGAAAATGAGCCTCGTCGCTCCAAAAAATGGGATTTACAGTGCAAAAACGCTCCAACATCGTTCCACAAAATTTTTTGCGTAAATCAAAGTCACTTTCTTTCAGTTCTTGAAGGATTTGAATTTTAAAAGGATGAAACTTCAGATCCTTTTTTTAAATTTCATAAATAATCGTTCTTGAAAGTCCCAGTAAGGCTGCTTCTTTCCGTATTGAAAGTCGCGGATTTTCACGTAAACTGCTTTCAAATTTTTTTTTTTAAATTTCATGAATAATCGCTCCTGGAAGTCCCAGTGAGGCTGCTCTTTTCCGTTTTGAAAGTCGCGGATTTTCACGTAAACTGCATTCAACCAGTTCAATGTTTTCGGGAGTCCTTGAAGATCTACTGGGACCTAGCCGTGGGACATTCATAGCCGAAGCAGTTGCGCGGAATCTCTGCACCCACGAACGAATTAAATTTACACTCGGTCCATCACTTATTCGCCGAATATCGAACTTTGAACAAAATTGTCGACAAGCAATTACGTAAGAATCATTACTTTTAAAAAATGTCTCCACAGCGAACGCACCATGCTCACTCGACCATTGCGACATCGTGACTGCCACACAATCGATAATTCCAACGGCGCCACTCTCCCTCCGCACCGTTTATTACTTTTTGAAATAATCGTATTTAAAAATATAAATTTGCCACCAGACACCCTGTATGTGTGTTGGGTTATATTCGCAATTGTTGTAAGAGGTTTATTAGACGCATAATATACGAAAATTTCACAAGTTTTACTAACAGTTAATATATTATTGTAAACTAATTATAGGGGTGCCCCAAATTTCACACATGATTTGAATTTCGCGCTACATCAATGGTAAAGTGTAATTGTTGGAAAAAAATTACAGCTGTCGATTCAGAAATACTAACAATAATGTCGATTTTCGACCAAAAGAATCTTCGGCGATTGAGCTCATATACTTATTTTATCGTTTAAGTTTATATCGACACATTCCCAGCAGAATGTACAGTGGCTCAATATTATAATGGGACACTAACCCACATAATAAAATATATATTATTTTTAAAATATGGTAACGGAATTTTAACTTTATTTTTATGATTTCATATTGCCACGTTAGTGTATAATATTTTTAGGAAATACTTGCTGCCTTATATTCAATTGAAATAAATTTATAAGCATTCATTCACAATAATACAGATCACGACCCTCAAAGTAATAATGGGACAGATGGCAACCATTTTCAGTTTAGCTTTAGATAACGGTGCCAAATGTTTTTTTTTTGGCCTGGAACTTTTAAGAGAACTCTATATAGAATATTTCAGTAAGTTGTGTTATAAATATCCATCATGGCGCCACGTCGTTCCCAAACATCGCCAGAGCTGAGGAGATTAATAATTACCCACTCGAAGTCTGGAAAATCTGTGCGAGATATCGCGGAAATAGTAAACCGACCAAAATCTACAGTGTTTAATATTATTAAAAGATATAAAAACTCAGAAAATTTTGAAAACATTGGGAAACCGAGCAAGCGAAAAATATTTTCGGATTCAGACGAGCGTTGGCTCTTACAGCAAATAAAGAAACGCTCACATCTTAGCGCACCTAAACTGGCGGCTGAAGCAGAAATATTTTTGGGGAAAAATGCTAATCCCGAAACCATAAGAAATATTTTACGAAAGCATCAATACAACGGTCGAGTAGCTAGGAAGAAGCCTCATATCAGTAAAGTCAACAAGCTGAAACGACTATCATTTGCAAAAGAGCACAGAGGAAAAGATTTTTCGTTTTGGAGCAAAGTGATTTTTCTGATGAAAGTAAATATAAAATTTTCCGGTCCGATGGGCAGTCATACGTATGGAGTAAGCCGAACGAAGAGCTGCGCGAAAGAAATTTACGACCGACTGTGAAGCACGAGCCAGGGTCAGTAATGGTATGGGGTGCAATTTCGGCAGCTGGTCCTGGGAATCTTCATATTATTGAAGGAATTATGGACCACAAGTAGTACCTAAACATTTTGCGATGTAACCTTTCAGAAACATCTGAAAAATTAGGCCTTTCCAACGAGTACTATTTCTACCAGGACAATGATCCAAAGCATAAGGCTTATTATGTTCGGAATTGGTTGGTCTATAATTGCCCACATGTACCCGAAACACCACCACAATCGCCGGATTTAAACCCGATTGAGCACGTGTTGGGTTATTTGGAACAAAAATTAAAAAATCACCACATTAACAACAAAAACACACTTACACTTGCCCTTAAGGAAGAATGGGAAAAACTATCACCTAACTATTGCAGAAAGCTGGTTGAATCGATGCCGCAACGTTTGAAAGCGGTAATACAAGAAAAGGGCCTCCCAACAAAATATTGAAGTTTTGAATATGATACCTTATTTACTTATTTTTTTAATTCGTGTCCCATTATTAATTTGACCCTAATACTATGAATTACTTTACTTTTTTTGTTTCTTACTTTTTGTACTAATGAAAAGGACTTCTGTTTATATTTTCAATAAACTCATCGCATTAGCATTAGAACGTTATATAAATTTGTTTTCTTAAGTTAATTAGTTCAGTAGAATGTAGGGAACATAAGTAATATTAATAGGTGTCCCATTTTAATTTTAAGCCACTGTATTAAGCGACAAAATGGAAATTGTTTAGGAAACGAAAAAAACTTTCTGTCAAGTAGCTGATTTGTATTATTTTTTCGGTTATTACCATTTCATTTGCTTAATAACTCATGACGTGGTTATGTAAGGGACATTCTCTGTATATCGAAATGTGGAGCTTGGCATAAATTTTGAGAATATGGAAAAAAGTCATTGTCGCCAAATATGTCGCTTAATACATTCTGCCGGGAACGTGTCGATATTATTCGATCTTTCAGTTATGTTTTTAATAACACTGTAAGTAGGTGAAAATGACACACCAAAACGCCGAGACACGTCAACCTAATTTTGGATCGTAGAATCATCCAGTGGTGTACCCCGTTTTGAAAAGTTAGTTCGAAATCACGAGATATATTTTGATTTTAAATTTGTAGTAGATTTAAGGCGATTTTTGATTTTATTTGAATGAAAAAACTTTAAAAACTTGTTTAAAATCAATTTGTTTCTTGTTTATTTTTCAAAATTTATATCTTGAAATAATGGACGTCCATTTTCAAGCGGACATGGAACTATATTTGCTCTTATTTTGATGATTTTATAATTTTTTTTTGGATTTATTCAATTTTTACTCTTTGTTTTCAATCGACCAGCAGAAATTAGCTAGCATTGAGCCTGTTCTTTTTCCAGCGAAACGGTCTTCGAATGCCATTATGGTTTGATGAAATCTTTCGCCAGTTTCGTCTGTTTCTGTGGACAATTGTCGTTCGTAAAAATCGAAATGTGCATGTAACATGTGGATTTTCAACGACATATTAACGCCAAGTTTGTCGA
Organism: Phaonia tiefii; assembly: GCA_963931995.1. Taxonomy (NCBI): domain Eukaryota; kingdom Metazoa; phylum Arthropoda; class Insecta; order Diptera; family Muscidae; genus Phaonia; species Phaonia tiefii. The sequence goes on from OZ008367.1 coordinate 303,302,227, forward strand.
AAGACTTCATCATGTTGTCAATATAATCACGGTACTCTGGTGAGCGATTTTTGCAAAGAACGTTTTCAATTACCGCACGAATTGAGTTCCATGCGTTTAGTTCAGTTTCATCTAACATTTCAGAAAAACTCGTATCCCTTAAATGTTTCCGTATATCTGAACCGTTAACTACACCTGTTAAAAAACATTGATATAGTAAAATATATTGCAGTCACACACTTTTAGTTACACAAAATTACCCTCTTTTAATTTTTCAATTGGTAATTTTGGAAAAGCGTTGTTTTTCAAGTATGGTAATACATTTTCGTTAGCGCGAACCAAACGCTTTAAAAAAATCTTTACAACTCCCAGCTTGATATGAAGATCCGGAAGCATTATTTTCTGAAGGGGGATCAATGGTGAACGAATTACATTAAATTCGCCAACAACTTGCGAATCGCGTTTTGGCCAATCTCGCTTCCGTACTGGTTGCATTTTGCACGGCTGTCCCATTTACAAAAAATACACATGTACTTTGCATAACCAGTTTGCATTCCAGCTAATAGTGAAGAACCTTAAAATCGCAATTTACGCGCCAATTGTGTTCGTCATAACTGATGTGTTTCAGAATTAATTTCATGGTATCATACGACTCATGCATTCCAAGAGCATTGATGAGGCACTGGTTTAACGCTGCTGTTTTCAAATAGCAAGACTACTTTTAAGCTTCTGGTTGAAGAGTCTATGAAAAGACGCCATAAAGATGGATTGTAGTTGCAGATTCCCATTTCATTCATTAAACCGGGAATATCTTGACAATATGCATAAGCTGCGTCCTCGGAAAGCATGAAATAAGGCATATATCGATGGCTTAATATAAAAAGGGCCTAACTCAATTATTTGTTACTTGACAGGAGAAGGAAAACACTTAATAAAATCCGTAAAATTTTAGATACAACAAAAAGTTTTAATGCAATTTCCAAAAATGTGTTGCCTCTTTTTATTAAAAATTGCATTAAAACTTTATTTGTATCTAAAATTTTACAGATTTTATTAAGTTTTTTCGTTCTCCTGTCTAGTAACAAAAAATCGAGTTAGGCCCTTTTTATATTAAGCCATCGATATGGTTCTTGCCGGTATTTGTAAGATGTAACTTTTACACCTGGTGCCAGCACGTTGACGCTTCTTAGTTCCGATGCCAAAGTCATTGCATTATTTTCAGATAGCTTCAGATTTCTAATGATTCTATCTAAATGTTCCTACGAAAGTATTGATGGATATTGTATAACTGGCTGAAGGTAATCAGAATCAGAATCAGCATGATGTAATGATGTTGCTGAAGTTTGTGATTGTACTTCATAGGACGCAGTATCATATTGGTATGTCGATGGATGTACTGGGACAGGCAATTCATCACTGTGTGGAACTGGTACGTGAGCACTTGGCACACCTTTGTATATAAAACAGGATCGTTCTATAAGAATAAATTATTGTGTATTCCATATATAGTCTAAGTGAACTCACTGTTTTGATTGAGATCATTTACATCGTTCTTGCACGCGTTGCAATTTTCTGTATCATGTTCCCCCATATTCGGTCCATATCATTGGAAGTGCAAATGGCATCGAATATCGCCGTAATTTCCACCATTTGTTTAATACACTAAAACATGTGATGCACGTAAATTCAGGTGCATGATCAACATTTCGCATTTCTCCAGCGGGGGTAACCAAAAAATACTGATTGTAAGCTTTGAGGGCATCTTCAACCAAATGTCGTCCGATGATTTTTCGGTGTAAATTTTCCACACCCAAAACAAAACATATTTAATTTTTCGCAATGTGATCTGCATTTTTCGTCAATCATTTTTCTATTTTTTTTCAAAATGGTCAATAAAATGCTTATATTTTTGATGTGTAACATCTATAGCGGCGGGTAGGGACTAATCTGTCAAAGTGAACACTTTGATATACATATATGTTGTAGCATCTGTTTGTAATAGGGATTTCAATCCCAAAATCCCGAATCCCAAAATTATTATAATTATTATGGCCCCAAATTGTAAGAGGTAAACTAATTCTGCTTCCAAATAGATGTCTATTATTTCAACGTTTACATTTTGTCGAAAAAAATATATAAATTGATTTAACAAGAGCTTTTGCAGGTTTTTCCCTCAAATAAAATCAAAAATCACCATAAATCTACTACAAATTTAAAATCGAAATATCTCGTTATTTTGAGCTAACTTTTTAAAACGGAGTATACCACTGGATTCTATGACCCACAAATTAGTTGGGGTGTCTCGGTGTTTTTGTGTGTCATTTCAAAACTTCAAATTTTACTTACAGTGTAATTTTCAGTTCAAGATCAATATCTATTAAAATGTACTTTTTCTATGAATTTTCTATGGTTTTGTTAACTGTCATAGTTGTAGAATTTGCAAATCCACGAGTGATTGTTGAGAAATAAATGAATCCACCACGTGTCACTGTTTATATCAGATTTTGGGCTGGAGGCATCATCGGATCATTACATACTTAGGTGGCCTCAAACAACCCAGAGGCTTCAAGGGCCTTATAATATGAGCATAACTTGGTTCTCCAACTGGCTTGATCTTTAGCTTTTCTCCTCCAGTTGATAACACCAGGTTCTCGTAGGCAATATTCCACCAGGTCTTTACAGCGAAGTCTTGGTCATCGTATTTGTTGATATCCTTCGAGTATCTCTCACACAGGTTCATTGTGCTCCATTCTACTGACATGGCATATCCAGCTTAATCTCGTTATTTCGCATAACTACGTCAATGTCGGGATACAGTTTATAAAGCTCGTAGTTCATACGTCTCCACTAGCCGTTCTCTATTATAGGATAATATATTTTTCGGAGCATATTTATCTTGAAGACTCCCAGTGGTATTTCTTTCATCAGCGTGTGATATGACCCAGTGTTCTGCGACATAAAGCAAGCAGATTGTATGAGAGTCTGATAGAGTTAGATCTTTGTTTCTTTTTCTCTGAAGCGCTTACTTGTCCCCAAACTAACACCCGATTTCTAGGCTAATGTTATGTTATGTTCTGTTAATGGATGTTCTGCTTGTCGAAACCATTAATTTTTTATTGTCCTCGTTTACCGTCAACCCCACTTTTGCTGGTTCCTTCTCAATTCTCGAAAATGCTGCAGGAACCTCTTGCAGATTTCGCCCAATGATGCCTAAATCATGTGAGCATGTGACTTTTGCTGCTGATAGTTTTATTCGTATTGACTGCAGCTCACGGTGGTCACGGACACTCACTGATTGGGTCCTAAACTTAAGCCTTGGGTCCTACAGTTTTAGACTGGTTCCGAACGGTATTTGAGAAGCTTTTTTCATGACTAAATACTCGATAGTGTCGCCGACCGTCGTCGAAAAAAATTTAAGGGGGTCAGAGCAGGGATCGAACCCACGTTCTCATCCACAAGAGCCGCGCACACTACCATTGCACCACCGACGGCCTGAGGCCTTAACTCGTACTAAATGGATTGAGGATCTCGTGCCGATCATTGTAATTTTACAAAGGCGTGTCAGCTAAGCAGGAATTCTAAGCGCCGACATAGGTACAGTTTTCCCCATATCGGGCTATCGAAGACAGTCTTATAATCTACAAAGAGGTGGTAGGTGTCGTTTTATTTCTGGTGGAATTTCTCCAGAATATGTCGTAATTTGAATATCTGCTTAAATCAACACTAATAAGGTCCGATTAGGTCTGCAACAAATGACTTCAGTATTTAGCACATTACCTTGGACCTTGTATGCTATGGATAAAAGGCTTAGTCCACGATAGTTGGTACATGCACTCCTTTTTTTTAAAAACAGGACACTCACTTTTTTTTAAAAACAGGACACAGTATGTTAAGGCTCCAATCGTCGGGCATGCATCGTCTAGCACGCACCTTTCCAACTCATAGCCGCCATCTTTAACCAGCTCAGCCGATAATCCATCAGCACCAGCGGCTTTGTTGTTCTTAAGTCCGGAAACTGCAGTTCTAACTTCCCTTTGGATATTGACTCAACACCCTCATGTGTATTGAAGTCTTCTGGGGCAAGTAAAGCAGAGAAGTGATCTCTGCATATTCCCGTCCTTATCTCTACGAAAGAGGGGCCCGATCCACGGCCGTTGGTTTAACTTAGCACTTTTCGGTAGAATTTATGGGCCGTCTATAATATTCAATTTGCTAACTCTCGCGCTTTCTCCCCTACCTTTTTTTCTTCTTAAATAAACGGGGTTCCTCTCTCCTCTTCTCCTTATACCGCTCCGTCGCGGCTCGCGTTGCAACTGCCTGAAGCATTGCCATACATGCAACGTTGTTTTCATCACTTGCCATGCGACACTCTTCACCGTACCATAGTTTGTTTTTAATCGGTTTTTCATAATCAAGTACTGTCTCTGCAGCAATGGGAAATATATTTCCACTGGGCTTCAGAATAATGGGGCGGAGGTGCCTTCTGCGCCAGTATCTGAGCGAGCTTCTCTGCATAGGCCGTGGTTATCTCTAATAATTGCTCAACCTTGTGGGAACCTATGCTGCAACCAGGTAGTGATCCGAATCAGTGGGCTGGGCTTGGCTTCCGCCACCGTTTTTAATAGCAATAAAAATATAAAATGAGAATGAGAAACAATGCGGTTGTTCAGAACAGTTATCGGTGTTCGCTATCGCGACATGATTTTTTGCCTAAATTGCAAGATGCAGATGTGAGTGGCATGTGGTTTCAACAAGAAGGTGCCACATGGCTGACAGCCTAAGAAGCAACTACTGCAAAAGAGTGTGTAATTGCGAGCAAAGCTGGGTAGGATAGTTACCCGAATGAATATCCCCTATGTTGTATAGTATACTTCTAAAACAAATGTAAAACCTGTGCTTTCTATAAAAATAACATATTGCGTACATTTTGGAGCACCCTTTATTTTGTGTTTCACTCAATAAATAACACAAGCAATAAATATACAAGGAAAAATTGACCCCGAATCTAGTTATTAAAAACTTGAGATATACATATGTTTTAAACTAATTTAACTTGGCTGCTTTCCTAAAACGAATTCCAACAATCGGCCAAAATTAAAACGTAAATAATTCTAATAATTTAAATCAAATTAGTTATTTATGTTGGATATACATTCCTCACATTTTCCTTTAAAACATTTCTAAAAGAATTACCTCATTGACCCATGGATGAAATCCTATTGATTTTTTCGTTTGTGCAAATTAGTTTTATAAAAACTGTACGTGACTATTTTATATTCACTTACCAACTTGGTCAATTCGGGTAATCTATCAACTATAGCTTTGGCTTTATCTGGATCATCTGTATTTACACATTCCTCATATAAATGATCTGGTATTAAAGGATCGTACAATTCACGATACCATAATTTTAAAAGACTAGCAGGAGCGTGGGCGTCCACTGCAAAATGAAAAGCAACAACAAAATGGATTTCAAAACAACAATTAAAATCTTTACAAATATTGCCACTCACCCATAGTATTTTTATAATCAGGAACATCCCACCGATCTAAACGATTTTTCAAGCAATTGACTTCATCAACATCAGCCGATACACGAAATATACCCTCCGTTTGTTTACCATTAAGTAAAAGGACCTTTATTATTGCATGTTAAAGGATACAATTAAATAAATCGTTGGTATTTTAAAGTAAACAGATGCAACTTACATGCTCAGATAAAGTAGTTTGTATCCAGGGTAATTTACGGAATGGAAATTTATCCTTTTGCAATTGCATTACCTCATCGATGGTATTACCAAACATACTATTGCGTAAAATTTGATTCTGTAACCAGAGAATATGATAATGATCAGTATGTCTATGTTCCAAACTTACCCCCTATATTCATAACGAAAACTTAAGTCACCGACTGTCATCTGACTAAAGATCTTTTATGTAATTTTTTTTGCAAACCTTTCGTTATGAATTCGGGTGTAATTTATCTAGTAATTAACTCTTACTCTAGCTTGTTCCACTTCATCTTCTGTGGGCTTTTTAGCTTGCCTTCTACCATGGCTACCAATGCGATCTAAGCGTCTACAGCATACAGTGGCATAATGTGATATCTGCACATGAATGGGCCATTTACCCACCTCCGGAAATGATGTGGCAAATGTGGGATCTCTATGGCGATTAACATAACTGAGAAAGCAATGAACGGAAATCAAACAAATACATGAAATGAATCATATAACATGATAAAATTATCACACTGAATATCTTACTTTAACAATGTCGGTTGGAACGTAGGCGAAGGTGGTACATATGACAAACATATAGCCATTAATTCCCAACCTCTAATTAAAGAATCTCGTTTTGGATTCTCTGTCGTTTGACGACATAACTGAACATACAATTCATCTCGTAATCTATAAGAAAATTGTTACAAATTTAGTTAATAGTTTAACGAGTTTAAATAAAAGCCTATACTTACTGTTGTTGTGGCAATGATGATGTGATTATATCTATGGCCACAGAATTTAAACTCATACCCGCTCGTGCCTTTCGATCACCCATATAAATTTGCACCAATTTAAATAGTTCTATGGCGGTTTTCTTGTCGTTTTTATCACGTGACAATGCTAACATGGGACGGCTAATAGCCTCTGCTGTCCAACTTAACATATCGCGTACGGAAGACTAGAAATAAAAGAAGAATTTAACATATAAAGGTCGAAGAATATATTTATACTAGGGATGTGCGATTAATGGATTAATCAGGCAACCTGATTAATCGAATAATTGATTAATCATACATTTTGATTAATCACATATACGATTAATCGATTAATCTTCATTTTGATTAATCTAAAATTTGATTAAACAAAATTTCAATAATTGAGCGATTCATGTTTGTTTGGTATTTTCAGTCTGAGTTTTCAACAACCACCTTTACTGAAAATGTTCCAATGTTTCCTTTTGTTTTATTTATTATTCGCTCAATAAATTAAACGTCATAGGTACGATGGAAAGTAAACATTGGATGGTGGAAAATATGGGTTCAATAATACCAGATGGTGGCAATAGTATACAGTGATCCACAAAGGAACAACAACCGAATTTCGTGTTTTTGTGACAAGCTAGTTGTGTTAAATACATTACAAATGTATACCAACGATAAAAGTCAACAAAAAAGTGCAAAATATGTTTTAAATTTTTCAGTTCTACACCAAAATGACAGGAAAAAGTTAAGTGAACATATTTTGTAACTCCACCTGGTGTAAGATAATTTTAAATTCAATTGCTCTCATTTCCACAAACCTAAAACGTCAGATGAGAGAATAAGTTTATCTACGTATGTATTATTCTATGGTATACTACGTATTTTTGTGTTTTTCAAAAAAATTTTGGAATGATGATTTATGAAATCACACTGGGCGACACCAAAATAATATTGGGGTGCTGTCAACGGATTCTGGTAGAAAGGTCTAAAAAAAAATATACGTGTATCGCAGTTTTGCCAGATCTGATCAGAATTTTTTTTAGGGGTGTCAAAGTTTCCGCCCCTCGGAACAGTCCTGCAACATATCGACATGCAAAATTGTGTGTTCCTTACTTCTGAGGTACAAAATATGTTCAGAATTTTTATAGAAACGATTCAGATAAGCATTTTTGTGGAACAAATTATATGGCGATAATTTTTGTAGTACATTTTGACCACGCCCCCCGTAATTTTTGGTCAGTTTTTTGCGAGCTTTCAAAAAAAGTAAAAACTATGGTTATACGTGACAGTTACGGGGTTAATTTGTTCCACAAAAATGTTTATCTGAAATTTTTCTATAAAACTTCTGAACATATTTTGTACCTCAGAAGTAAGGAACACACAATATTGCATGCCGATATGTTTCTTTCTACCAGAATCCGTTGACAGAACCCCATCAATTTGAAAAAATCTAATTTTGTCTCACAGTGTTAATATTCAAATTATTATTCAAATATGAATAATCAATATTCAAATTAGTTGATTAATCAAATTTTTTGATTATTCGATGAATTGTTTAATCACGATATCGAATAATCAAAATTTTAAATAATCGATTAATCACTCATCCCTAATTTATACATATTGGGAGATTCATTTATAGGTACTATTATTTTTTTATTTTTAAATAAAGGAAATCAATTTTATCAGGTAATCGTGATTGCCATACAGAAGAACCATTCTTTACATTGAATTTACTGCCAACAATGGTCTATTCTAACGTTCCAATTTTCGATGAGGCGTTCGAGAATTTCCAGTGGTATTTAGCGAAAGGCGTGAGTAATATTGGCTTTCAATTCCTCAATCGTTGTATAGACTTTGCAATTTACGTAGCCCCAAAGAAACAAAGTCTAGAGGTATGATATCACATGATCTAGGCGCCCAATTCACCGGTCCTAAGCGTGAAATTAAATGGTCACCGAATTGTACTCCCAATAATGCCAGGTTGCACGGCCTGTGGGCAAGTAGCGCCTGTGATTCACTAACTTTTAGCGAACCGATAATCGCTATGGTACTTAACGATTTTTGTCGCTTGCAGTAACGAATGTGTGACTTTTTGTGTTTACTGAAATTGATATTAAGTGGCAGCTCTGCCCATGTAAATGTCAAAATATACGAAAAGCATAAAGAGGAATCGAAAAAACAAACAAATTTCTGTCATAAAATTGAATTGTTTAGTTTATAAACGTTTTAACAATGTAAGTATGTATATCGTCACCTAAAATGCAAAAGGCCGTAACTACACTTTTTTGTTTTTTACAGGTGAAGGAATAAACGTTATAAATATTTCTTAAAAACCACTTTTATTCCATTAATTTGTTTTTCAGAAACAAATCCATCTTTGTTTTCTTAGCTTGACCTAAAATTTGGATATTAAGTTTTAAGTTGTCTTTAATTTATAACGTTTATTCCTTCTCCTGTAAAAAACTAAAAAGTGTAGCTACGGCCTTTTGCATTTTAGGTAACGATATACATATTTGTTATTTGTGCATAATATATTTTTTAGAATGACTACAAATCTAAGTGGGAAACAGAGCCGCGCCTCGCCGGAGCAACTGTCTTCTGTGACAAAACATATCCTAAATATTCGAAAGCCATTTTTAAACGAACAGTAATTAAAAAATTATAAATTTCAAAAAAAAAAACCCCCAATTGTAAAAGAAGGAAAAATTTTGTTTGTTTGGTTGAACTTAACAACACAAAAATAGTTGTCGTTAACTTTGCGATAGTCGAATCGCTAACTTCAATAGCTGTTTTAGCGATAGCGAATATCGTTATCAAAGTGCCTGCAGAATACCAAAATTGTTAATTTTATCGTTAAGTGAACTTAACGATTCGATTATCTTTAAAACAGCGTACTGAATCGCACTACAGATGTCGTCGAGATCACGGCCATCATTGCGTGTTTCATAGATACGTTTCAGCAGGCCTAATTTTTGAAGAATTTTGGGCCGATGATTCCACAGGCTCATAAACCACACCAAAGAATTGTATTGCCTCGATGTAATGGCAACCCTTCCGTTGAACCTCTTCGGGCTGCATTTCAGCCCAAGTTCAGCAAGTTTGTTTTTTGACTTATCCCATCCATTAGACAGAAATGGATCTCATCGCTCAAAAAAAAGTGGATCTTCTCCAAGCTTACAAGAGCCCAACGACGATTTCCATGATGAAATGGCAATCAATACTGAACGAAAACTCTATGACAGTTTAATACGTCTTAAAATCCCTACTGGAGAAAGCATAGACGAATATAGGTATAGATATATTTATTCTCTCAATAAATTAAAAGTCATAGGTACGGTGGAAAGTAAACATTGGATGGTGGAAAACATGGCTTCAATAATACCAGATAGAGGCAATAGTAAACAACGTCCAACAAAGGAACAACAACCGCATTTCGTGTTTTTGTGGCAAACTAGTTGTGTTAAATACAATAAAACTACAATAAAACTTCTTCTTGAAGAAGATTTCCAAAGGAAATCCAAATATCGAAAAAACCAAAAAGTTTTATGAAATCTGGAGAGAATAATTAATAAAATAAAGGTCGAAGAATTAGAAACAAATTATTTTTTCAGTTCTACACCAAAACGACATGAACAAGTTAAGTGAACATATTTTGTAACTCCACCTCGTGTAAGTTAATTTTAAATTTAATTGTTCTCATTTCCACAAATCTACGACGAAGAGTGTGAAATGAAACGTCAGATGAGAGAATAAATGTATCTATACCTATATTCGTCTATGGGAAAAAGTATATCAAAATGAATCACACTTTTGTTATAAATTTCGTAAAACCTAAAAAGAAAAAAGGTAACATTTTATGTATCAAGTCAGAACTGTCCATTTCCATCGGGAAGATATTAGGTTAAGTAAAAATAGGTCAAACGATGTCATAAAAACGAGTAAAAGTGCCACTTGTTCACGTAATACCAATACCTCTTGGAACATGTCCACAACTAGTTCCAGAGTCAGAAACTTGGAAATTTCTCTTAAATGACTAAGCAACACCAATTACTACAACTGTGTTTATGGAGACGAAACTAATGGTTTCGACAACCAGAACATCCACCCGGTTGGATAAAGGGTAAACTTTGATAACCGATACAGTTTCGAGGTAGTGGACGAAGTCATTTATCTCGGATCTGCCGTAAACAGAAATACATAATAAAGTCAGCCTAGAAATCAAACGGAAAATTGTGCTTGCAAACAGGTGTTATCACAGGCTAAGCAAGTACTTCAGAGATTATACCCTCTCTCGAGAAAAAAAAGATTCAACTCAGATCAGACTCTCATACAACCCAACCCGCCTTGCTTTATTACGCAGAATCCTGGGTCATATCGCATATCGCAAATGCGAATATATACAGAGACAGTCAAGCTGCGATCAATGCAAATGCTTTGCAGTGTTAGATCTCTTACAGTACTCGAATGGAAAGATGAGATAAACATATTATCCACCACTGGCAGCCTTGGGTTTATATGAGCTTCAGGTCACCGTGGCATCTTGGGGAGCAAATGCACAGATGGGCTGGCTGGCATGAGCTCCAAGCGGCGAATTTTGAATGCGGAACTGCGAACCAAGTCATAAAGACCGAACTTCAACAATGGGCAACAGTATCGCACATAAGATTATGGAACGCATCAGGCGAGAGTAGAACTGTAAAAACCCTTGAGGCGACACGGATAGGAACACGACATGGGGGATGATAAACACGAATTGAGCCGACTCATGGGTTTCCTAATCTGTACAAATATCTGTACAAAGAGAATGTAAATCGAGAGCGAGAAGACCATCGAAATGATGAAAAATTCTCTGTCTTTGATCTGATTTTGTAGCATTGAGACTCCAACGCCTCTCAGGCGATACAATACCCAGTCACACTGAGGAAATTTGTTCGCAGCACGAAAAAGTACCAATAACAATGTCGAATAAATAAAAATCATCCCTAATGAGCCTAGAGCACGACGAACCTGCAGGTAATTATTATCGCCTGTAAGAATTGTGTTGTTTTTTAGGCAACAGCAAAAATCATTTCTAATGGGGACCGATGGTTCTCTAGAGATGGAAAGAAGTTTTTTGCAAATGTTTTCTTTTGTGTTTTGCTTGCGATATTTTTCGAACACTGGCATAGTGGAAAATTCTCAATTGAGATGAAATTTCGTTTGCACTTAGTTTGATGAAGTTTCCAAAAGCAGCATCCAAACTTTCCCTGATGAAGATCTGTGACTAGATGTGAAATAGCTATACGGTTTGCCAGGAATCATGAGAATGCATTTTGCGAAACTTCTTTTCTTAAAAAAAAACTATATTTCAATTAATGGAGATATACATAGAAGGGTCTTGAGCTAGTATAAAAAAAAACACGAAAACATAGAAAATTTGAGGTTTCTGCCGGGAATGCGAAGAGCACACGTCATACCCACCAATGGCTTAAGTATATGCCCAGTAATGGGTGATGAATCTAGACACAAATGCTTCGAAACCTCGTCCTCTACCTTACCTAATGTTTATTTCTACACTTAATTGTACGGAGGGAAGATGGTCATATGGTACAGAAGAACTAGTACCGAACTTTTTTGATGGTACGTTTCCCGTATAACTTCACAGATTTTGTAAGGAAGTCAATTATGAAGCCCTTTGTTACGGTGGGTGCCTACATAACATGAACCAGGAATATTATTTATCAGCAGGAGTAGGTCAACTAGTTCCACAAAAAATAATAGTTCATGAACAAGGTTAGGAGATATTAAAAACTATCTCCAAGATGACATACATGGGGGGACAAGTTCTTCAAAACCAATGGGATGCAATGGGAAAATATCTATATATTTATTCATTTTACATGACCTAGTGATATATGAACTAGTTCGAGTGGCACTAGTTTGGGAAGTAGTAATATTGGAAGTAGCTGTAACGGGACATGCCCATAGACTAGTGACAATTGTATTTGAAGGTTTTAAACTATTCTGCAATTTGATCTCAGTTCATAATTCATACTTATACAATAGGGTGTACTGAAAACTTTTTTTAGGGTGGGGGGGAGTCTCAAACGACGCGTAATCAAGAGGTGATTACGGAAACGTCAAATTTTTTTATACGAGGGTATTTATAGTCCCCTACCGGCCGTTGAAGTTTGGATTTTAAAAATTTTGCTGGGCTTCTATAAATAAATTTGTACTGTTTACTTTTTCTATTGGAATCAAAGTTCTGCCCAAGCGTCATAATTTCAAATTATATCTCCGGCAAAGAAGTGTCTTCAGAAATTTTTTCTGTTTTGGTTAACTAACTTTGATAAATCTTATTTGATTTATGAATTTACCTTTTTACGAAATATACCCTTTGAATGCAAATTCAAATTATCCGCTGCAAACTTCTCAATATCACATTCTTTCATACACGCCAATGTTGGTATACCGCCCAGACCCTGGGGCGCTCGTTCGGATGGTGGAAATATTTGCTGTATCGTTGGTTTTAAATTTGGCGGCGGTAATGGTCTACGCATCATACTGCTGCCACCACCACCACCACCGCTACCACCACCAATACTGGCACCAACACCGCTGACACTGCCAATAATGCCACCACTATTTGTCACATCATCTTTGGGATATTGATGTGGCGGTGGCATTGGCTGGCGGCCACCAATGCCAGTGCCACTATCTTGTGAATTTTGTGCGATGCGAGATATCTGACGATTGGGTGAGGGTAGGGTTTGTGATAGTTTCGATTTATCCGACGTATCCAATTGTAAATGTTGATGAGAGGCAGAAGACGATGGATGACCGGGCGGTAGTGGAGGAGCATTCGAATACAATTGTTGTGTTAATGGCTGCTGCGATGGATGATGAAGATGCGATGATTGTTGCTGCTGCTGTTGATGAAGTTGCGTTTGTTGTTGATGGTTCAAAGTCGAAGGTGTGTGGGTGGTAGCAGTATCGTAATATGAGAAGGGAAAGCGTGGTTTAGACTTTTGAGAATCGGCAGCGCTGACACCAGTGCCAGAGCCAACACCTTCTAAAACAGCCTCAACGTTGTCAGATCTAAAATACAAACAAAAATCTATATAAATTTGTCACCTTTGTATGAAACTCTCCAAACTCACATTTCCTCTCTGGCTGCTGGATCATATGGAGGATATTGATAGGCATAATACGATACACTATCACCCATATTAGCATAGTCTTCTATCATACCATAATTGTGCTCCAAATAACCACCATGTGTATCCGATCCACCATCTGAATCTTCATTGTCTGGCTCATGACCCGACAACGACTGCTCCGATTGACTATCTGAATGATAGGAATCCGAATCAATTGGATCCCCAAACACATAACGTCCTGATAATTTGGCCTGTTCGAGTATATAGTGCTTCAAGGGCAATAAGTGCTCTTGCATTTCCTGAATATAAATGTAGACAAGGATTAATATAACGGAAATCTATGCTAGATGATTGTAGACCTACCGTATCCCAGTTACTGTACAATGGTGATATATTACCATTATCATATTCCACATCACTATTATCGGCATGTAGGTGATGCCGGTCTTTGGCTTTACGAGTATCACGTTTGTTATCATGATGATAGTAGTCATTTGAGTGACGTGAATGTTTGTCCTGGAGGCCAAGAAAAATTTCAATTGATTTGAGAATTTACAGAAAAATTAATTCAAACTCACCAAACTCATTGTATTGTGGCGCATTGCTCGATTATCCTGATGCTGCGACCATGAGCCTGTAGTTGAAGTTTTATGTTTACCCCGCGAATCATTGGAACCTCTTGACGAATGTGTCATCATGCCAATGTTATCAGATGAGGGGAAATTCTTAGAAGTCATATTGTTCGATGAAACATGACCCGTTATATCACTTAAATGAGGGGATGTGGTCTTGTTTGAACTTCCACCTGTCCCTTCTCTCAGCGACAAACGATCCAAATTTAGTAGCTCTAAACTACAGGACGAATCCTGTTTATAATGACTAGATAAAGATGGCTGTGGTCCTGAACACGTGGAATGACCGCCAGGCGAATGCAACATGGGTGGAATAATACCTCCGACCACGCGATCGCTTATGATGTTGGGTGAAGTTTTGAGCGGCTTGTTTTTATTGTTATGAGGACTGATGGGACTTTGAGGTGACGAATCACTAGAATGTTTCATATTACTGCCAGCGCTACCGCCAGTGCCATGACCACTGCTGGCACTAGCCGCACCACTGGAGCCTTTGGGTGTGGTAGTGTGGCGACGGCGTGAGAGTGGCGTGTTTTCCACAGATTTGAAATATTTTTCATGCATGGAATCATCACTAGCCGCTCCTCCATTGCCTCCATTACCACCAACTACGCATGAAGCATTTGTGGTGGTACCATTAGCCTCAGCTGCTGATCTGCGATAGGATTTGCTATGATGACCTGCCGCCGAAGGATTTATGGAAGAAGACATGAAGCTGCCCGATCGCGCCAGCGAAACTTTATAATCACGTTCGCGTTCTGTGTGAGAGATAACTACGAATGATTTAAACGAACCCGGAGAATGATTTAATAACTTACCACTTCCTCCATATTCCATAGCTTGACGAGTTGCTGATGATTTGCTGCTAACACTACCCGTGGTACTGCCACCACCACCACCAACACTGCCACCCGAAACAAGAACAGCAGCTCCTCCTCCACGTTGTTGTAAATTAAACGGTTGGGGTGATGAGGGATACTGATGCTGCTGCTGCTGTAAATGATGAGCATCCGGTGAGATTTTCTTTTTACTTTGTGCCGTTTGTGGGTGCATGGTTGGTGAACTCATTTCGCTGGATCGGCTGTGCTGCTGTTGCCGCTGAGCACTGCCTATGTGAGGTATATTATGAGAGCTAATACTCTCTTGTAACATATCAAAACTGGGGATTAAAAAGAAATGCAACATTGTTTTATATTCATAGCAATCCATTTAGATTTGGGTTCAATGTCTTCTCACCTTCCACCACTGCCCTCTTTACGACTCCGATGTTTCTGTAATGATCCCACTCGTAAGCTTTCACATGGGCTACCGCCGATAGCTGGACTTCCACCACCTCCGCCACCTATTACATGATCATCATTAAATCTACGGTAGCCATGTATGCTGGAGAGGCTAGAGTCACTAGATTTGCCACCTGATTCCTTGAAATGATTATAAGAATCTGGAAGATTTATAATAAAATGGAAGTTATTTAGGTTAAGGTTTTGAATTTGATTTGAATGTACTATTTTATTGCGAATAACTTTTTAAAATACATTATCAATTTGAAATCCGTATTTTTATGGCTTTTAATAACATCAAACCGAAATCTTTGATTCGATACGAAAACTTAAGTCAAAATGCATGTCTTTGTAAAGAAGTTTATACCACAGTATCGTATTGTGGTTTTTTTTGTTTGATTACAATCTGCTTTTCAGACACTTGCAAAAATTCTCAAATACACAAAGGAATTTTTAAAATAAACATTTTATTTTTCTTCCTACGATATTTTGAGAAGCCACAGATGATAGCCAAAGGAAAATAAATCTTTTTTATATATCACTTTATATACAGTATAATATGATACACATTTGGACAAATGTATGTACATACCTTGCGATCGTCTTGATGATGCTGAAATTTGTTGCATATCCATGGAACGTGATGAATCACCAGTGCCCACGCTGGAATATAAAAAAGAGACAGATAGGAGTAAAATATATATATATGTATATGTACATATACAACATGTGAACGATGAAATGAAGAGAATTGAAACCAAAATATTATAAAATCGTACTTAAATGGTACAATAATTTCCAAATTAAAACAAATGTTTGTGATTTCAGAGAGTGAAATCTACACCATTTCCCAATTAAATAAAAATTCCATTCATACATTATTCCATTTACACCAATTGAAGTTTAAAACTTAACAATTTCATTTCAAAACTCGAATATAAATATCTCAATATGTTTTTCGGTGAATTCTGATAATTTCGAAACTTGCTAATAAAGATCTTCGAATGCCAATTGTTGTTTTACGAAATACAATAAATCAGTGAAAAAGCTTTCTTCAGTTTCCGAAACTACAATCAGGTTTTCAGAGTTTGGTATGTAAGCGCTTTAAAGATGACATAGATTAGGTTAGGTAGAATTGAATGTCGCTATGGACACCCTTAGACCAATGAGGACCTTTGTGACACCACGTGACGTCATATTCCGTCCCCTTTGTTGAATATGAAGCGTTCAAACCATATGATACCTCATCCCGATATTCAAGGAAGTAGAGACGTACATACATCAGTCACTGGCGAATCAATTAGGATTCTGCAGAAAGGTCCTAAGATCATTCAGCTTAACTCCCTGAATGTCTATTAGATCCAACATGAAGTAAGAACCTACATATATATTGTCTGCTACTCATACAAAAAAGGTCGGCCAGTAGCATATGAGATGTTCGATGTTTTCTTTTCTACGTAATCGCGGAAAAAAATCTCAAAAAACGGTCGCGGCGTGACTCGGCGGCGAAAAGGTCTACCGTGTACTATGTGCCGATAGTCTAATTTGCATTGCCTTTTCAATGTTGGTGTCATTGATCGTATACGAATATTGTGCAGGTGTTCATTACTTACTTTTATTGACTATTTTACAACCTCATGAGGTCAGACGTCTTACACATATTAATTAAACAAACAAATTTCAACATATTCTTCCAACTGGCTCTATCCTTCGCCTTTTCTCGCCAGTTGGTAACACCAAGGATACGGAGGGATTCTTCTGCCTGGTCTTTCCAGCGGAGCCTTGGTCGTCCTCTTTTCCTGCTTCCATCGGGTACGTTATCGAAAACCTTTCGCGCTGGTTCATCTTCATCCATTCAATGGCCTAGCCAACGCAATTGGCCTAATTTGATTCGCCTAGCTATGTCCACGTCAGAATACAGATTATATAGCTCTGGGTTCCAGCGACGTCGGTACTAGCCGTTTCCCTAACAGGACCATATATTTTACGTAAAATTTTTCTCTCGGATACTCCCAGGTGTTTTTCATCCGCTTGCGATATGACCCAAGTTTCGGAGCCATATGTCAAGACAGGTAAAATGAGAGTCTGATATAGCTGGACTTTTGCCCGTCGAGGGAGGGCTTTGGGGAGCCCAAGGTAGCATCTATTTGCAAGCACAATTCTTCAATTTATTTCCCAGCTGACGTTGTTGTCCTTGTTCACGGTGGATCCACGGTAGACAAATACATCTACCACTTCAAAACTAAATCGGTTGTCAACGTTCAAGTGCGGACCAAGCCGAGAGGTTTCTCTAGTCGTTGACACCATCAATTTTGTCTTGCCCTCATTAACAGCACGACCCACCTTCGCTGATTCTTTTTCGATTCTTAAAAATACTGCAGTAACCTCTCGCAAATTTCGCCCAATGATGTCTATGTCGTCAGCATACGCCAGCAACATATGGCTTTTCGTGTTGTTCGTATTTTCTGCAGCCTTTCTCATTATTATCTCCATTAAGATGTTGAAGAGATTGCACGAAAGTGTGTCGCCTTGTCTAAGTCCTCGCTTGGTACAGAATGGTTCAGTGAGGTCTTTCCCCACTTTCACCGCTGATTTGGTGTAGGTCAGCGTCATTCTACAGAGGCGAATCAGTTTTGCCGGAATACCAAGTTCAGACACAGCTTCGTACAGTTTTCCCCGTATGGGGCTATTATCAAAAGCAGCTTTGTAATCAACAAAAAGGTGGTATGTATCGATTTGCTTTTCGTGGATCTTTTCGTCGTGGACTTGCCTTGTCTAAAACCACACTGATAAGGTCCAATAAGGTTTTCAATAATTGGCTTTAGTCTTTCGACAAAACCAATCTATACTACAATCTATACTAATTTGGCTAATTTGGCACAGAACAGTCAAAATACATGGTCAGGCATTGTTCGAACGCTAAAAGAAACTGCCCTTGATGAGACAAGAGTGATAAAACATGGATTAGTCCAGAATCCGAAATTCGGAATTGTGAACGCCATGGGACTGTCCTTGGAGATAGAAAGTTTCACTTGGGAGTGGCCAGAAATGATTCCTTCATTGGGCAGTCCAAGCAGCTTACTACTCCCACGCAGTATGTCCTGGGCAATGGCTTTATCGGAAACCTCCGCTAGCTAGCTAGAGTGAGAAGGCGAAAATAAACGAGCAGCCTGATTTGGTTATGGGATCACTGATGTGTCTCAGGTTTAGCAGGTGACTGATGTCATTGAAGCTCATCATGCTACCGGGCATATTCTTTTGTCCTTTAGAAGGCGGATGAACCAAACATATGGGCCAACGGCGAATAAAAAACCAAAAGAAGAAAATCCAGGTTCGACATATTGCATCCTGGTCAGCGTCTGATCCATAATGGGCGGCTGCAATCAAATATCCTGGCAGTAGGTAAAATTAAAAAACCCGGTGGACTGGGTTTCCCTCCCGCCACCGTTCATAATGGCAGTGAAAATCCAAAATGAAAGAGAAAACATAAACAATCCCTATTTGTTGACGACCCCCGCAAACGTTATAAGGACCACGATTTACGGATATGCACCTGGAATGTGAGGACTCTATATAGATCCGGTGCACGTATCCAATTGGCAGATATCCTCGAAAGTTATAAGGCTGGCATTACAGCAATCCAGGAAATGCGATGGATAGGACATGGCTGCACACGAAAAAGAAACTGCGACATATACTACAATTGCCATGAGAAAAAACATGAATTTGATTGCGGATTTGTAGTTGGCAAAAGACTGCGACATCTAGTCTCTCAGCCACAATCCGCATAAAAGCGAACATTTTTATATTTCCCTAATTTGTGTTCATTGCCCGACAGAAGAGAAAGATGATGATGCCAAGACATATTCTATGAGCTCCTAGAGGAAACGTATGACCGCTGCCCTGGCCATGACATTAAGATTGTACTAGGAGATTTTAATGCCAAAGTAGGCAGGGAGAATGTGTTTCATCCAACTATTGGCAATTTCGGTCTACATGCTGACAGTTCCGACAACGGTATGAGAGTGATTGACTTTGCCGCGGCAAAAAACATGGTCATTAGTGGTACAAGATTCTAGCAAAAAGACATCCACAAGGCTACTTGGGTATCCCCTGATCAAAGAACGAAGAACCAAATTGACCACGTGATAATTGATGGAAGGCACTCATCCAGTGAAATGGGCGTACGAGTGATCAGAGGAACTAACTTCAATTCTGATCAGTACCTGGTAGCAGCAAAGGTTCGCACAAGATTAAGTAGAGCGAAAATCGTACGAAACCAGACGCAGAGAAAGCTAGACATCGGAAAGCTGCAATTACCAGAGGTAGCCAAAGCCTACTCAAGGAAGTTCTCGCAACTTTTGCCACAGAACCCACCCCACCCATATCCGACCCTATAAAAATTGCGGCAACAACCGTACTTGGGTTTGAAAAACCGCTTCGCAGCAAACCATGGATGTCGCATTGCAAATGACGAAAAGAACGCTGCACGCATGGCAATGCTTCAGTCAATTGCAACGCGAGCTGCGACTGAGCGGTAAAGGGAGAAAAGAAAGGTAGTAAACCGTCTCTTTAGGCGTAAGAAACGGCAGTGGAGAAAGCGCGAGAGTAAGAAAATTGAGTCATACAGAAGGAAGAACGAAGCGCGAAAATTCTACCAAAAAGTCAAAAACGGAACTAATAGACATGGTTCAGAGCCCCCTTCTATAAAGGCAAGGACGGAAATCTCATCGCAGATGTGCAGAGTATGTTGGGAATATGGAGAGATCATTTCTCTGCGCTATTGGTACCTGAGATATCCAATGACGAGACAATCAATCAAAATTTGGACGACGACGTCGATTGCCCCCCTCCTAACCAAGACGAGGTCAGAACAGCTATTTCCCGGCTTAAGAACAACAAAGCCGCAAGATCCGATGGATTACCGGCGGAGCTGTTTAAGACTGGCGGCGATGAGCTGATATGGTGCATGGATCAGCTCATTAGCAAAATATGGTTAGATGAATGCATGCCCGGCGATTGAAGTCTCAGTGTACTATGTCCCATATTTAAAAAAGTGAACCGAGTCTCTGTGTCAACTACCGTGGAATAAGCATTTTAACCATATCATATAAGGTTCTATCAAGCATAATGTGCGAAAGACTAAAACCAATTATCGCTGACCTGATTGGACCATACCAGTGTGGCTTTAGGCCTGGAAAATCGACAACCGACCAGATTTTCACGCTAAGCCAAATCATGGAGAAGACCCACGAAAAACAAATCGACACTTATCTCTCTATTTGTCGATTATAATTCGGCCTTCGATAGCCCGATACGGGGGAAACTCTACGAAGCAATGTCTGAGCTTGGTATTCCTGCAAAACTCATACGGCTTTGCAGGATGACCCTGACGAACACCAAATCCGCAGTGAAAGTTGGTAAGGAATACCCAACCTTTTGAAACTAAGCGAGGCCTCAGACAAGGTGACACCCTATCGTGCGATCTCTTTAACATCTTAATAGAGATTATTTTGAGAAAAGCTGCTGTCAACATGAATAAAACCATCAGCAGCAAAAGTCACATGCTGCTCCCGTATGCTGACGATATAGATATCACTGGGTGCACAGTTGGAGAAGTTACTGCGGTGTTTTCGAGAATTGAGAAGGATTCAGGAAAAGTGGGTCTGACGGTAAATGAGGACAAGACAAAATTAATGGTTTCAACGAGCACGGCCTCCACGCAATTAGACCAAAGCGTGAACGTTGATAACCGTTATAGTTCCGAGGTGGTGGACGAATTTATATACCTCGGATCTGCCGTAAACAAAAACAAAAAGTCAGCCTTGAGATCAAGCGGAGAATTGTGCTTGCGAATAGATGTTATTTTAGGCTAAGCAAGCACTTTAGAGATAAAGCCCTCTCTCGAGTAACAAAAGTCCAACTATACCAGACTCTCATACAAACTATTTTGCTTTATGGCACAGAATCTTGGGTCTTATCGCAAGCAGATGAAACATCTGTAGGAGTCTTCGAGAGAAAAATACTCCGGGAAATTTATGGCCCTATAGTGCACCACGGCGAGTATCGGCGACGCATGAATCATGAGCTGTATGAGCTTTATCCTGACATTGACATAGTTAAGCGTATCAAAATAACGCGATTGCGCTGGCTAGACCCTGTCAGTAGAATGGATGAAGATGAACCAGCACGAAGGATTTTCTAAGCCGAACTCGAAGTAAGACGAAAAATAGGAAGACCAAGACTCCGCTGGAGGGATCAGGTTGACGAATCCCTGCGTACACTTGGTATTGCCAACTGGAGAGATAAGGCAAAAGACCGAACTGGTTGGCGAAATATTTTATCTTCGTTTGGTAAGGTCCCTGGCCCCTCGGGGTTGTTCGTGACCGGATAAGTAGTAGTAGTATTTTTATGGGGGAATTTCTTTCCGCTGATAAACGGCTGATGGCGAGTGCAGAAACCTATGAAATCTATGAATCTATCATGTAATGGTGGATTTTATATGAAATCTTAATTTTTGTTTGTCTAATTAGCTGCCGAGAACATTTCCATTAACCTGTGAAATTCGTACGGATTGTAAATGTTTTTTTTTCGACCTTGCGTTTTTGTACGGTAACCATAATGTACCATCACTGGTACTTCATTTTATATGGTCATTGTTACGGTGTTATGCTTTTTCGCTCTCCACACTTGTGATGCTGTAAGATACCATGTATCCCATGTATGTTTTTTTCATATGGTACCTGTTAGGAGATCACAAGCATAGGCTTGAACTTACCTTCTCTTATACCAAAACTCAAGCTATGAGCGTACTCTAGCGGTTTATTCCTACCAACAGAGGTTTGGTCATTGCTAAGAACCGAAATATCTTTCTATGTAATCGTGACTGCGGTGAGCATACATCAACGTAAGATAAAGACAGTGCATTAAAAGTGAACAGTGAACAGTGTATAACCTATAAATTTTTTTTTAAAGTAAAGTGTTCGCTGAAAACTCAGGTAAAATTCAATAGGAATAGTGAGAATTTTTGAAACCTAAGTGAGTTTTCTTATAGTCATCATCCTCATCACCGCCAAAACCTCCAAGAAGTATTTATTTTTGGAAAAGTGATCGCAGGGCCCATAGAAAGTTTTTTTTTGTGCGCTTGTGTCCCTAAGGAAGAAAGGGTTCGTGACAGTGAAGGTAAGCTAACCTACAAAAAAAAAGGATAAACTGAAAAGTTGGTTTAGAGGATTAAAAGTGTTTTTTTTTTTTAACATCCAGATAAACGCAGTCTCTCGAGTCCTCATTGTGATAGCACCACTTGTGTACGCACATTACCTCCAGGTTTCATCAATTCGGCCGAGAGACTTAACCTTTGGGTAACCTCCGCATCAAATTCATACCATAAATTCAAAGTTGCATGTTCTAGAAAGAATTGGCGGTAACGTTGGTGTTGCGAACTCTTTATCCTCAATCCTATGTACAGTAAAGAGGGATTATAAAAGTTGAAGAGAGATCCGAAGGCTAGGATTCCATACGCCATATCTAACCTGCAAAGTTTAAGTTAAACTTTCCTACTTTTGACATTTCAGTACTTAAAGTTGTTTTTTTTTTGTAAGAAAATTTCATACCTAACCTTGAAATTAGCTACAATGTTTTCACCTAATGAAATACATTTATGCAAATTTTCCTAATATCTTAAACAATAAATTAAAAATTAAAATTCTCCTAAGGTAATAGTTCAATAAGCTAATAATTTAACATCACCTTATGTATCTATCCTAAATGGAGTAAAAAAAAAGAGGAAAAAAAAAAGAAAGTTAAATTCTTGTCAACTTTTACATAAAACCTTTAAACAAAAATCTTAGCCACATGTATCGCAACAAAATCACTAAATATCAAAACATTTAGTCCCTGCAAACATCATCAAACTACGCTGGAAGGCCTTTCTGCATCGTTGGATGAAGGACACCGAAGGAAAATTGTAAGTTGACAGACATAATAATTTCGATATTTGTGCATAAACACGGAATAAATTTTATTGCATGCAATTTCTTTTTTTTTTTTGTTTTTGTGCAATAAGATCTATTCTCATTCTGTTGCTTTGTTTTTTGTGTTATTTTTTTTTCTCTCTTTATTTACCATTCATGTCATATTGTGTACTTTCTTTTGCTTCTTACATCCACACTTACTTATTTATGTACATACATACGTAATATAATTTTTTTTTTTGCGATTATGTTTTGATTATTTTTTTTTGAATTGTAATAAAGCAGAATAGTTGAAGATGAAATAGACTTCTTGCTAATGTAAAACTCAAGGCCGTAGGTATAAAGGTTTGCAAATGGGGGTTTTTCGTAAATACTGCCAAAGATTAGCCCGACGGATGGGAGGGTTTTGAGGCTTAGAGCTTGTCCATCAGAGCTCTCAAATACGTGTTTATTTTTTTTTCTTGAATATGTGTAATTCGTGTGATAAAGTTAATTTTGTTTCTTATAAAGGGCATAAAGCGCGCGTGATATCTTTATGTTGTAAATGGTACCATTCGTTCAAAGGAACAAAAACCCCGCCCACTTCTCCTACACTAGCTAGCTTGCTGAGCACGCGCGTATCGTTCTTAAAAGCGAAATATAAGGAAACAAGAGTTTTTGCTTTGTTTTTATTGTTATCTTGCCGTGTCTGGGTCTGGTATGATCTGGTATCCGAAAGATATTATTTTTTAGTTAAATCCATTATTACAAATAAATGGCGCCCAACGTGGGGCCCCGAAACGTCTTAGCTTTCAGCGTAATGTGCTTTTGCGACAAATTTCGAAAGTTTTAATGATTGTTTTGGCAACCTCATTTTTAACAACTTGTTTTAATTGAAACATTTTTATCTTTTTGGCAATTTATTAAGTTATCCTATCACCTTTGTGTATGTCTGATGTGGTGTTTGTGCCACGAGCGAAATATCTTTGATTCATAGATGGAAGTATTGCAATAAGGTGTATATTTTGTCTTTTGGCAATCCACTGTGTTATTTCTGATATTCGTTCATTTTGTGGGGTGATTTGATTTTACAAAACTCAGGAGATATAGTTATATTAAATCGCATTTTGTCCTTGACTAAAGATAAGCTTTGGAATTACGGTTGTTAGAAAATGACAAATTTTTCTCGAACGTCCACTTTTCTTAACATCAATTTGCAAATTGCTCCCCTTGTATAATTATACTCTAATATTATACACACTATTCATCGAAAATTAAGATAAATCGTATTATTGTGGCAAACCTTTTACCGAAAACCAGAAGTTTTACATACGAAATTATTTGAATTTAATTACTTTTTTTTTTTTTGCCTTTATTTTGAATTTTGGTGAAAATGTCTCTTATGCATAGTAACGAGAATATTCCCAATCTAATGGAAGGCGATGCTGTAAAGCAGTGCTCTATATGTAGAAAAGATTATGAGATTGATGATAGTTTAGTGTTAACCCCGTGCGGTCATATTTTCCATAGAGAATGCATTTCACAAGTATTGACAGATACGAATGCTTGTGCCATTTGTTTCAAATTGTGTCGCCAAACGACTCTTAAACATTACAACTTTGCAACAGAAATACTAACTTCTGGATCAGCTCCACATTCACCGAAAACGAGTAATAATGCTAATCCAACGGGTACTATTCCAAAAGTTCCCCAGAAGAAAAGGAACAACAAAACTAAACGGAATCATGGTAATAATGATATGTCTCGGCCATCAGGATTTGCTGGTGCTAATCAAACTCCTGCACAGCATTCAAGGGAAAATTTAGTGAATATTTCTCAGCGTAGTGCTAATATAATGAACAGTTCGGGATTACAGAATCAATACAATATCAGTGATGAATCATTACAACATCTTATTGAAGAGGCGGTCAGCAGGCAATTGGCCTTTACTAATATTTCGCAACCGGCAAACAGAGATATTTTTGGAATTCGCAACTTAGACAGTCTATCGAACAGAAACCCACCAATCAGGTCACAGTACGGCAGAAACCCAAGATTGCTTGAATTAACCACTGATAAAATTTCAAATATAATTTCTGGATGGCATCTTTTATTTAGTGGAGTAGAAGAAGACTCACTTTCTGTAGATGATTTCATCTATAGAGTCAACGCCTTGACCGTACAAAGCTTGCGCGGCGACTTTGAGATTTTGTGTAGACATGTCCATTTGCTATTCAGGGATAAAGCACTACACTGGTACTGGCGTTACCATAAGACTACTCCAAGATTAGATTGGAACTCCCTGTGTCGGGAATTGGCCAAACAATTTCGTGACAGGAGAACCGATTACGACTATCTCGATCAATTGCGAGGTCGTAAACAAAAATTAGGTGAACGATTCGATGCATTTTATGATGCAGTCTTGAAAATAACGGATCGGCTACAGTCACCACTACATGAATCGGAAATGGTAGAGATTTTGAAGCGAAACTTACGTCCAGAAGTTCGGAAAGGTCTTTTACATTTTTACATAAATTCGGTGTCCAAATTAAGGGAATTCGTCAGAAAACATGAAATTTTAGAAGACGAACTACATTCCATCAATGGGCCAAATAGAAATCTGTCATTTCGCAAGAATGTTTCAGAATTAGAATCAAGTAGTTTTGTGGAAGATGAACATTTTGAAGTAGACGAAATTAAAGAATTGGTCTGTTGGAATTGTTTGGAGCCAGGTCATAAATATGTCGACTGTATGGCGGAGAGAAAAGTGTTCTGTTATGGTTGTGGTTCCCCAAACATTTATAAACCAAATTGCGCTAAGTGTCAGAAATTTCCAAAAAACTCTCAGATCCAGCCGAAGGGCAAACAAAATACTCCGAAACCCAACCAATTTTAGAATCAAAACAATGCCAAACCGATCCTCTATACGATATTAAGGAAAACCAACACCCAATTCAAACTTCCAATAATTCCGTTATTTCACAACATTGGAAACCCTACCACATACGTCTTAAAGAGTACAATGTGATAAGAAACAGAATTTTCAACGAAGAATTAGATGTTGAGAGACAAACTAACCGCGTAAAAAGATCTACTAAGCGACTGAGATATTTCTGGAAGAAAGTTGTAAGGAATAGAAAATGTTTTTGTTCAGCCATAATTTCAAATATTAATAATTTTGATTTAAGACCATTTGCAACGGTGCAAATTTTTAATGAAGATGTTGTAGGGATGATCGACACAGGAGCATCTATATCGTGTTTTGGCTCAAAATATGCTAGCAATTTCTTAAAGGAAAATAAATACAAATGGGATAAGTTTAATATTTTATTGAAAACGGCTGATGGAGGTAATCATTGTGCTGTCGGCAAAATCACTACTGAAGTTACATTCAGAGGACATACCAAAAATTTAGAGTTTGTTATAATACCCAAACTGTCCCAAAACTTGTATTTAGGTGTTGATTTTGTCCGATCATTCGGCTTAGCGAAGGATTTATTCCTTGAAACTAATATTATTAACCACACGACTGTAAATGAAGTAAAATATGAATCTGATAGACACAACTTAACTGAAGAACAGGAGAACAAGCTTACCATTGCCATTAATTCATTTCCCTCCTATTCAAAAGAAGGCTTGGGGCGAACATCTTTAGTTTCTCATGAAATTGATATCGGTGAGAGCAAACCAATTAAACAAAGACATTTTTCGGTGTCGCCAGCTGTAGAAAAGCTTCTATATGCTGAAATAGACCGAATGCTCCAGTTGGGTGTTATTGAAGAATCCCAGAGTCCGTGGTCATCGCCTGTGGCTCTGGTTGTCAAGCCTGGGAAGGTACGGCTGTGTCTGGACGCAAGGAAGGTCAACAGTGTTACGGTGAAAGACGCTTATCCTTTGCCTCTAATCGACGGAATTCTGAGTCGTCTCCCAAAGGCCAGGTTCATAACAAGTCTGGACCTTAAAGACGCCTTTTGGCAGATTCCGTTAGATGAAGGTTCAAAGGAGAAGACAGCTTTCACTGTACCTGGTCGTCCCCTGTACCATTTCGTGACCATGCCGTTTGGTCTGTGCAACGCACCACAAACGATGACTCGGCTCATGGATAAAGTCATTCCCCCTCATTTACGAACCAAAGTCTTTGTTTATTTGGACGACTTGCTCCTGGTTACGGAAACTTTCGAGGAACACCTGGAATTATTGCACGAAATTGCATTATGCATAAGAAAGGCCAAATTAACTATTAATATTGAAAAGAGCAAGTTTGTTATTAGAGAAGTCAAATATTTAGGTCACATAATTGGTTACGGAACTATTAAGACTGATCCAGAAAAAGTTCAGGCCATACGCGAGTTTCCTCTTCCATCGTCTGTAAGGCAGATGAGAAGATTTTTAGGAATATGCGGATGGTATAGACGATTTGTTCGCAATTTTGCATCACTCAGCGCTCCTTTAACAGATATGCTGCAAAAGGTTAGAAAATTTGTATGGTCTGATGAGGCGAGAGATGCTTTTGGGGTATTGAAAGATTCACTTTGTTCTGCACCTGTTCTTCACAACCCCGATTTTTCGCGTCCCTTTTCAATTCAGTGCGATGCCAGCAAATATGGTATTGGGGCAGTTCTTGCTCAGAGAAACGAAGAAGGAGAGGAAGTACCAATTGCGTACATGAGTCATAAGTTGACATCTCCACAGAAAAACTACACGGTTTCGGAGCAAGAATGCTTGGCTGCAATAATGGCGGTGAAAAAATTTCGTGCCTACGTGGAGGGCCACGAATTTGAAATCATTACCGACCATGCCTCACTTAAATGGCTGATGAATCAGTCCGACTTACATGGAAGACTTGCACGGTGGGCCCTCAAGCTGCAAGGATTTCGATTTACTATTACCCATAGAAAAGGAAGCCAAAACATTGTACCAGATACATTATCACGAATGTATTCCGAGAATAATGAATCATTAGATTGTGTAGACGCAACGGAGATCATTATTAATGAAATTGAAAATTCTTTGCAAGTGGATTTGGAATCTGCTGAATTTAAATCTACCGAATATTTATCGCTTATTGCTAAACTTCAATCAAAAATAGAATATCTCCCGGATATAAGAATAGAAGACGGTTTTATTTACAAACGTTTAGAATACGCCACAGGAGAGGAATTACAGGAACAAATGTCCTGGAAACTTTGGATTCCAGCATCGATGACATCTGATATTATAAGAAGAGCTCATGACCACCCCCTGTGTGCTCATGGTGGGGTTGGCAAAACATTAAAACGTATCAAGACTTTTTTCTTTTGGCCGAAAATGGTGAAACAAATCACTGAGTATGTACTCTCTTGTGAGATATGCAAACAGACGAAACACACAAATAAAATTTTGCGACCACCAATGGGCCAACAACAAATATCTGTCAGACCTTTTCAAAAATTGTATTTAGATTTGTTAGGACCATATCCAAGGTCGTCAACTGGAAACATAGGTATCATAATAGCTTTGGATCATCTATCCAAATTTCATTTTTTGGAACCCATAAAGAAGTTTACCGCAAACATTATTGTGGAGTTCATCGAAAAACGAATATTTCATATCTTCGGTGTCCCCGAATCTATTACAACTGATAACGGGGTACAGTTTAAATCCAGTCTGTTTAAGGAATTTTTGAAATCCTACGGAGTATTTCATAATTTTACGGCCATCTACTCACCACAGGCTAATGCCAGTGAGCGAGTAAACCGCTCAGTATTAGCAGCTATTCGATCATATGTAAAACCAACTCGGAAAGATTGGGACGAAAAGCTTTCATCCATAAGTTGCGCCCTCAGGAGTTCGATCCACACCTCTACGGGTTACTCACCATACTATATTTTATTTGGGCAAAACATGTTATTGAATGGGCAGTCATATTCATTGCTGAGAAAATTATATCTATTGGATGAACCCTCATCTAGTGTGAAAGCGGATGAAAAGTTAGAACTGATTCGGCGGAAAGCCCAGGAGAATATAAGGAAGTCGTATGAGAAAAATGCAAGAACATATAATTTACGTTCTCGTCCAGTTAATTTTGAAATAGGTCAAATTGTATTTCGAAAAAACTTTGCTCAATCCAAAGCTATCGATCACTTCAACAGTAAACTAGCTAATCAGTATGAAAAAGCCAGAGTCGTAGCTAAACATGGTTCATCATATTATGAGTTAGAGGATATGTCCGGCAAAAAGCTTGGAAAGTTTCACGCAAAGGATATAAAATCTTAACTTCAGCCTTTGTCTCGTTGTCGGTGATAACTCTACACTGTCTGTGTTGTAATGGTGGATTTTATATGAAATCTTAATTTTTGTTTGTCTAATTAGCTGCCGAGAACATTTCCATTAACCTGTGAAATTCGTACGGATTGTAAATGTTTTTTTTTCGACCTTGCGTTTTTGTACGGTAACCATAATGTACCATCACTGGTACTTCATTTTATATGGTCATTGTTACGGTGTTATGCTTTTTCGCTCTCCACACTTGTGATGCTGTAAGATACCATGTATCCCATGTATGTTTTTTTCATATGGTACCTGTTAGGAGATCACAAGCATAGGCTTGAACTTACCTTCTCTTATACCAAAACTCAAGCTATGAGCGTACTCTAGCGGTTTATTCCTACCAACAGAGGTTTGGTCATTGCTAAGAACCGAAATATCTTTCTATGTAATCGTGACTGCGGTGAGCATACATCAACGTAAGATAAAGACAGTGCATTAAAAGTGAACAGTGAACAGTGTATAACCTATAAATTTTTTTTTAAAGTAAAGTGTTCGCTGAAAACTCAGGTAAAATTCAATAGGAATAGTGAGAATTTTTGAAACCTAAGTGAGTTTTCTTATAGTCATCATCCTCATCACCGCCAAAACCTCCAAGAAGTATTTATTTTTGGAAAAGTGATCGCAGGGCCCATAGAAAGTTTTTTTTTGTGCGCTTGTGTCCCTAAGGAAGAAAGGGTTCGTGACAGTGAAGGTAAGCTAACCTACAAAAAAAAAGGATAAACTGAAAAGTTGGTTTAGAGGATTAAAAGTGTTTTTTTTTTTTAACATCCAGATAAACGCAGTCTCTCGAGTCCTCATTGTGATAGCACCACTTGTGTACGCACATTACCTCCAGGTTTCATCAATTCGGCCGAGAGACTTAACCTTTGGGTAACCTCCGCATCAAATTCATACCATAAATTCAAAGTTGCATGTTCTAGAAAGAATTGGCGGTAACGTTGGTGTTGCGAACTCTTTATCCTCAATCCTATGTACAGTAAAGAGGGATTATAAAAGTTGAAGAGAGATCCGAAGGCTAGGATTCCATACGCCATATCTAACCTGCAAAGTTTAAGTTAAACTTTCCTACTTTTGACATTTCAGTACTTAAAGTTGTTTTTTTTTTGTAAGAAAATTTCATACCTAACCTTGAAATTAGCTACAATGTTTTCACCTAATGAAATACATTTATGCAAATTTTCCTAATATCTTAAACAATAAATTAAAAATTAAAATTCTCCTAAGGTAATAGTTCAATAAGCTAATAATTTAACATCACCTTATGTATCTATCCTAAATGGAGTAAAAAAAAAGAGGAAAAAAAAAAGAAAGTTAAATTCTTGTCAACTTTTACATAAAACCTTTAAACAAAAATCTTAGCCACATGTATCGCAACAAAATCACTAAATATCAAAACATTTAGTCCCTGCAAACATCATCAAACTACGCTGGAAGGCCTTTCTGCATCGTTGGATGAAGGACACCGAAGGAAAATTGTAAGTTGACAGACATAATAATTTCGATATTTGTGCATAAACACGGAATAAATTTTATTGCATGCAATTTCTTTTTTTTTTTTGTTTTTGTGCAATAAGATCTATTCTCATTCTGTTGCTTTGTTTTTTGTGTTATTTTTTTTTCTCTCTTTATTTACCATTCATGTCATATTGTGTACTTTCTTTTGCTTCTTACATCCACACTTACTTATTTATGTACATACATACGTAATATAATTTTTTTTTTTGCGATTATGTTTTGATTATTTTTTTTTGAATTGTAATAAAGCAGAATAGTTGAAGATGAAATAGACTTCTTGCTAATGTAAAACTCAAGGCCGTAGGTATAAAGGTTTGCAAATGGGGGTTTTTCGTAAATACTGCCAAAGATTAGCCCGACGGATGGGAGGGTTTTGAGGCTTAGAGCTTGTCCATCAGAGCTCTCAAATACGTGTTTATTTTTTTTTCTTGAATATGTGTAATTCGTGTGATAAAGTTAATTTTGTTTCTTATAAAGGGCATAAAGCGCGCGTGATATCTTTATGTTGTAAATGGTACCATTCGTTCAAAGGAACAAAAACCCCGCCCACTTCTCCTACACTAGCTAGCTTGCTGAGCACGCGCGTATCGTTCTTAAAAGCGAAATATAAGGAAACAAGAGTTTTTGCTTTGTTTTTATTGTTATCTTGCCGTGTCTGGGTCTGGTATGATCTGGTATCCGAAAGATATTATTTTTTAGTTAAATCCATTATTACAATCACCATAGTTGTTTTTCAGATTTCCAAGCCCATGTCTTCGCATAACTTCCTGTAAAAATTCTTCGTCGTTGTCCACTTTGGCATTGAAGTGTCTCAGAAATATTTTCATGTCACTAACTGATAGGGAGCTTACAGCAAAATCAAGTCTGCTGTAGAAATCATCCTTAGCACTTCCCTCGTCAGGTTCAAAGGGGGAATAAACTTGCACCTCAGAAATCGATGTATGATACTAGAGGATTTCTAGGCTTAGGTGAAAGAAGTGCGACTCCATTTATACGTTATGTGTCATTCACGGAGTAAATAAGCAGTGACCAGATGGTAATAGGATTTTGAAGAGTAGATGACTTAGAGATGTCTATAACACACTTCAAAAATGTAAACAAAACAAAAAATTCATATCACACTTGGTAGAGAACACATTTTTGTTGACAAGTTTATAGACAAGTCGGTCAGTCAATGCCAGTTAGTGAAATAAATTAAAGCAAATGAACAACTCTTTGTTATTAGATCATTTTAGAGCTCAGAACAAAAAAAATTCCGATTATCTTTTTATAATTTATTTTTGATTAATAAACGAAATGTTTGCACTTTTATTTATACCCCGTATGACAAGCGGCACTGATTGAACAAAAAATATCTATTAACAGCTCTTAAATTTTCAAGCAGCAATGTTACGTAGCATCGCTCTCCCCCAGTGAAGTAAAAAGGAACGAGTTCAACAGAGGCCCCCTGGGTTGTGCCACTATTTTAAGCCAACATAATTTTTGCTCATACATTCCAAGTACCAATCATAAACTGATGTTTTAAGCCAAACGTAGTTAACGAGAGGAAGATATTTGCTTTCTGAATTTGTCGACATTTCTGTAATGATTGGAATTTAAGATGGGTGATTCATTTGAAGTAGTGTGCTGCTTGGGAATTTCTCAAAAGGATTGCTACAAAGAGCTTTGGACACAGTGAGAAAGTCCCCAGGCACAGAAAAAAGAAAAGTAATCCTGCGTAATTTTGAATTAAAAATCTCAATGACCAAGGGATCCCATTCTCAACTGACTTAAAACTGAACAACGAGGATGACCTTTGAAAACCTATCTCAATTAATCTTCATGACTAGACGGAATGCGACGGAGGCAGGCACAAGGTTTATACTGACGGATTAAAGATGAACTTTGCTATATGCGCTGGCGTAGTTTTTGAAGTATGCGGCGACATTCATTGTTTTACCGTCTACCCAAAGATTTTAACTTCTTTAAAGCGGAGAATCTGGCGATTGAAAAGGAATGTGGTACACTATCCGCGAGGAATGTTAGTAGGAACATAGGGATTTTTGTCGACAGTCAGGAGGTACTAATGTCTCTCAACTAATACATCTCATCCTCCAATCTGGTTATTTAGTCCAAGGACGAGATGTACAAACTAAGAAATGCCTGTCCACGATACTTTGGTCCACGTTGAAAATTTGGACTTTTTGTGTTGTTTGGATGCAAATATAACGTGGTTGTAGCATGTCGCAAATATACTATACTTGTGCCCAAACACATTATGTATGCTATTAAATATAACATGTTTGAGACACAATGATTAATATGTTATAATATATGTGTTTGCGACTCAAATATGTCTGTGTTTGTGATGCAAATACAGTTTTATTTGAATAAAAGAGGAACAACGAGAGAGTCTATCTTGTAAGTGCTTTCTGTATTTTTGTATTATTCTCTGTCAGTGATTCGTAAATATTCCTGAATGTGCGTGTAAATTGCAGATGATTTCAGTCATCAATGGTTCATCGGACAGAGGACATCAAAAGCGCTTGATAAGTGAAAAACGATTTTACGCCTATAAGCGTTTTGATGTGAGATTCTTATCTGATGCACAGCATGTGTACTGTTAGGGCAGATCTACGGAGACAGCACTGCATGAACTGCTAGGACACATAGAAAAATCGTTGGCTGCTAAGGAGTATACGTTAGTAGCCGTTCTTGACATTGAGGGTGCGTTCATTAATGCTATAGAATTTGCGCTATCGGCCCTTAAGGTCACCTTGGATCTTATAGGGCTTGCATACCAAATGCTCACAAGGAGACGTGTCATTGCCGAATTGGGCTCCGCGACCGCAACGAGGTATATTAACAGAGGCACACCTCAAAGAGGGGTTTTGTCTCTACTTCTATGGAACCTTGAGCTGAATGGAATACTGGCCATTCTCGTAAAAGCGGGTGTGAAGATTGCTCCTTATGCGAACGGAGTGGGGCAAGTATACCAGTACCCTAATGGTAATTTTCCAGGGTAGCTTACGGACTTTGAGCAGATGGGTGGGTGAAAATGGGTTAGGGGTAAACCCGTCCAAGACCGAAGTGATTCTGTTTACCCCAATGTATAAAATACCTACCGTGGAACCTATCGCATTGAATGATCCTGAAATAAGGCTTGCAGAGTGTACCAAGTACCTGGGTGTTATTTTGGATACCAAGCTTACGTTCAAACCCAACATAGCCCTATACACCTTCAAGAGGTATATAGGTTGTAAATTGGAACTACTCCGAGGCGTGGTCACTGGATCTATACAACTGCATTGGGATATCATGAAACCCACCTATTGTGGACTACTGACTAGGGTTCAGAGAATGGCGGCGGTGCGTTACGAGTGATCTGCGCACCACTCCCACTGATTCATCGAATGTAATGTTATAGTTGTTGCCGCTTCCATGTCAGCCATCAGGCTAGTCGACCATAAAACAATGCTAGAAGGTACCCCCAATATTACTATACTCTCATACCGTAAAGGGATTCCTGGAACAAATGAGTTCCTGGTAAAGAGAGATATGTGAATTTCTACACGGATGGTTCGAAAATTAATGATCAGGTAGGCTACGGGGTTTACTCTAGGGAACTGGTGTTGTGCCATTCCAGTAGATTACCTGATACCAACTAACCAACTGGCTGAAGGATAAAATTCCAGAAGTTTTTAGTCTTCCCTGACAGTCAGGAGGTCATAAGGTCACTGGAATCAGAATTTCTGCATTCAACATCTGCCCACGACGGCCGCAGATCTGCTAACGAGATGGGCCAGCACTACGATATTCACCTCATGTAGGTGCCAGGGCACAGGGACATTCCGTGGAACAGCAGAGCGGATGAGCTGCACAGACTAGGGACCACCTTACAGGTTCCACAGGAATTGAAGCGTGTTGGCATGCCCCTAGCGAGTTGTAAGCATATCCTGCGAAAACGATCCTATAATATGAGGCAGGAGAGATGAATATTAATTGATCTGGCCCATAGTAGATATCAGGGAATCCATGAAGCTTCTGTCTTTTGTCAGGGCCAAGGTATCAATGCTTGTTTCAGTTTTGACGGGACACTGTGTGATTGGTAGACATGCGATGAAACTAAAGGTCAAGGCAAATGACTTCTGCAGAAGCTGTAACTACGAGGAAGAATCCACTGAATATATTCTTCGCACGTGTCCAGCACTAGCCGGCAGGAGGTAGTCTACTATGGGATCCTACCTATTTAGGGATCTGGGAGAATTATCTCAGATAGACGTGGACAACATCTTCAGCTTCGTCGAGCAAACTAAATGGGTCTCCGGTGGGGCTTACTCTTAATCTCGTTAGCCCGTAGTATCGCAATGGACTAGTAAGTCTAATGGAGTTGTTCATAGACTGCCACTAACACATAACTCAACGTTTCAAATTGACTGTAGTAATTTTTTGCATTTCTGATCGCCCTCTCTGACAATTCCCCTATGTGCGGCGTCCAATCGCTTAGTCGCTCACTGCGTTTGCCGCAGCCTTAAGGTTCTACCTAAATAAAGAGGGAACACGTAATTCCATTCACTGTATCGCGCAATACGCTGAAAATGAAAGTAAAATATTCATGCAATAAAATAATACAAAAGACAGATTTAATGCATTGTTTATGGTGAATACATATTTTCCTTTCAGTGCTATTTCGGGAGCTCTTATAAAAATACACGAAGATAACCCCTATTGTGAATAGATTTACGCTTACCATCCTTGCTTAGGTAGAACCCTTAAATGCAAATTCTTGCTCTTCGTCAATAAGAACGCATGCAATTTTTTAACGCTTACGTTATAGCCTCGATTGTGTTTACACAAAGGGTTTGGAATTGCGCGTCTGAGGCGTATTTAGTTATAATTCATATAACATTCTTTTAAACCCCACTGTAACCCCTAGCACAGCCCAAAATACAAAATTATTTTATAAAAAAAAAAAAATCATAAACAAAAGAAAATGCCAAAACATAAACAGAAAAAACCAGTATAACACAAAAAGATGAATAATAATAATTTGAACATAATTTCAAATAATTCAAGTGAACACTTACCGAAAACTTTGACGCCCACGTGGACTCGAGAGTATTTCAGTTGAAAGTTTCTCCTCTGAGCTGGCATGGAGTGGCAGGCCAGCACTACTGCGCTTATTAGTGCCCCCACCAATACTGCCGCCACCAATGCTGCCACCACCTTCTCGCCCGCTCCCCGCACTTCCCGTGGTATTTGTATTGCTGGGCGTAAGATGATGACTGCTGCTGCTGCTGGTGCCTCGTTGTGATGCTGAGCGTACTTTGGGCATGGAGGGCGATGAATGTTGTGATGAGTGTTGTTGCTGCTGCTGCTGCAGCTGTTGCTGTGGTGGCGGCTGGTGGTGCTGTTGCAAATGTTGTTGGGGGGTTTGTGTGCTAATCTCTCGGCGATCGCTGGGATCTGTGTTCTGTTTGAGCGTTTGCAATTTGGCCAGCGGTATGATGTCACACTTGTTCGGTCTATGCCAGACGGTCTTTTGCGAGGCAGCATTGTAGTAATAGAAACGTTGCGTATTCGTATCGAATAGTTCCCACCATTGCGATGAGTCGGTACGCTTAATTGGAACATCCTGACACATGCAAAGAGAAAAAAAACCCCAAACAATATAATATATAATTTTTTTTTGTTTTGATTAAAAATAGAGCAGCATGATGATTAAAGTGCTTAGAATAATGATAATAATGAATAGGCAGACGAGGTCCGTATACGACGACCTCCATGGATGTACTATGTATGTATGTGTGTATGTATGTATGTACGTACAGTGGCACTGCACCATATGGGAGGCACAGATACTGACTCACGCATCTGTTTGATAACAACAATTTATCCACAACGGTGATGATGCGAAAGTATGTTTTTGAAATCCATCAATTTCTAAGAGCAATTGTCCCATTTTCAAATGTGATTTAAAAAATAACCAATTAAATTGGCTATTCCAAAATTAAATTCAAAATTGAAAATGTATTAATTTATATTTAAATATTCCATTTGAAATAAATCAATTGAGTTATAAAACACATCAACTGAAAATTACGAAATATTAATTATTTAGTTATTATTTATTTATTTATTATCATTACTAATATTCTGAAATACAATTTTCTTCATCCTAGTCCCACGAAGCTTAATCGCTTGCCTGCATCGCTCATCGCAATCGTTTCTGCCTAAATTCAAAAGATATTAATCGAAATTCAAAAGACATGAATTGATATTCAAATGACATTAATTGAAATGCAAAAGATGTCAATTGAAATTCAAAAGATAACAACTGAAAATAAAAGGAATTTATTTAAAGTTCAGCAAACATCAACTGAATTGCAAGCCATCAATAGAAATACAAGACATCAATTAAAACATTAATTGAAAATAAAAAGACGTTTATTGAAATTCGGTGGGCATCAGCTGAAATTCAAAATTCATCAACTCTTTGTTATTTAAATTCCAATGTTGATTTCGCAAAAGACCTCGCTTAAAATTCTTCAGACTTCTATTGAAAATTCAAAAGAAATCAATTGATTCAAAAGATATCAATCGAAAACCAAACAACGTGAATTGATATTCAAAAGACATTAATTGAAATTCAAAAGATACCAATTGAAATTCAAAAGATAACAACTGAAAATAAAAGGAAGTTTTATTAGAAATACAAGACATCAATTAAAACACAGAAGAAAGACTGCAATTGAAATTCAACAAACATTAATTAAAAATAAAAAGACATTTATTGAAATTCGGTGGGCATCAGCTGAAATTCAAAATTTATCAATCTGTCATTTAAATTCCAATGTTGATCTCATTCAAATTTCAATTAATCTATTACAATTCACGTATCTGCATTTTCAGTTGCATTTAAAATATCTGTTTACCATTTCAACTTGTATCTTTCGAATTTCAATTGATGTGTTTCAAGTATAATATGACATTTTTAAATTTAAATTGAAATATTTATATTTAAAGGGGATTTTTAAGTTTTAATTGATATCTTTCAATTTTCATGTGGAATTCTTAAATTTCAAATGAAATGTTTAAAGATTAAATTTAAAAATCAAAGTTTATTAATTGATATTTAAATGTTCCATTTGAAATTTAAAATTAACCAATGGAGTTATATATAAAACACGTCAATTGAAATTTACAAAATATCAGAAGAAATTCAAAAGACATCAATTGAAATTCAAAAAGCATCAATCCATAAAATATATCAATTGATTTTCAAAAGATATCAATGTATACTCAAAAGATATCAATTCAAATCAACGACATCAATTGAAATTCAAAAGAAATCAATCGAAATGCAAAAAACGTAAAATGAAATTCAAAATACAGCAATTGTATTTCAAAAAATGTCAATTGAAAATATAAAGATGTTATTTCAGTCGTTTTGCATCAACTGAAATTGAAGATATTAATTGAAATTCAAAAGACATCAATTGATATTTAGCAGACATCAATTGACACTCAAAATATATCCATCGAAATGCAAAAGGCATCAATTGAAATTCAAGACATTAATTGAAATTCAAAAGACATTAATTGAAATGCAAAAGATGTCAATTGAAATAAAAAAAACCGTCAATCAACAGCAATTGCAATTCGAAAGATATCAAGTGGAAATAAACGCAAGTTATTTGAAATTAGGTGGGCATGGACTGCTGCAACTCGAGACATTAATTAAGACATACTACACGTACTCGTGTTCAGTTACAAGCAATGGATTATCACGCTTATACACACTTAACACGCTTAGTACGTACTTTTGGATTGAATTGATTTGTATGAAGTTGAATTGAATTGATTTGTATTGTATTGAATTGATTTGTATTGAATTGATTTGTATTGAATTGATTTGTATTGAATTGAATAGTATGGTATTATATTGAATTGAATTGAATTGAATTGAACTGAACTGAATTGAATCGAATTATACTGAATTGAATTGAACTGAATTGAATTGAATTGAATGGAATGGAATGGAATGGAATGGAATTGTATTGAATTGAATTGAATTGAATTGAATTGAATTGAATTGAATTGAATTGAATTGAATTGAATTGAATTGAATTGAACTGAATGGAATTGAATTAAACTGAATTTAATTGAATTGAATTGATATGAGTTGAATTGAATTGTATTGAGTTGAATTGAATTGATTTGTATTGAGTTGAATTGTATGGTATAATATTGTATTAAATTGAACTGACCTGAATTAAATTGAATTGAACTGAATTGAATTGAATTGAATTGAATTGAAGTGAATTGAATTGAATAGAGTTGAATTTAATTGAATTTAATTGAATTGTATTGTATTGTATTGTATTGCAGTGCATTGTATTGAATTGAATTGAATTGAAATGAAATGAAATGAAATGAAATGAAATGAAATAAAATGAAATTAAATGAATTGAATTGAATTGATGAAATGAATTGAATTGAATGGAATTGATTTGAAAGGAATTGAATTAAACTGAATTTAATTGAATTGCATTGAATTGAATTGAATTGAAACGAATTAAATTGAACTGAATTGAAATAATTGAATTGAAATGAATTTAATTTAATTGAATTAGACTAAATTAAATTGAATTCAATTAAATTGAATTCAATTGAATTGAATTGCGTTTAATTGAAGTAAAGAATTGTTTTAACTTGAAATTAATTTATTTGCATTGAATTGAATTCAATCGAATTGAATGGAATTGAACAGAATTTAGAAGAATTAAGTCAAATTAAACTGAATTGAATTGCATTGAACTGAATTGAAGTAAATTGAATAGAAATGAATTGAATTGCTTTGTATTGAATTGAATTGAATTGAACTAAATTGAATTGAACCAAACTGAATTGAATTGAATTAAGTTGATTTAAAAAAATTTTAAATATTTAATGGCAATTTAATTTGCAAATGAACCGGTTAACCGACATTAAAAATCGGGATTTCGGTTATTCGAAAAATGCGCTTTTTAAAAATAACCGGCAAATTGTTTTTGCTATTGAAATCTGTTAAACGTTTTCGCCGGGGTTTTAGTAGCACTGAGTACTCAATATATTTACACCAATACGGAGATGGAGATGTTCAATAGCAATGAGACCTTCGATACCGGGATACTTTGCGTTACCATATGTAGCAAGTTCACGGACATGTAGCGGTGACATTAACAAGTTCGGAATTTTGGTATTCGTTGATTTACAATTCTCAAATGGGTGATTTGCAAAAAAAAACGTCAGAGAAAACGTTTTAACAGTGTTATACATAGTATAACTATGTTGATTGGTTCACTAGATACATCCCCACTGAACACACTTATTTCTACTAAACACAGCACTGATAAAGAATTGCATAAAAGTTCATAGTCACCCTTGTTCCGATTGTCGTCGTCGTCGACGTCGTTGTCGTTTTTATGTCAACATCACTTCGTTTCAACGTCGTCGTCACATCAACGCTATTTTGGTGTTCTGTAACTGGCTGAGACGATGTCGATGACGATGTTTATCGATAACTTATTAAAAACATATAGAAAGTTATCAATCTTAGTGAGTGAAAGCAAAAAAACGAATATTTTCTATTTGTACTCCAAGTATTTTATTTTCGAGACAACATGGCATGGTCGGACATGGATGTTTTTGGCTCTAGACGCCTTCTATTACCAAGCCAAGCGCATGGAAACAATGAATTGGGACGAGCCCTCGAGGGCACACGCAGTCTTTTCTGATGGTTTGTGAAATACAGGACAAAATGATGAGTAAGAAATGATTGCAGTAAATTCGACATGGACCATACGGATATGCTAATTTGAGAGTAAATAGAAGACAAGACACCGAATATGTGTGGACAGGCGTCGATTGTTATCGACAGCCACTGGGAATCCCAATTTTCAACCGTCGACACAAGACAAAATTGTTTAATACAACGCAAATGTTTATTTCAGATGTTTTTAATGTTTTTAGATATTTTTTTGATCATTAGCGTACTAAACAATTCTCATTTCATTTAGAGTTTTGTCTACATATAGCTTGATGATTCTTTCAATAGCATCATTGGACGCTAGAGAGAAGATAAACGTATATATAAGAGCTGATATTTGCATAACTGAATATGGACAATAAATGAATCTAAAGTCTAAAAAAAAAAGTCAATAGCATCATTCCAAAGAACAGCTGATGAGGGTTTGTGCTTATATCCTAACGCCCTTATTCATAAAAAGTTATGAAAGGTTTTAGAGACGATTTATCATACAAAAAACGCGTCTGAACATCTTTTTGTATAAAATATTAACTTCAGAATGGTTAATTCTATTAGAGAACACTTCATAAAGTTTGTGAAGGTTTTCATAAATCGGAAGCCTACGAATAAATTCATTAAAATTAGGAAAAGTTTCGTTACACAGTGCAGCACGAAAAAATATAACCATATGCGGACACCACTACGTGATAAAAGACCAAAAAAAAGACCAGTGTCTGCCAGTTTTGCCCAAAGCCATTCTCTTTTTTTTTATGGGCCCCTAAATTTTTGGGGCCTCGGTGTCATTTTTGCAAAAAAGTGATAATTTTGTCAGGCTCATATTTTGCAAACCGGTCAAAATCGCAAAAAGAAATTAAGAAATTCGATTTTTTTACCTTTTTTTCCCTGTTTAGGTCCATAGGTAGCAGCAAACCGTTCAAAATTCAAGGAAACAATCAACTACAAAAATGTACCTAAGATCTCAATTTTGACCTTGAAGATGAAGTTTTTTTATTTTATATGTTCACAATTTTTGTTCTTTATGACAATAGCTACAACTTTCCCTCAGAGAATAAATCAAAATTCCGAATGGTTTGCAAGATATGAGCCTGACAAAATGATCACTTTTTTGCAAAAATTAATAATTTTTCATAATTTTAATGAATTTATTCTTAGGTGGCTTTTTCAAGAACAAGTTCATTACGAAGAAGTACGTTTTCATTAACAATATGTACCATTTAGTATTTATATTTGTATTTAATAATATGTACCTGTAGTATTTATTTTTACTGTTACTCTTATTTTATTTTCAATCTTATACGCTCTTCGGTAGAGATCATATTGCTATACTTGGCACTTGCTGCTTTATTCAATACAGCAGCTGCACAACATATCGATTCCAGGTGAAATAATACATATATACAAGTCAATGTTATCCGCTTCCATGTACATTAAGGATATTAAAAGCAAAATGTCCATCAGGCACAGGAACAATTTGCTTGCATATACAACATATACACCTTTGTTTGTATGGCTATCTGGATTTTACAATGAATATATCGATGGAGATACAGATATCTATTGATTAATGTTAGATTTTCCATGTTCTGATCACAAAACAACCAACAGGAGAACAATACAAGAGGAAACTACACAAAATCCCGTTAGAATGGAAGTATTTCAGCTTCCGC
Organism: Phaonia tiefii; assembly: GCA_963931995.1. Taxonomy (NCBI): domain Eukaryota; kingdom Metazoa; phylum Arthropoda; class Insecta; order Diptera; family Muscidae; genus Phaonia; species Phaonia tiefii. Next base: position 303,344,977 of record OZ008367.1, read on the forward strand.
TTTAGATTTGTTTAACAAAAAGCAACGTTGATTGTGTTGACTGGTATCCAATTGGAACGATGTCGTTGTAAATGTTGCTACTGTTATTGTTGCTGTTGGTGATGGTGATGATGATGATGTTGATGATGAGGATGATGCTGATGTTGCTGACAGTGTCGTTGGTGACGATGACGATGATGACGCCGACAACGTCAACGAAGGCCATTAAAGCGGTGATTGTTGGATGTAAAAGAACTGGCACCAAAGCCAGCGGCAGCGGCAGCGAATATGAAAAGGGGCCCAGTCCCATTCCCAACATAGTCCCACTCCCCAACAAACACATAAACTATGAATGTTGGATATGTACTTATACATACATACAAATGTATGAGAATGTTCTGTGTTCTGTGTCTGGTTGTATGCATCTGTGTGTAACCTTGAACTCTTAACATACAAAGATTTCCAATATGCACATAAATGCACTCGTCACTCACACTAATGCAAACTCGGTCATTCAAACACTCACACAAAAACAGAAAATGCATGCATACATACACATACAATCATGACATTGATAAATGTGGCAGGCGCGTAGCCAAAGGATTTTTGTGAACTATCAAATTTAACCTAAATACATATTAGGGTGGCTCGTGTAAGTGTCCTTCAAAAGTATTTTGTTCACCCCTATGTACACAAAAACGGATGCGGATACGTACCGACCCAGTTACGAGTCCGCAAAAGCATAAGAAAGCGAAATGTGAGTTGTCGAACTCGTACACTGAAAGAAAAAGTTTCAACAAATTTATGAACTCCCTCATCAATTTGATGAAACATTTCCTCATTTTCCAACCTACGACACATTTCATTGACTTGATGAAGAACATTTCATTAATCTTTCATCAATAGTTTACGTTGATTCAACGAAAATGTTACATCAATTTGATGTATGTCTGTCATCAATCTGAAGTAAATCTTTCATTTTCATCGAAAAAATCCACAAGAACAGGGTATAAGACCACATGAAAAATTATCATAGCGTGGATACTGTTTTATGTCCATTTCCCTGTTTTCCATTATATATTTATTTTAAATTTTATACGCCTTTTTTTCTGTTTCTGTTTATTTTTTCAAAACTACGTCTATGTTTTGAATCGATCCCTCTAATTATTTCCAAATTCCAATGCTGGAGATTGATGTAAAAAATATCATCAATTCAATGAAGCTGAAAATTGTGAAAAACGCACAGTCTTCACATTGAAGTACTTTTTTTTATTAAATTGATAAAATTTGTCATCTGTAATTCAGTGAAAAACAATCGATGAACATTTATCATCGATTTGATGTAAAGATTTTCTTTCAGTGTACGAGTCCGTAAAAATTAAAAAAAAGGGAATCAACGAATTTACGATATGGCAAAACCGTTTAGAATCTGTTACGAGTCCGTAAAAGCCAGTGCTGTGGAGTCGGAGTTGGTGTCGGAGTCAGGGCTATTTGCCTCCATATTTTGTAGTCGAGGATTTTTTAAATGCTGGAGTCCGAGACGTTCGATTTTGAACAGACTCCACAGCCCTGGTAAAAACATAACCGTTTCGAACCCGTTACGAAAACATAGACAAGTCAATCAGTGAAATTGGGATTGGTCGGATCCGTTTCGAACCCGTTACGCGGCAGTAAAAACATAAAAAGAGAATCATTGAAATTGCAATTTGGCGGATACGTTTCGAACCCGTTACGAGTCCCTAAAAACATAGACAAGTGAAATTGTGATTTGGCGGATCCGTTTCGAACCCGTTACGAGTTCCTAAAAACATGACAAGTAAATCAGTGAAATTTCGATTTGGCAGGATACGTTTCAAACCCGTTACGAGTCCGTAAAAACTTAAAAAGCGCATCAGTGAAATTTCGCTTTGCCGGATCTCGTAACGAGTCCTTTGAAACATACGAAAGCGAATCAGTGAAATTGTGATTTGGCGGATCCATTTCGAACCCGTTACGAGTCGGTAAAAACATGAAACAGCTAAATGCGAATTTGGAGAAGCAAATTTAAAATTGCAAACATCTCGTAAGAAACCAAGCTCGTAATTCGGTCAAAGCATGACCTCCCCACACCTACTCCACTCCTCAGCTTTTGCCGGCAGATATTTTTGCCTAAAAAATTGTATGTCGCAGATTCATATTAATATGTATCTGAGTTGCTAAAACACAAAAACTGATACAAAAATTGGCTGACATCGAAAATTAGAACAAATTCCCAAAAATATATAAAAGTGAATCTCCTCCGTCTCGAATCCATTTTTTGTAAAAAAAAAAACAACGCAAAACGGATTCGAATATGAAGAGTTCGAGACGGATCCGAAAAAGTAGAAAACACCATCCGCTTTTTCGAGATCGAAACGGATGTGTTCTGTATTCCACTTTTACAAACAAATTTATGCTCATTTGTAGATGCAAAATCGTTCGATCGTTCGAGGATTGTGGGCCTTTCAGTGTGTGTCGGTACTTAGGGATCTTCGATCAATACTAATTCGCATATGTAAATTGCATATTTGAGTTTGATGATGATATTCCGATGGTATCAATTCCGGCACAGTAGTTAGACATCTGATGATGAACTTGGCACGGAGTTCGAAACTAGTCTGGAAACTTAATTGTCTATTCTTGCAACAAAAACTAAAACTATCATTATATTTTGAACCTTCAAACAACAAACGTTGTTATTGTTACAAATTTTATACTTGTCCTCTTTATCAGTGAACTTTGGTTTTCAGCAAACAGATTTGTAGATTATTTTTCACATCTATTGCTTTGTGTGTATATGGTAATTTTTTGAAATTTCGTTAAAAAAAAATATCCTAGATACTTTGTGTGGTCTCGGTGACGCCTAGGTATGTATTTTTGACTTTATCATCAAAATATGTGTGTAAAGAGGTCAAAGTTTACATTTGCCATTTTAATTTTTAATTTATTTATTTTATTTTAATTTATCACCGGCAGTTGGTAATGTTAGGTAAAGTGCTTTCTCTGCTTGATTTCAAGGCTGACGTTGTTGTTTTTGTTTACGGCAGATCCGAGGTATCTAAATTTGTCCACCACCTTGAAATTATAACGATTATCAACTTTCACGCTTTGGTCTAATCGTATGAAGGCCCTGCTCATTAAAACCATTAATTTTGGCTTCTCCTTATTTACTGTCATACCGACTTTTGCTGAATCCTTCTCAATTCTCGAAAGCACTGCAGTAACTTCTCTAATTGTGCGCCCAATGATATCTACATCATCAGTATACGCGAGCAGCATGTGACTTTTCCTGCTAATGTTTTTATTCATAGTAACTGCAGTTTTTCTCATAATGATCTCCATTAAGATGTTAAAGAGATCGCACAATAGGGTGTCCACTTGTCTGAGACCTCGCTTAGTTTCGAAAGGTTATAGGCAAATATAGTATACTAGTGTACAAACACATTGTGTTTGCCATTCAACATTATAGTTTGGAGACACAATGATTTATATGTAAAAAACAAATGTGTTTGTTTGTTGAAAACTGCTGAAAACAAAAACGTGACAGACAACAAAGAAACTAAAAAGCAGCAGATCTTCAATTCATTAAGACACAACTTGCATATAAGTATATGGAAGTTCCAAACATATACATGGTTCCTGCATAATGTTACAGTGTCCGTTTTTTTCAGCATCTAAGTATGCAATGCGTAGAATGGAAATCTTATGCCTGATAAGCAGTGTGTGCTTCAAATGTGGAGAGGCCACTTTTCAGCACTACTCCACTCAGATTCTTGAAGATCAGGAGGTAATGATAGTGGAATATAGTGTAGATTGTCTGAACTTTGGATTCCGGTAAAACTGATCCGCCTCTGTTGAATGACGCTGACCAACACCAAATCAGCAGTGAAAGTGTTGAAATACCTCACTGAACCATTCTGTACCAAGCGAGGACTTAGACAAGGCGACACACTTTCGTGCAATCTCTTCAACATCTTAATGGAGATATTAATGAGAAAGGCTGCAGGCGAACAAGACCATTAAAAAAAGTCGTATGCTGACGACATTGACATCATTGGGCGAAATTTGCGACTTGAATGTTGACAACCGATTTAATTTGTAAGTGGTAGATGAATTTGTCTACCTTGGATCCGCCGTGAACAAGGACAATAATGTCAGCCTGGAGATAGGTAGGAGAATTTTGCTTGCAAATAGATGCTATTTTGGGCTCAGCAAGCACTTTAGGAACAAAGGCCTCTCTCGACGGACAAAAGTCCAGCTATATCAGACTCTCATTTTACCTGTCCTGGCATATGGCAAGCGGATGAAAAACACCTGGGAGTATTCGAGAGAAAAATTCTCCGTGGAATATATTATACTGTTAGGGAAAACGGCGAGTACCGACGCCGTTGGAATCAAGGGCTATATAATTTATATTCTGACGTGGACATAGCTAGGGGGATCAAATTAGGCCAATTTCGTTAGCTAGGCCATGTTATCAGAAGATGAACCAGAGCGACAAGTTTTCGATAACGTACCCGATGGAAACAGGAAAAGAGGACCACCAAGATTCCGCTGGAAATACCAGGCAGAAGAATCCCTCCGTATCCTTGGTGTTACCAACTGGCGAGAATAGGCGGAGGATGGAGCCAGTTGGAGGAATATGTTGAAATTTGTTTAATTTGTTTGTTTAATTAATATGTGCAAGACATCTGACCTCATGAGGTTGTAAATAGGCAATAAAAGTAAAGTAAGTATGCAATTTTACCCTATTTGACGTTTTGACCCCGAATTCAAAATACGGAAAAAAAGTCACCCTAATGTATATAGTACACTCATAATGTACAGATATATCCAAACACAAAAACCCTGGAATACAGATGTACATTCATATATGTATGCACTTTGTCATCACCTTTCCAAATGTACTCTTTGTCCCTAGACCACACGAATTTATAGATTTGGTTACTGATAAATATGGAACTCATGCATAAACTCAGATACAAATTGCTAAAAATAATTTTGGAAATTTTGATATAAATTCCATTTGGGGGGTTTGTCTGTTTCGCATAACCCAAATGAGACCCAATCGACCAATCAACTGCATATTATGCAGTCGACCTAGTGAGCAAAAGACCAGGCGGCCGACCCATTCCTTTGGCAAGAAACCCCTAGCAGAGTGTCAAATAGAAAACCTCAAACCAAATTATAGCTTTATGTAGGGCACCAAGTACAAGTACTTGGATGTTTACCACAACAAAGCAATCTTCCTCTGGGGTTTTCACATGCTAACACACACAGTGGTGGCCAGGAAGTTAGCACACATACATGATTACAAAACGACATTTAAATTGGTAACTAAATTGCAAATATTTATAACGCTTTATAACAGATAACATATTTTTTAAATCGTTCCTAATAATTATGATTTACAGTCAGTCAACAGTGCAGTAGCTTTCAGAGCGTGTGCTTAATTATTCATCAGTACTGTATACAGTACATATGTATATAATGATTACAGTGATTCATGTAGAAATGTACATATATATGAATGCATGTATTCACTCATACATGCATACACACGACAAGTACTGCATGCAATTAAAAATGTAATCTCAAGTAACGGTTTTAGGAACAAGACCTTCAACTTATCAAATTTGTACATACATGTGTACTAATGTACATATGTATGTACATTCATATTGCACAAGACGACTTTTGTTCAAACAGTTGGAAAAGTCTTCATCGCCGTGACCTTGACTCGTTTCGCTCTGAATACGTAGTAGCAATGGGCACGAATGAAAACAACAGCAACAAGAAGAACTAAAAAACACAAAACATTATAAATATTCAATCAAGCATAAACTAGAAGCACCGCACATTGCGTCGACACAGTCTTGTGGTATGGACTGTAAATCATGTGCAGATAATGTGAATGGTATTTATCACCACAAACATAAGTATTTTAATAAATGTATAGTTGAATATTTGTACAATTAAAAAGTTGAATTATTAAATTAAATTATTCAATCAAATACATAATTGTATTAATGATTTAAATAATTGAATAATTAGGTTAGGTTATGTGTTGGTGGCAGTCGTTGAACGACCCACTTTGACTTTTTAGTGATACCACGGGCTAAAGAGATTAAGCATTAGCCCCACCGGAGAACTGTTTAGTTTGCTTCGGTTGGTTGGTTGAAAAGGCTGCAAGACAGCACCCTGTCTAGCACACTTAGGCTAAAGAAGCCCATTGTGATACCTGCAGTTTCCTCTATAGCAACTATTGACTAGTCGTCTAACCAATTTGCCCTTTCAATGAATTTGTCTATAAGACCAACAGGAATATTCTGTAGGGCTAGATGTGTTCCGAATATCCTACTTCTCAGTCCTGCCAGAACAGGGCAATCCAAGAGAAGGTGTTTCGTCGTTTCCTCGTCCTCTTCCATGCAGCATCTACAGAGAGTGGAGTTTCTATGTCCCAATCTTAGGGCGTGTTTTCCTACAAGACAATGTCCCGTAAGTGTTCCTATCATTGGGGATAACCTGCCTCTCGGCAAGTTAAGTAGTTGCCTAGTCTTCTTCCAGTGCACCTGTGGCCAGAGGATCGTCTATCTGAGATATATCTGAGATAATTGTCCCAGGTCCCAAAATAGGTAGAATCCCATAGTTGACATCCTCCTGCTGGCTAGCGCTGGACACGTGCAGACAAGGTGTTCAGTGGATTTTTGCCCTTTCTCATCGTTACAACTTCTACAGAGTCATTTGCTCTGGCTTTTAGTATCGCCGCATTTCTACCAATCAGACAGTGTCCCGTTAAAACTGAAACAAGCTTTGATACCCTCGGGATAGAGACCAAAGGTTCGAGGATCTTCTTCTATCCACTATCGGCCAGATTTGTCCGGAGCGTACACAATCTGTGCCCATCGTCCATTTCTCCTACATCATCATATAGAAGGGTTCTTGCAGGATATGTTAACAAGTCGCTAGGGGCATGACAACACGTTTCAGTTCCCTTCATGCTGAAAAAAACGGCCTCTGTAACATATTCTCCCAAACATATTCTGTAGGAACCATGTATATGTTTGGAACACACTTCAAACATTTCCATTTTTGCAAGTCCCAAACTCAAGTATATTTAAATGCAAACATTAGCATTTTTACTGACAAATATGTATGCTTTTACGTGGAAACATATGCGTGCTTCATCCCAAACATCCATATACTTACATGGAAGCATTCGCGCGTTTCACCCAAACCTCCATATACTTACGTGGAAACGTGTGCGTATTTTCTCCCAAGAACAGAGAACATCATTGCCATTATCTGCACCCTATCCAGTATTGCAGCATAGGTGGGTTTCTGAAGCATAAACCACCACACGATAACCCCATAGAGCGTAGTCGGTCTCAACAACTGTGTATACATGCAGTATACATTGCAGGTAACTATGGCTTTTTCGTTATTTCTACTATGTTGGGTCTGAAGCTATGCTTGCTGTCCAGGTATTTGGCACATTCTGAAAGCTTAATTTCAGAACCATTCACCGTGACATATTCCACGACAGGTACTTTATACCTTCAGGTAAAATGTTCAAGCTCGGCCTTGGTTGGGTTTACATATAGTTCATTTTCACCGCCCACCTACCCAAAGTCAGTAAGGTGCCCTTGACAATGTCGGGATACTTGCCGCTTACAACTATTGGCACTGTGTCCGCTTAAGTAACAATTTCTATACCCGCATTTTCGAGTGACCAGTATTCTATTCAGCGCAAGGCGGAATAATTAATAATTGAATAATATAATAATTGAATAAGTGTGTAATTGGAAAATTAAATGATTAAATAATTAAATATTTTTATAATTGAGTCATTAACTAATTATATAATAGAATAAATAATAACTTAAAGAATTAAATAATTTAATTGAGTAATTGAATAATTGAAAATTTAATAAATGACTAATTGTAGAATTGAATAATTACATAATTGAATAATAAAATAATTGCTTAACGGAATGATTGAATAATTGTATAACAGGGTAATTGAATAAGTGAATAATTGAATATTTGCACAATTGAATAGTTGAATAATTGGATTATTGATTAAATAATTGAAAAATGTAATACGTGAATAATTAGATAAGTGGATAATTGAATACTTGAATAACTTAATAGTTTAATAATTGATTATTTGAATAATTGAATGAATGAACAATTGAATTGAATAAATGAATACTTGAATAATTGAAATATTGAATAATTGAAGAATTGTATAAGAATTAATAATTGAATACTTGAATAAATAAATAATTGCTGAATTGAATAATTACATAAGTAGTTGGATAATTGAATAATTGATTAATAAAATAATTGCATAACGCAATGATTGAATAATTGGATAACAGGATAATTGAATAAGTGAATAATTGAATAATTAAAGTGATTAATTGAATAATTGGTTATTTGAATTATTGAATTGAATAATTGAATAGTTTCACAATTGAATAGTTGAATAATTGTTTATTTTAATAATTGAATGAATAAATAATTGAATACTTGAATAATTGCATTATTGACTAATTGAATTGTATTGAATTTAATTATTGAATAAATGAATAATTGAATATTTTAATAATTGAATAAATGAATAATTGAATTGAATAATTAAATAATTGAAGAATTAATTGACTAATTAAATAATTGCATAATTGAATAGTAGAATAACTTAATAATAGAATATTTAAATAATTGAATAAATGAATAAATGAACAATTGAAATGAATAATTGTACATTTTAATAATTCAATAATTGAATAAGTGAATGATTGGATACTTAAATACATAATTGAATAAGTGAATAATTAAATACATAACTGAATAATTGGATAATTTAATAATTGAATAATTGCACAACTGAATAGTGGAATAATTGGATCATTGAATAATTAAATAATTGAATAATCAAATACTTAATTGGATAACTGAATAGTAGAATAACTTAATAATATAATAATTGAATATTTGAATAATTAAATAAATGAGCAATAACATTGAATCATCGAATAATTGAATAATTCTATAATTGAATAATTGTTTAATTTAATAAGTGAATAATTCAATAATTGAATAAGTGAATAATTAAATACATAATTAAATGAAATAAATAATTGAATTATTGAATAATAAAATAATTGGATAATTGAAGAGTTGAATAACTTAATAATTTATTAATTGACTAATGGAATAAGTGAATAATTGAATAGTTGAATAATTGAATTACAGAATAATTGTATAAGTGAATATTTGAATAATTTAATAATTGAATAATTGAAAAATTAAATAATTGAATAACTAAGTGAATAATGGAATAATTAAATAATTGCATAATTAAATAATTAAATAATTGAATAATTGCACAACTGAATAGTGGAATAATTGGATCATTGAATAATTAAATAATTGAATAATCAAATACTTAATTGGATAACTGAATAGTAGAATAACTTAATAATATAATAATTGAATATTTGAATAATTAAATAAGTGAGCAATAACATTGAATAATCGAATAATTGAATAATTCTATAATTGAATAATTGTTTAATTTAATAATTGAATAAGTGAATAATTCAATAATTGAATAAGTGAATAATTAAATATATAATTAAATGAAATAAATAATTGAATTATTGAATAATAAAATATTTGGATAATTGAAGAGTTGAAGAGTTGAATAACTTAATAATTTATTAATTGACTAATGGAATAAGTGAATAATTGAATAGTTGAATAATTGAATTACAGAATAATTGTATAAGTGAATATTTGAATAATTTAATAATTGAATAATTGAAAAATTAAATAATTGAATAACTAAGTGAATGGAATAATTAAATAATTGCATAATTAAATAATTGAATAATTAGATAATTGAATTGAATAATCGAATAATTGCACAATCGAATAATTGAATAATTCAATAATTGGATAATTAGATAATTGGCTAGTTGACTAATTGCATAATTGAATACTTGAATAATTGAATAATTGAGTAATTGAATAAGTGAACAACTGAATAATTGAAGAAACAAATAATTGTGTAAACGAATAATTGCACAATTGAATAATTAAATAGTTGAATAACTGAATAACTGATTAATCGAATAATTGAATAATTTAATAATTAAATAATTGAATAATTGAGTAATTGCATAATAGAATAATGGTCTATTTTTTTCTATAATTTCGGTTGCAATAATCGAATTTAGACTCAATTCGGTTGCCACAAACGAATTTTTTAATAATTGCGTTATAACAACCGAATATGGCATCAATTGGGTTGCAACAACCGAATGTGGCATCAATTCACTTACAACCATCGGATTTGTTATAAATTATCTTGCGCCTTATTTGGCGCTGATTCAGTTGCAATAACCGTATTTATGAAGAGTGAGGTTGCTGCAATCGAATTTCGTATGAATTCTGTTTACACAACCGAATTCATTTGCAATTCGGTTGCCCCAACCTATTTCCATTATTTCAAACTTGACATTTAAAATTAAAAAAAATATATATTACATTAAAA